>AP028435.1:16789395-17226895 GCA_036509395.1 Antheraea yamamai | reverse complement strand
CTATACAAGTGTTGTAAGAGGGGTTAGCTACCTTGAGTTTGTGTAGAATTCCTATTACTTTAGTCCATGAAACGTTTTGACAACATAAAAATATAGTGGAAATTAATTAGTAAAAAGCATAGTTCTATAGTATGACTTTATAGTGTAGGTAAAAATTGCATTCTGTTTGTGTCTTCATGAGTAATTCATAATATGCTAATGCTAAAGCAAATGCTAATGCTAAAGCACATAGTCATATGCAAAAAATAATTAATCTCGTAATATTTATAGATATTTTTGAACACAGTGCATTTAGAGAATGATAAATAATAGGTTTTTTTTTATCTATACGGTTTGAGTGGTTGATCACAATGCCATTTGATGTTAAACGACGCTTAGATGGTAAATACACAATCTAAAGGGGGACTGGCTCTAAGTGCAGTTGTTGAACAGGGCCTGGCGACCGATTTGCAGCTCGAATGTGATAGCTTTATAGGACCGATTCGAACACAATGTCTGAATTCGCTACCACTAAGTCATTTGCGCTAAATAAGTCTTTTCGGTGGTAGAGCCACGCTGAAACTATTACTGGTTTCAGCATAAATGGGTCGGCTCGCCCGGGGTAGTACCACCCTCTCACAGAAAACCGACGTGAAGTAACAGTGCTTGCATTGTTGCGTTTCGTTCGGTCAGTGAGAGCGCCGGACACCCACCTCCCCTCCCCTTCTACTTTCCCCTTCCCTTCCTCCCCCCCCCCTCCCTACACAGGCTGGCAATGCACTTGCGACTCCCCTGGTGTTGCAAGTGTCTATGGACGGTGGTGATCACTTACATCAGGTGACCCACCTGTTCGTTTGCCTCCTATGATATAAAAAAAAAAAAATATTTCGCAACTAATTGGTATTTCTTCGGGAGTTCGTATTTTAAATTCATAATTATTGCTTAGTGTCGCTAAAATAAGCCTGTATGAATAATTAAATAATGAATAATGAAATAAATCTCTCTCGTTTGTGCTCTCTTGTCCACCTTGATCTTTCCCAGTCTTTGGCTGATCAAGGTAAGAATTTGCAAATCAATGAATTCAAATTAATTCTGTGAAAAAAAAAACGAATTTCGTTAATTTGTGTCGCAATCCCGACCACAAGCTAAACTAGTTATATTTATTATGGATAATACATTTTTAAAACCGCAAATAAGGACTACGTATTATTTATTTCAAAAAAATGAGTTACATATTATACGAACGTAGGTAACCGATTTAGGAATTCAGCCAAGGCTTTATTACAAAGGAATCCAAAATATAAATCCAAGAAAGATTAACTACACCGGATAAATATTTTATTTAAAAAAAATGTTTGATAAATAAATGATAAACAAAATAAACAGTAGAGTTTTTGGCGGGATCTTGTAATGCCATGTATTGGATTTTATATTTTATTCATAATCTTGTGTTTTTGGCTCTATTTTCTCTAGTTTTACGTAATATGGTTTAGTTATTGTGCACATGTGAAGTGTATGGGAAATAAATCCACGGCGCATGAATTTTGACTTGCCACAAACACGCCCTGGAATGTTCTAACAAGATGGCCGCCATCACAATGATCATAACATACTTGTAACAACCTACACGACAGTGGCGTTGATAATCTAGTAGAAACTTTGGTTGTCAAAAATAAAATAAATAAGTAAATAGCATGAATTTATTTTTGACAACAATGTCCAAGAGCAATTTCGTAACAAGGAGTCTGACGCGAGTAAGCGGTCACGCTCCATTTACTAGGCGAAATTGGTTCATCGCCCGCAACATCGGCTAATGATCAAATATCGTATATGACGTGGGTTGTACATTGTGGGGAAATTTTAAAGAATACCGAAAAATAGACGTACTTGTAACCGTGGGCTATACATTCTGAGTTTGCTAGAATTTCAGTATTTATACAATCTCTGTCAACAGAGAAACACTCATATATATATACTATATATATATATACTATATATATATATATACTAGCGGACCGGGCGGACGTTGTCCTGCCTTGAAAACAAAAAAATCCTAAAAGTCGACCGCACCGCCACCTACCGGGTCCAATTGTGAATCTAAACCATTCTCGGATCCACTCGAACACGCACACAAAATTTCATCAAAATCGGTCCAGTCGTTTAGGAGGAGTTCAGTCACATACACACGCACACAAGAAATATATATATTAAGATATATATATATATATATACTAGGGGGCCCGGCAGACGCTGTCCCGCCCTGACCATAAAAACCACCTTGACAAATTATATACTAAAACCTTCCTCATGAATTACTGTATCCACTGCTGAAAACCGCATGAAAATCGGTTCAGTAGTTTTTAAGTTTATCGTGAACAGACAGACAGACAAACGCGGTGGGGGACTTTGTTTTATACTATGTAATGATAAATGATATATCATTACATAGTATAAAACAAAGTCCCCTTATATCATTACATAGTATAAAACAAAGTCCCCTACCGCGTCTGTCTGTCTGTCTGTTCGCGATAAACTCAAAAACTACCGAACGGATTTTCATCCGGTTTTCACCGGTGGATAGAGTGATTGATGAGAAACGTTTTAGTATATAATTTGTCAAGGATTTTTTCATAATCAGGGCGGGACAACGTCTGCCGGGCCCGCTAGTACATATATACTTCATAACAAAACGTAATAATAATTCGTACATATATTAGAAATGTAAGTTGTAATCTATTTATTCCATTAATACTGGGTATTTAAATATATTTAATTCAAAATAAATTATAATTTACAATTCTATTACGGATATAAAAATAAATTACGTCTGGTGGTCGAAAACGTATCTTTCGGTTCTGTAATAGTGCACCACTGCCACATTAAGGCTTGTCACAAAAATATGTATCAAATTTTGTTTAGACTAGTGCAAATTGATTCTAACTAATATTATAAATAGGAATATTTGTTTGTTCGTTTCGGTCTCATGTCTTAATTAGTCAACTGATTATAGTGAAATTTTGCATAAACTCGAATAGGTAATAGACATTAGAAGTTGCTTGCGATCGTTTCAGTGAACTAACAAGATGGTGGCCGTCATGTTAGAACTTTCCAGGGAGTTTTTGTGGCAAGTCAGAATCCACACTCCGTAATATTATTTCTCATCCACTTCACTTGTGCATAATAACCAAACTATACTTCGTAAAACACCACTAAACACAACCAAATAACGTAAAATGATGAATCATTACATAGTATAAAACGAAGTCCCCTACCGCGTCTGTCTGTCTGTCTGTTCGCGATAAACTCAAAAACTACTGAACGGATTTTCAACCGGTTTTCACCAGTGGATAAAGTGATTCATGGGGTACGTTTTGGTATATAATTTGTGAAGGATTTTTTCATAATCAGGGCGGGACAACGTCTGCCGGGCCCGCTAGTAAAATATAAAAACCAGTACATGACATTCCAAGATCTCGCTAAAAACAGTCTACTAAACTTTTCAGGATTGTCAAAATTACAATTACTCGTTACTTATGTTATTAATAAGATCTGTACTCGGCTGGGTTCCAGTTAACATGTATGTGATGATGAACCCGGCATAGTGACTCTCTTTTAGTCTCCAAGCCACCATGTCAGCAACAACCAGTGACGTATTGGCGACGTTTCGATGGTTGCCTTTGTTAGAATTAATTGCGCTTCTATTAGACAGTTTCTTTATACTTTATCGGTGTTATTCCAAAAAAGTTAAATACGTATTAAATACTTGGTTTAAAAAAGTTTCCTAATAAATACACCGCGCTCGCCCGAGGCAAGTTCGTGTTATCCTTTTTAACAAGTCGAAACTAACGTAACCAAAGCGAGATAAAAGAACAAGATGGCGACCGCGGTGCATTTAATATGAGACCTTTTAAAGCCAGGGTTCAATACGTATTTAACTTTTTTGTAATAACACCGTATAGGTTTTAGCGGATGACCACAATCTCACC
Organism: Antheraea yamamai; assembly: GCA_036509395.1. Lineage (NCBI taxonomy): Eukaryota > Metazoa > Arthropoda > Insecta > Lepidoptera > Saturniidae > Antheraea > Antheraea yamamai. The sequence continues at coordinate 17,222,930 of AP028435.1, read as the reverse complement.
TGATGCTAAATGACGATATGGTCTAATATATTAAACACGCCAAAGTGGGGACTAGCTCTCAAGTGCAGCTGCCGGAACACACCAACTGGTGTTTGGCAATAGATTTCAAAATTCAGGGTGGTAGCTATCCAGGCGGATTTAGAAAAAAACACTGTAACCATGCAAGTATCGTCGTTATGCTACATTACAGTGAAAAAGTACTTGCGAAGTAAAAAATGTTTCAATTAACTGAACTAATCGCTGCATATTATAAAACAAAGTCCTCCGCCGCGTCTGTCTGTTCGCGATAAACTCAATAACTATTAAACGGATTTTCATACGGTTTTCATTAATAGATAGAGTGATTCACGAGGAAGGTTTAGGTATATGGTTTGTCAAGGGTTTTTGTAAATTGGTTGAAATATAACGATAGTTGTTGCAAGTGTCGGAAAAAGTTAAGCCGCCTGGGAGCATTTGTCGAAAACGCTTCCTATAAACCCTTTGAGATATAAGAAAACAATTGGGATAATTAACGACGCAGACGAAGTCGCGGGTATCAGCTAGTTGCTGTGGTTTGCTAATTTTTATATTACTTATGTTAAATCTATAAAATCGTTAAATATTTCGTTTCATTGGAATTTTATTTATTATTAAAGCATGCCTTAGTTTCTATTAACATGACTACTAGCGGTGGTAGCCTAGTGGTCGCAATTCGACCTTATTTCATATTTACATTCAATAAGACCAAAGAAAATAATAATAATTTCAGTGGTTTCATAAATCTACAATAGATAAATTATTTATCAATTAATGTATATTATGAATTTACATATTATATTATTATAAAATTAATCTACAATTTGACCGGTTAATTTCAAAGTACATATAAGCTATGGAACATATGAGTAAAATCAAGGATGGCGAAACGTTTATTCATTTACAGGTGTGTATATGTTGTGTGTCATTCAAGCAGTAGTGTGTGTAATGTTTATTTTAATTAATTTAATGTATTTCTAATGTATTTTATATAAAAAAAATAGCTATGTGCTCCTTCATATAAACTTTAACTATGCCAAATTTCACGTTCATCTGTTCGTGCAATTCGCTTGAAAAGGGGTACCAAGTTTTCGCTTCACGTATTAATATATAGATATTTAAATTTAATTACGAAATTGTTATTATTAGTGTGTTTACAAATGTATAGTCATTGATGCAATATTCAGGAACAAAATGAGCTATTTAATAAAATACATATGGACGATTAACAAGTTACTTCGGATCGCTTAGATTTAATAAACATGTAAAAGCTTATCCTAACTGATAATTAATTACATGTAATTAATAACTGAACCGAGGCTAAGGAATTAAATAAACACACATGTTTGTGATCACGCAACCATGAATGTTTTGATCCTGTGTTATTACGGATGTAATATTAATTAGCAATGGAAAAGTGTCATTTATTCATAAATGCCAGCAGTCGCTCTGTGGTCGCAATTAGACCATAATTCGTTATCGTAAGTTTCAAAATGTTTTAGGGTTTTTTACCTCAAAAATGTTATTCAAACTCAAAAATTATAGATTAGTTCAATGATGTAAGGATCGTGAAGTATGACGAATAGAAACTTGTAAATAAAGGCTTTGATTTGATGATGATATGGGTATAGCTGTTTCCAAATTTTTGCAGTACGACTTCGTAGGCTTTAAAATTTTGATCGGTAACCTGTTTGCGTGACGAAAAAGACTGTGTCGAGTAGTGCGTTGAAAACACCGATTCTCGTCCGATCACCGAAGTGATATGTAACGTCGGGCGCGGTCAGTACTTGGATGGGTGACCGCCTGGCAAGACCGCGTGACGTAGACTCTGTATTGTATTTTTTAAATTAAAATGGCTCCTTGTAATATAAAAGTTTCACTTCTATCGTGTGTCGTTACGATACACCCTGTGTTTTATTGATAGCACCTAAGCTCATAAAGCAGTTAATAAACAAAAATTAAGTAAATCGGTTGACTAACAAAAGAAAAAATATACTATAACGTACTCGTAAACGTACTATTTATGTAAGGACTAGTTTTTACTCGCGGCTTCGCTCACATTAATGTAGATTTAACCTATGCCTCGGGAGCGGTACTCTTTCTCTGTATAAAAGGTACCGTATGTAATTTTCTGTACCTCGGACAGCGTATAGACAAAATTTCATGACGTTCGGTTAAGTAGTTTAGGCGTGTAACTGAACAACAAACAAACAAACTCTCTTCCGCAGTTATTATATTGTAGTTAGAATATTTAGGTTTAGTGAGTATTCTGTAGTTTCTTGGGGTTTGTACCTAAGTACCGTACCTACATACTCTCACATGCATTTAGAAAATAAATCTGTTAAATTTGAAATTACAAATTACAAATATGTTATTTAGGTATATAGATTTATACGTGCTAATATTGTATTTATTACTAACCAGGGTCCGTGACCTCGTTCTCTCGCAAACGATCTGTTATGTATTCTATTTACATTTAATATCTTGGTTTCTCTCTTATTTTCTCGTTACTAAGTATAACATACTAGCTGACCCGGCAACGCGTTGCTGTGGCTCAGTTATTATATTATTAATATGATAATATGGCCAATAAACATCACTTAACGATTTAAATTATTATTTTAATATAAAAAACCACTACTTTTTGTGACTCAAATATAGAAGTTAGACATATGCTGACTTTTCTCTAGAACTCAATCATGTATCTCTCATCGTTAAGGCAGCGTTCGTAAGAAACGTTTTCGTTCGACCGTTTTTTCTCCGACTTACTTTGCAAATCCGATAACCACAAAAAAGTCTTTTCATTTTTAGGGTTAATATATAGCATATGACACTCACAAATAACGCTTTCTATTGGTAAAAGAATTTTCAAAATAGGTTTAGTAGATCCAGTTATTACCCCCTACAACCTTTACCTCTTTATAATATTAATATAGATATTTTTTTTTCTTCTTTTCTGCAGACTCTCGGTCCGCACCTTTTTTTTGTTATCGTTTTATTTAATGTGTAAGTTAAAAATCGTATCTGTAAGCAACTATTGAGTGTTTCTTTTTTTTATATATTTATTTCTTTATTTTTATGATTTCATTTTTTTAAAGACGTTATTGCCTTTATGGCGGTTCCATTTTGGAGAATAGATATTATAGATAACTATTGTAACGATTTTAATTATTGTATGTTAAATTTTATCATTATACACAGCCCCTATGGTAGAGTCTAGATATTACTCTAAAAAGTCATCTGTCTACAAGTAATCACAATCTATTCAGTCGTTTTGGATATTACCCGTACGAAAGACAGATACTACCATCATATTTATATATGTAGACTAGCAGCAGCTCGCGATTTCGTTTGCGTTTTTTATTTCTATAAAGTCCAACCATTTGAGAGATTAGCCGGTAAAATTTTTTCAGACGTATTTTTTTAAACAATTTTACTGTGAGTACCTTATATACTTTCATGTCCATTTATAAATAAAATAACGGTATTTTGAAATTACACACAGACTCCTCTGATTCACTTATATAGATATATCACTACATATTATAAAACAAAGTCCTCTGGGACGTCTGTCTGTCTGCTCGCGATAAACTCAAAAACTAATAACGGATTATCATGCGGTTTTCACCAGTAAATAAAGCGATTCATAAGGAAGGTTTAGGCATGTAATTTGTCAAGTTTTTTTGTTATTATGGCGGGATAACGTTCGCCATGCCCGCTAGTGTTAACTAATTTGCAAGATTACCATATACGTATATACATATATATACACAATGTATGTCCTTGTATACGCATATAATATACTAATATTATAAAGAGGTAAAGTTTGTGAGTTTGTGACGGGGGTAATCTCAGGAAGTACTATACCGATTTTATATACCAATAGAAAGCCACGTTATTTGTGAATGTCATAGGCTATATATCATCACGCTAAGACGAATCGGAGCGGGGCAACAATGAAGAATGTTTTAAAATCGGGTTTTTTTTTTCTTTTGAGAGCTTCCGCTGCGTGTTGGCCCAAAATAACTATTCCACGCGTACGAAATCGTGGGCAGAAGCTATTTTAATTAAATATATCATTGTTATAATATTATAAATAGGTAAAGTTTGTGTTAGTTACATATTACTCGTAGAAATTGCATGCAAGCCGATATCGTACGCCGTGGTTGTCGCATCCTTGCTCTAGTTACCATACCGGCTGATTACCTTCCGCGCTTGCCATCAAACACGATGTAGTTCATTGTGAATGCACTTCCGTCGAATAGTATTAATATATATTAAAAAAAAAACTAATTTTAATATAAACAGTCGTGGCGAAATTTGATGACATAACACAGGAAATATAGTATTATGATAACTCAGTGTTGTTGATTCACGGTCTAATATATCAAACTGCATTATAAAACTGTATAGAATGATATTTATTTTAAAACTAGCTGTGTCCACGACTTCGCCCACGTGGAAGCTCATATAAAAAAATAGTGATTAATAAAATCATCTGTATGTATCAAGTCCATTTGCTTATCTACTTTTCTCTCCTACTTAAGTCGCTTCGTCATTAAAGTTACGATAACTTTTGATAGAGCAAACCGATTTTAATAAAACAAAAATTCAATGTTACTCAAGGATTATACTTCAGGGTTTTCTTGGAAATGTTTTATCGTAAACGTAGTACTTTAGCAGTGATGCGTGTTCAAACAAACAGACAAACAAACATTTAAAAAAATGATTGAAATATATTTAATTACTTATTCTTAGATACCTGAAATATATTTTTTCACAAAAATCTAAAAGTACAGACACGTTACATTTACAAGCTTATTTATTATACGTATGGATAGCGGGACCGGCAGACGTTGTCCCGCCCTGATTATAAAAAGCCTTGACAAATTACACACCAAAACGTTCCTCATGAATCACTTAATCCACTGGTGAAAACCGCTTGAAAATCCGTTCAGTAGTTTTTGAGTTTATCGCGAACGGATAGACAGACAGACGCGGTAGGGGAGTTTGTTTTATACTATGTAATGATGATAGTGATTTTGAATTAAATAAAGAGAAAACTAAGAATACTATAAAAACTTACTGAATATTTCGAAATAATTAATGTATATCCGCAAAAATTTTAATAAGCTGGATGTAAAAGACCAACGTGATTTAAATACTAGAAACGGCATCAAACTGTTAATTCCATATTTAAGGGTCACTAAGACCAAAAACAGTTTTTTAGGTAATATTGTTAGGTTTTATAACAAAGTCCCAAAACACATTAACGATTTACCGGATAGTGAGTTCAGGCACCATGTCAAGCGGGTTTAAATGTCTAGAGGCAGTTGTACGGTTGATCAATATGTGAACGACGGTGACGTCTGGAAATGATGAGCTTCTATGTATGTAAAGATATATATCACGAAAAAACAAACCAGGTCGAATCTCTTGCTGGTTCTTCTCGATGACTGGGTTGTTCTTCGAACCGGTGTAGAGGTGATAGCTTTGACGTTCATAAGCACCTTCTTAGGGACTAAATTGAATAAAGCATTTTTGTTTAACTTTTTTTACATAAGGGAAAATCATTCCTGAATAATCTTTTAAGGTCTTTTGAGGTTAGACATCATTCTTAATTATATTTATGGTAAAATGCCTGATAAAAGGTTCCATATTGTTACTGCAATTAATTATTTATTGGTTTACACAATTACCCTTTAACACACGAGTACTGCTAACACGGGTGACATTCTTTGTTTATATTAAAAGATAAGCTAGTGCGATAAGAAAACGGTATTTGTTCGTAAATAGGTTCCTTAAGCTAAAAAAATAAATATAAAATCTTTGGCTCATTGACTCTAGATACCTAGAGCTACTTGCCGGAAGTGTCCGAAGATGTAAAGATATTAAAACCCAAAATTTGGCCTTGGAAATCCAGTGTTTCACTCTGAACATTAGGGAATTCTGTGGTAACACGCATCACATGATCGAACAATATACGGTAAAGTGTGTTTTTTTTTAATATTGTTGGTTTCGCACAGGGAGAGAGGGGTGATCGCAATTTGATACGAGTAACTTCTCTTTCTCTTGACGCGTTGCATTAGCATTATATAAAAAGCCACCAAGATTTGTCAGTTATGATTTTGATGCAAGCCAGAGAATCGCGGTAATTTCAAACTCCTTCTCCATCAAGCCCAAAAGATCGAATGGACATGTACGAAGATTCAGCTTTAAAGAAAGTTTGAACCTGAAATTATTGTTATGGAAGTTTTATTATCGATTTATACACGGACCAGAAGTTTGACCATAATATATAATATGGTCTTTCGTATGAAGTATTATTATTTATTATATGGAGTTGTCAGACAATAGTATGATAGTGTGGTAATATTCTAATTGTAAAATTAAGCCGATTTATAAGTTAGAGACTGAAATAAACTAATGGGCGATTGGTGTCACACATTTAACGCTAGAGTCATGGCCTTATAATTATGTAAAACTTAGACGGTGTTATTACAAAAAAGTTAAATACGTATTGAATACTTGCTTTAAAAAGGTTTCGTATTACATGCACCGCGATCGCTGAATGTTCGCCATCTTGCTTTTTTGTCTCGCGTTGGTTACGTTAGGTTAGACTTGCGAAAAAGGATGACGCGAACTTGCCGTCGGCGAGCGCGGTGCATTTATTACGAGACCTTTTTAAAGCAAGTATTTAATACGTATTTAACTTTTTAGTAATAACACGGAGAATGTTTTCAACCACGTCACAATTCAAAAGTAGAGTTGTATTTGATTGTTGTAGGAGGACTTTTCAATTCCAGTGGTGGCGGGATGAATACTGTGCTCCAACAAGGGAAGTCAAATGTTTCGACAGGAATTCGAACTCAAGGAAATCATACCATTTATTATTACAAGATTTAGTAAAATTTATTACCTTTGTAAAAACTAAAAAGTTATTTAAGAAATTATGAGACAAAAGACGTTGCGCGATTTATTTATTATATACAAATAACATTCCACTGCCCAAACTTTGAACTTTGACACATTGTCAATAACATATTTACAAAGCAAAAATGAAAAAAAAATTGTTATAATTATTTAAATTTTAACTAATAAAATGCTAATATGTATCTATAGGCTATTATAGGGTTGATAAATATGTGAACGATGGTGACGTCTCGAAATGTCACCGTTCTCTGTGCATCCGCTCACAACGAATTTAACTATGTTTCTGACAATATGTATTAGGAAAAAATAAACCAGATCGAGTTTCTTGCCGGTTCTTCTCGATGACTGGGTTGTTTTCCGAACCGGTGGTAGTTTTGACATTCGTAAACGCTTTTTCAGGACCTAAGCTGACTAACGTATTTTCGATTTTGATTTTCATCACCTTTAAATTAAGTCACTGTTATATAAATGAAAGATGCATACATAATTATGATAACGTTTGTATGTATTTCGCACTGTGATTTATTAATAAGAAAGTATATTCTTTGACTTTCTTTACATGAAGGGAGGGTCCTATTCTTATGAGGTTGCGACGGTCTCCGACAGTATATTTGCGTCACCCTCATTTGCGCCGTAGTATTTAATTTTACAGCGTCAACGCATACGAGGTGATATCACATACCGTACTAAGTATCAAATTCTATATAAACATTCGAGAATGTAAAATTACCACCGGTTCGAATAATGTTATTGAGAAAAACCAGTCAAGAAACTCGATCGGATGCGTTATTCTCAGAGTTTACAAATATCGGGAATCAAGTATGTCTCAGAGAGTTTGAGATTTATTTAATCACTAAATAGTGACGGCATTTGTACCTGCAGGCAGGCAGGCAGGCATAATATATATTATCTTCTTCTTCCTATTCCGGCTTCGTGCCAGGTTCCGCTATCTTACTCAACTTCCTCCACTTTGCGTGGTCTTCGGCATCCTTTTGTGTGAGGTTATTCTCCTTTATGTCCTATCCTATGTCCTTTATCTCCTTTATTCATGTAACAATTTATATTATGTGCAATCTAAATCAACGTCAGTCACCAAGATATTAACAATACATAGCCGGTTGCTGTTGTATGCCTGACGGCAACTAGATATACTACATGATAAAGTGTTCCGTTTTAAACTCGCACTTCCCACCATTGTCTGCTTGCTCACAGCACACCTACATAGCAATGCTGGTAACGCCATCTATTATCATTCCAACAACTCCTAACCCTCACCCCTTTCCAATCGTGCACGAATGATCACCGCGCATTTCTTCTCGCAACGTCTACCGGGCAGACGTGACTTACATTACCTGTATAATCACGCATCGTTTCGCATCCCGCGCTCCTGGTTCTATTAAAGAGTCCAGGAGATATTATCGCGCTGATATAGATAAATCCTATAACTTGATTCCCGCATGGTGGAGTATGGCAAGTCCCATATATCAGACAATTATCGCGACCTTGTGAAGGTGAATCACACCAGCAGCTGGAGGTACTCCGGGCGGCTGCACGTGTTTATCGATACTGAACACGTTGCAGGAGAACTCCAGCTCAGTGCAGACTTCCCGCTTCCTTACCTTCATTTCATCATTGTCACGATGAACCACAGCCGATATGTGACTTGCTTGCATCTCTAAATGCCGACAACCGTGAAATTCTCTACATACTACTACATAGGGATCTTCAAGATTGGAATAAAACGCTGTTTAAGATTGGCAACACAACATTATATTCCTGGTGTTGCAGTTGTCCATAGGCAATAGTAAATACCATCAAGTGAGCCGTCTGTCTGTTTGTGCTTTTTGGCATGAAAATAATCTCGAAGCGTGAGTAATCAGAGGAGAGTTATAGTATCGAGTTTATTCGCATGTGTATGATGGTAACGATCTAACGGGTCACAGATAACCCTAACACACCGTTTAAATCCTTACTACTATAGTATTATAAATTCGAATGTGAGTTTGTTACGCCTTCAAGCCTTAGCTACTTAACAGACTATCAAGAAATGTTACATAGACATTGTCAGGAATATAGACAAGTAGGTAAGGTACCTTTAATCCAGAAAGAAGTACTAACAAAAACTGACCCCCAGAATGCGACACACCAAGCGTACTAATATTACGAATTGCAGTATGATAAATTATTGATAGTTACTCATATTTGTATAAATGGAAGGAAAATATGAAGCAATGGTAACATAGATAACTCGCTTAAACATCATGCCTTACAATGTAGATTAACGTTATTCGGTGAAGAAAAATAGCGCTATTAACTTAACATATGACGACATGGCATTTTTAATACTGGGTGGGATAAGAATGCAGAATATCACAAAAAAACACTAAAATGCAGAACAAAAGCATGCGTATAACTTGACTCTAATTGCTTTGGGCATCACACTAGGCTAGATGTCGCTGAGAGAAGGTAGCTTAATGTAGAGAAAGTGGTGGTAAGATCGGTCGAGGATATCACAAATCTTGTTATAGGAATAGGACAAGGCTTGCACAGAGCAAGAATGAATGTCCAAAAGACCCATTAACTAGTCTACTATATTTGTCACTAGGCGATGTTGCAGCTTGTCAACTTCAATACGGATTAACAGATCGGCATGAAAAAAGAACATTTACTCAGTATCCAATTTGCTATAACGGTATCATTTATATTTTTAACTAGCGGGCCCGACAGACGTTGTCCCGCCCTGATTAAAAAAAAAAAATCTTGATAAATTATATACCAAAACGTTCCTCATGAAGGTAGGGGACTTTGTTTTATACTATGTAATGATATAAAATAAAACTCTAGTCACGTTTATTATCTTTGTGAAAATAGAAAATTTTATTATAAAATGCTTACAAACTCTTACAACGTGTCCATTAATCAAGTATATGACCGGATAAAAACGTGATTACAGCCTCTTTATCAGCTTCAAGTTTTATTCAATACAAAGCACGTGTTTGTTTTCATATGTCATTTAATCAAATAAGTCAACTTATCCTTTCTACTAAATACCTACGACCTTAATAAAAATTCGCGATAACAACAATTTCTTTATTATAAAACAATTGCGTCTCTAAATCTATACATATAATAAGAATGTAAATCTAATGTGTGCGTACATTTTAGACTTTTGTGAAAAAAATTGTTGCAGGAGTCTAGGAATAAGAAATAAAGTATATTTCAGTAATTTTTAGAAATGTCTGTTTGTATGTACACGCATCACTGCTAAAGTACTGCGTAAAACATAAACCATTATAAAGCATATCCTCTAGTAACAATTAGTCTTGGTTTCATTAAAATCGGTTAATTCTATCAATAGTTATTGTAATTTTAATGACGCGGCGACTTAACTACGAGAGAAAAAGTAAATGAACTTAATACATTCAGATGGTTTTATTAGTCACTGTTTTTTAAATTAAGTTCCTCGCGGTCGGAGTCGCGTGCACATCTAGTATTATAAAAAAAGAACTTCTGTAAAAACTTCGTTGTTTTTTTTCGTTAGAATCTTATACAATCCATATTACTTATGCTTAACATCTTTACAACAAAAACAATAGAATCACAATCGAAGGTCGATAAACGCTTTTTGTTCTATACTCGTCAAAGATACGAAAGCAAATAAACATTAATTTTATTTATGTTTATCTTGTTTTGCTAAACTAAAACTTAATAATGATTGTGGAATCGCTTTGAAGTCAATATTTTTATTATTACTTATTAATCTAGTATTGAATTGACGACTGCTTGTCACATGTTTACGTTATTCGTTGTACTGTTTACAATGAATTTATTGGTTCGAAGTTGTAACTACTTTATTATCTGTAATAATTGGGTAAGTATAAGTAATTTGTGGAACAATTATTTATTAAATAACAATGTTATCTTCGTAAATGGATAATGAAGAAATTTACACATAGCATCGTATTACTTTATCATCTCAACCGTTATCAACAAAGACTATGCGGGAGTTAATATGATATCGGTATAATCCAGGTGATTATTTTTAATTAAAGAAATATGATATGAAATATAGATGAATTTAAATAGTCACAAATTAGTTTACCTTTATTAAATCCCAAATTGACTGTACAAGTGATGTTTGAGAAGTGGATGTCAACGGGTTCCGTGGTCGGTATCCTGGTGAGGCCTTGGGCTGTGTGATTTTCTCGTGCGAGTACCGTTTTCGGGTTAGTTTTAACGGTTTCGCTCCCCTGACTATATGAGACACTTTCTTCGACAATTTGCACGCCGGCGAGCATCTTGCCTTTTTTTATTTATAAGTTATTGTTTAAAACTCGCGCGTGCGCGATTGTGCGAGTCGCGCTTGTGAGTGGCGCGCACAACGTCTCACTACCGACTCACGACTGAACGCAATGACTGCCGACTATTGCACCCTTTGTCCGCACTCGTGGAGCAATTAATTGCAAATGCATTTGTTTCCACCGCACCTCTGTTTGTTAGTAAATATTACTATATAGCGACACAATTACTGCATATTATGATGATACGGGATACGTCTGCTTGATGTGAGCGAGTATAAACGAATAAAACAAGCGAACAATGCGCTTTATTGTTGGAAAAATATTGTTTATCGTTGAAACAAAGACGGTAACACAATTTACGTTTTACCTTATGAATTAAATAAATTATAACAAAGGATTTTCTATACTATTTAGTTCGTCTCGAGACAGATCTCAGGGTATGCTATCTGTAATTTTTCTTCGTAACTATTGATCTACATTAACGTCTTGTTACTAAAATAAACGTGAGCAATTAGATAAGATGTTAAGTGTAAGGGCAAAATATCAATTTATAACGTCAGGCATCACTTAGCTCTGGAGTTGAGTTCAGAGTTCAAAGCTAATATAGAACGCTAATTTTTATCATATTATATAATTCAATAAGGTTTGATTAATTAATTAACATATTGCCGAAATGATTGACTGAATTTTTGACCAGTGAACGATGTTTAGAGATTCAACTCCTAAGCCTCCTACCTAGTGAGCATTTGAAGTTTCCCGTGTTATTTTTATAAAATGCGTTTTTTAGACAATGCCATTGATTTAAAATCCATAGTATTTGTGCACATAGCAATGTTCACGATCGTATGTTGCGAAATAATGGATTGTAATTCGTAAACTATTTTTAAATGACCAATTTACAATTATCAATCTTCTAGTGTTACAACAATAGTTATATTAATGCATTTTGTAATTAGACTAGCAGGACAGGCGGACGCTATCCCGCTCTGATAATAAAAAAATCCTATATACCTAAAGGTTCCTCGCGAATCACTCTATCGACTGGCGAAAGCCGCATGAAAATCAGTGCAATAGTTTTTGTGTTTATCGCGAACAGGCAGACAGACAGACGCGGCAGGGGACTTTGTTTTATACTATGTAATGATTTACTATTTTATGTGTTAATAATAATAATGATGATACTATTTCATAAAACTAATTATTCTATTTTATTTTTCGTAACGAATTAAAAATAATAATTTTAATGTATAATTAAATTGTCTATACTAATATTATAAAGAGGTAAAGTTTGTGAGTTTGTGACGTTGTGACGTTGTAGGGGGTAATCTCAGGAACTACTGAACCAATTTTGAAAATCCTTTTACCAATATAAAGCCACGTTATTTGTGAGTATCATAGGCTATATATCATCACGCTAAGACCAATAGGAGCGGAGCACCAGTGAAGAATGTTTCAAATTGGGGTTAACGTACGTATTATCTATAAATATTTTCACCTTCTACGTAAACGAAGTCGCGAGTTAATGTTAGCGTTAGCCCATAGTAATTATTCCATACGGACAAAGTCGCGGGCAGAAGCTAGTATACTATATATAACTATCTACAAATTTTTGTGCTGTTAAATTCTCAAAAAGAAAAAAGTTCTCAAATGCCTAGCTGCATTATATTGAAGTGTGGTAATGTTTATGCGAGTAGGTTGATGGAGTTATTGGTCATCCTTCTGAATCAGAGAACCCGTGAGTCCTTTGAAGAGGTTTTTCAAACTTGGATTTTGCCGTCCCAGAGTTTCAACTCCAGAAGGGGCACACATGTGTAGCCCCTGCTAGGAGCAGCATATTTGCATCGCTTGAGGTCCTCTACTGAGGCAGCATTTGCGTTAGCCTTCAATGACGTAACAGGAAGTTCAGACAGTGCCAGAATATGATCACACGTGGCTTTTCAATCATTTTTAAAGATGTCTGTCTGTCTGTCTGTTTGAACACGCATCACTGCTAAAATACTGCGTTCACGATAAAATCTCACCAAGAAAATCATATAGGATATCTTCGTAACATTTAGTCTTTGTTTCATTGAAATCGTCTATCAAAAGTTATTGTAATTTTAATGATGACGTGACTTATGTACGAGAGAAAAGTAGGTAAATAAATGGAGTTAATATATTCAGATGATTTTATTAGTCAATGTTTTTTTCACATTAGGTTCCACGCGGACAGAGTCGCGAGCACGGCTAGTCAATTATAAAACTAGTGCTTTTGAGCAACTATGGCTCTGTTATTTATTTAATCGTATGACCAAATAAAATATCCATCTTATATCGTCGATTATTTGATTACTTACTATTACGAAACAACGTTTAGGCAGACAGTCAAGGAAACCAATATTAACACTTTATAGGCACTGTGACTATTTAATCGGGCAGAGCTTCGCCCTACACTAACTTCGACACGGGAGTAGTCGGTAGTTGTAGTCCGGTGAAGCTGTTTAGACCTTGTTAGGACAATAGCGTGGTCATTACGAGAAAAAAAAACGGTAGTGCCCGCCGACCAACGACATCTTTCGTTTTATAGGGCGAACTATCTAATCGGGTGGCGCTAGTGTCAATCGTCGCGTCTCGTACTTATTGTAGCGATACCGGATATACATAATACTCCGTATAAACCATCTGAATATCATTTTAGTCAGTAAAACTATAAAGGCCATATTAAATCAATAAAATTCATTACATAAAATAGAAATCATGACACTACTCCATTTATCGCTGCGAAGTTCAATTTATGTGGAACAAATAGTGCAGCAGCCAAAAATTAGTGGTGCTTTCGCAGCACCCGGAGAGCACGTGGAGGGGAATGAGAGGTACAGTTCCTGTGGACACGAGTAACATCAGCCTTCTAGTGATTGTTAGTGTTCTGGGACACCGCGTTAATCGATGTAGGTGTGAATCCTGAAAATGAGCCGTAGTTTTCCGTGGAGGAAAACATCGTGATCTAACCATAGCGTGGCGGTAAGGCTTTCCTATACGCTATGTTCCTCCCCCAATGATTGTCGAATATATATTTTGTAGATGGTAGAGCCACGCTGAAGCTATTACTGGTTTCAGCATGAATCCCCACAGAAACACCAACGTGAAGTAACAGTGCTTGCTTTGTTGCGTTACGTTCGGTCAGTGAGAGCGCCGGAGGCCCATCTCCCCCCCCCCCTCAACACAGGCTGCCAACGCACTTGCGACTCCCCTGGTATTGCAAGTGTCTATGGATGGTGACGATCACTTAATATCAGGTGACCCATCTGTTCGTTTGCCTCCTATGATATAAAAAAAAACCTTTCACTAGCATAAGATATTAGGGTACTACTCGGGTATAAAATAGAATAGGATGGAAGAATTTATTATAAATTAAACTAAACTATAAGTATACCTAGGTCTTATAAAATACTAGCTTCTGCCCGCGATTTCGTCCGCGTGGAATAGTTACTTTGAGTTAACACTATCGCAGCGGAAGGTATAAAGTCTCAATAAATATGCTATATATACACTGAAAGAATTTTCCAAACCGGACCAGTAGTTCCTGAGAGTAGCGCGTTCAAGCAAACAAACTCGTCAGCTTTATAATATGTATTAGTATAGATACAATTATTAGCCCGGAATTTATTCTGGGTTAATTAAAATATGAATCTGAACAACGATTAAATACAAAGTAGCGCCATCTTGTGATTGTTAATTTCGTATATGTTACAAGCATTATAATGGTATATAGGAGTATCTTCGTGTATAAAATTTAATCAACATCGAATGATCTATAGATATAATAAAAATGAAGTGTTTGTATGTAATATCAAAATAATTTTTTTTTACTGATTGGGTACGAAAGTATTCACGCTACTGATGACAAAAATCCAATTTTTTAAATTTTTGTCGTTCTCTCTGTCTGTCTGTCAGTTTGTTCCGGGTAATCTCCGTAACGGCTGGACCGAATTTGACGGGAATTTCACTGGCAGATAGCTGAAATTACAGCGGGTTACTTAGGCTACTCTAAATTAGATTAGCTATTAACCGCGACTTCGCCTGCAATACTATCTCCAAAATGGTTGGACCGATTTTCACGGAACTTTCACCAGCAGATAGCGGACATTACATCAAGTAATTTAGTCTATTATAATTTAGACTATCTGTTAACTGTGACTTCGCCCACAGTACTATTTCCAAAACGGTTCGACCGATCTTCACGAAATTTTCACTGGCAGATAGCTGACTTTACAAAAAAAAATTTAGACAATTTTACTTTATACTAGCTGTTAACTGTGGCTTCGCCCACAGTGCTTTCTCCAAAACGGTTAGACCAATTTTCACGAGACTTTCACTGGCAGATAGGTTATTGTACAAAAAGTAATTTAGGCAATTTTAGTTTATTCTAGCTGTTAACCGTGGCTTCGCCCGCTGTGCTATCACCAAAACGGTTAGACCTATTTTCACGAAACTTTCATTGATAGATATCTGACCTTATAAAAAGTAATTCAAGCAATTTTAGTTTATACTAGCTGTTAACCGTGGCTTCGCCCGCAGTACTATCTCCAAAACGGTTCGACCGATCTTCACATAGCATTCACTGACCGATAGCTGACCTTATAAAAATTAATTCAAGAAATCTTAGTTTATACTAGCTGTTAACCGTGGCTTCGCTCGCAGTACTATCTGCAAAACGGTTAGACCGGTTTTCACGAGTTTCACTGGCAGATAGCTGACTTTACAAAGAGTAATTTAGGCAATTTTAGTTTATACTAGATGTTAATCGTGGCTTCGCCCACAGTTCTTTCTCCAAAACTGTTAGACCGATTTTCATGAGACTCTCACTGGCAAATTGCGGACCTTATAAAAAGTAATTTAATTTATTTTAATTTAGACTATCTGCTAACTGTAGCTTCGCTCGCTGTGCTATCACCAAAACGGTTAGACCGATTTTTACGGGACTTTCACTGGTAGATAGCCAACCTTATAAAAAGTAATTGAGATTATTCTATTTTAGACTAGCTGTTACCCGCGACTTTGTCTACATGAAATTTAGCAAGGATTCAACTCATTCTTTATTTTTAATAAGATAAATAATTATCAGCTTATTGTTTACAATTCGACATTATAATTGTTAATTACTTTAATGATATAGAGGTCTTCCTAATATGATCTTAGATGATAAGCGTATTACGTAAAGAGTTCCACAATACAATTTCTTGCAGAACAGAGAAGCGCTTATTTTTTGTATAGTCACAAAATCTTAATTATAATAATGGCAATGTATATTAAATGTAATGTAAATGTAAATCTTTATAAAAATATTTACATTATTGTTTCATTAGTTCCTTATACAGTGTAAGTGAGCACTGAGGTAGTTATATGGTAGGTTAGGTTCGAAATATGTTGCTTATGATAAACCTCATTTGGCACGCTGTTTGTATTTATATATCTAATGTACACGTTACATGTTACTTTTAGTGGTGTGCGAGTCGTACTTGTAATTTTGTCTTTAAAGAGCATTTCTATAATTGTACATAGTCCACAATTTTATAATTCTTTAATAGAATTTTAAAAAACGCGTACGGAGCTGCGGGTACATCTAGTATTAAAGAATATTAGAAATTTTTGTTCTATTTACGGCTATTCAAAATATTTTCTATCTTCATTTACTATACATATACACAGATTTTATGAATCACTGTTCTTTTCACATAAGCATCTACGCGGACGAAGTCGCGTGCACAGCTAGTATGTTATATACTTTATAATGGTATAATTTAGGAGTATCTTTGTGTATAAAATTTAATCAACATCGAATGATAATAATGATATGAAATGCTTTTGATTTTTTTTTACGTAAATTCCATAAAATATTTTTGTCACTTAGGTAAAAACAAACAGTGTCATCTATCTGTCATTCGACAACAACAAACATAGACTTCTTCGAATGTCTTTTAAAATTCAACTAATGAAACGCTATCTTTTGAGGTCTTCACAAATTCAACTAAGCTAAGCAGAATAAATGTTTTAATTTTTTTTTTATAAACCGATTTTGATAAAATAATAACAATATGTTACTCTCAGCAATGCCCCATGATAATGTCATCGATGGTGATGTCTGGAATTAACTCATCACTGTGCATCCATTAAAAACGTTTGTGACATTTACCTAATATATACTAAATATTATACATATTTGTTAAAAAGATAAACCAGATCGAGTTTCTTGCCGGTTCTTCTCGATGACTGGGTTGTTTTCCGAAAAGGTGGTAGTTTTGACGTTCATAAGTGCCTTCTTAGGGCCTAAATTGAATAAAGTGTTTTTGATTTTGATAACTTGTCTAGTAGATTTAGAGTAACAGTTATCAAAGTTTTTAAAAATTGATTTGTTGTAGTCTGTCTAAACGCAGCCGCAATCAATTTTGGAGAAATATTATCAATGTACCGACACGACGATTCCACGGTTTTATTATAGTATAGATTGTAAGTTACTATATATACACGTATACCTTAGGGTGTTTAAAATAGATAAATTATTGTGGCTGAAACTCAGCATTTTATTGACTGTGCATAAAATCACAGTACCTTCTTTATACTTACAACTTTACATTTTATATAAATAATCGCTTCAATTTTTTACTGTAGTTAATATTTCTATAAACTATAATTAAAAAATAATATAAAAATTAGAGTTTGGAAGCTGTGAATTGTAGGTGACAGAGCAAGTCTAATTTTACAATTTCAAAGAGCAATAAACGATATTCAACATTGCTATTTACTTTTTTGTATAAGATTAGTAGTTCTAACCTCTTTTGCTAAAAATAACAAATATTTATGAAATTGAACCTATGAAATTGCCGTTTTGTATGAAAAAATTTAAACGAGAGTTTAGTAGGTGGTAGAGCCACGCTGAAACTATTACTGGATTCAGCATGAATGGGTCGGCTCGCCCGGGGTAGTACCACCCTCTCACAGAAAACCGACGTGAAGTAACAGTGCTTGCATTGTTGTGTTTCGTTCGGTCAGTGAGAGCGCCGGAGACCCACCTCCCCTCCCATTCCACTTTCCTCTTCCCTTCCTCCCCCCCGCCCTCCCTACACAGGCTGGCAACGCATTTGCGACTCCCCTGGTGTTGCAAGTGTCTATGGACGGTGGTGATCACTTACATCAGGTGACCCACCTGTTCGTTTGCCTATGATATAAAAAAAAAAAAAAAAACGAATTTTTTTCATGTATTTTTTATTTGTATTAATCGAAGTCATCACCTATGCAATTAATGCATCTTTGCCAACGCAGTGGCAGTTTATTGATGCTCTTCTTAAAGAAATCAGCTGGACGGGAGGCAACAAATTCTTCAAAGGCATTTTGTACTGCCTCTCGGGTATTGAATTTTTTTCCCGCCAAGGAGTTATCCAAATTCTGGAAAAAGTAGTAGTCTGTACGCGCAAGGTCTGGTGAGTAGGGCGGATGACGGAGAACTTCCAACCCCAGTTCTTGCAACTTGGAGACCGTCTGCTGTGTAGTATGAGGTCGCGCGTTGTCGTGCAGGAGCAGCGGAGACAAGCGATTGACCAATGCTGGTTGAATATGTGCCAGCTTCTCCATCATTGTGTTCAGTTCTTCACAGTGCACATCTGCAGTAATGCTGACCCCGTTTGGTAAGAAGCTGTGATGAATCACACCGGCGCTAGACCACCAAACAGTGACCATCACTTTTCTAGGGGTAAGTTTTCGTTTCGGGGCATTGTTTAGGTGCTGAACCAGGATCCAACCAACTTGCTGAGCACTTGCGGTTATCAAATAGAATCCATTTTTCATCGTAGGTAACAATGCGGTTCAAAATTCCTTCATTTGTGTGTCTGTTGAGCAGTGCAAGGCACGTCTCGACGCGTACTTCGCGCTGGCGATCATTGAGTTCGTGGGGCACCCATTTGTCAAGCTTTTTTACCTTGCCAATTTGGCGCAAATGGACCAATATTGTTTTGACGCTAACGTCGAAAGCTGCTGCTAATTCAGCCGTAGATTGTGTATCATCGCTTCCACAATCGCTTTTAATTCGTCATTGTCGACCAAAGTCTTCGGACGACCGCGAGGTTCATTTTTCAGGTCGAAATTCCCAGAACGGAAGCGAGCAAACCAATAACAGGTGGTGCGTTGGTTTGTAGTGTTAGCTCCGTAAACGTCGTTGATGTTGCGTGCCGCTTGTGCCGCGTTGCTGCCACGACGGTACTCATATTCCGTAATTACTCGAATTTTTAACGTATCCATGATGACAAAAAAGTTTGAAATGCGATGAAAATGTAACACTAATCAATAAACAAATGACTACTTTTGGAAAAAGAATTCCATGTTTTTAAAATAAAATTAATTTGAAATTAGAATTCTTAGCCAAACAAAAATTATTTTGATTTGAAATGGCAAGTACTGCAGAACGGCAATTTCATAGGTAAAGACCCATTATTATTCAACATTAATAAAAAAGAAAGAGTTGAGTATAAAGACTGGACTCCGCAAATTTTTTTTATGAACAATTGAATCCTAAAAAAGTCTTAATATACACATAGAGATTATATAGATATGTAGACGTTAGTGACGTAAATTATGACCAATAGAGACCAATAAATAAATAATTCGACTCGTAGTTGGTATATGAAAAAGGAACTATTTTCATTGTTTTTGAAGCGATAGTCTATACTTCAAAACGTACGGCGAACACCAAGTTTTCTAAAATTCATTTCCAATTGTAATTATAATAAAAGATTAATAATGTCTCTCAATAATGCCATGAATGATTTAATAAGGTTCTTGATGTTAATCTTAAAATAATGAAACTTTAGAATTAATCTACGACGCCTGATAGAAAGTTATAGCAAATGTGATTATTTGTGTATCACAACATATTTATGGTAGGCATTATCTTATATAGTAATACGTGAAGCCAAAACTTTGTATCCTTTTTTAAGCGAATTGCGCGTACGGATGAACTTGAAATTTAGCATAGTTATAGTTTATATGGCAGAAAAGTGCACAAAGCTATTTTTTTATATAAAATGTATTACAAGCATATTAAATTAATTAAAATATACATAACTCACACTACTGCTTGAATTTTACACAACATATACACACATGTAAATGAAAAAGACGTTTCTGACATCCTTCATCCTTCTTACGTTCCAATTACCTTTTCAATATTTTTAACATGACTGACGTTGCATGCCTTACATGTCCTTTGAAATCAACTGGTCAAATTGTAGATTAATTTTATAATAATATAATATGTAAATTCATAATATACATTAATAATTAATTGATAAATAATTTATCTTTAGTAAATTTATGGAACCACTGAAATAATTATTATTCTCTTTGGTTATATTGAATCTCAAAATGTTTAGGGGACAGGACTGCTTTCACTTCATGTCACTTTGCTTCATGTTGTCATAAGAGTAAAGCAATATTTCCAAAGTCAATGTCAATATGTTAATACTTGGTATTTATTTATGGTGAACTCACTTCAAATGACGATTCAATAAAAAAAATGAGCGAAAAAATACTTTATAAAATCAAAATAAGAAAATTTGTTTGGTCATGAAAGTAATCCATGACTTAGATCTCCGCGGTTACAATGATGCAGTTCAACTTGATGTAGCAATTATATTTAGTATATATCTCTAGGTAGCACACATATTCATATGTTTTATTTAATTTGGTTAATTTGATAAACTATTTATTTTCCGCTTTTTAGTGCCTTATGGGTTTTTGATGATAATGAAGGGTAGTACTTTTTTTGAAAATTTACTTATTTTTCATTTTTTGTGTACATAAATATTTGGATTGCAGTGCCCGCGCTCATTTCCGCCTTAAGTATATTAAAATATGCTCATTTTTGGGTATGTGTCCATCGGTATGGTATGCGATATGATTTCAATTGGTTGTACAATAAGTAACGTTTGGTACGAACGCAACCTTTTCCAAATCCATGATTCTACCACCAACTTTGCAACCATCACTATTCACTCATAATGTACAGACTATATTTAATTGAATTTCAATGCTTGCGTCATGTTGCAACACAGCAACGAACATAAGCACCTATGGTGTCTTGTAAAATTGAAGAGTTTTTGATAATATTGGTGGCAAACGAACATACGGGTCACCTGATGGTAAGTGATCACGACCGCCCATCGAGAGTTGCGACACGATAGGAAACAAGATGCGTTGCCGGCCCTTAAGAAAGTAGGCTCGTTTCATGAAAGTTATGTTTACT
The DNA here is from genome assembly GCA_036509395.1 of Antheraea yamamai. NCBI lineage: Eukaryota > Metazoa > Arthropoda > Insecta > Lepidoptera > Saturniidae > Antheraea > Antheraea yamamai. The sequence goes on along the minus strand of AP028435.1, from coordinate 17,201,408 downwards.
TTGTCACGGATCCCATGTTCAGAGCCTTACCAAATTCTCATCAAAGTACCCTTGAAGTACATCCTTTCCAATAAAAAATGAATCATCGAAATCGGTTGCTGATATTCAGTTATTCGTTATATTTAGTTTACATAATTAATTCAAATTTAGAACTTATACGGTTTTGCACTGGATGCCGTTGTTGTATTTATATAATTTTAAAAAAATGTGACAAATAACTGAGTAGGCATGGTGAAAGCCTTTGATTATAGACGTTGTACCCTTTGATAAAAGAACTCTAATACATTTCAAACATTAAACAGACGAATTGATAACCTCCTCCTTTTTTTGAAGTCGGTTAAAAATTCAATGAACTATGGTCGAATGTCGACCACTGGGCGCCCGCTAGTTATAATAAATATTAATTATTAAATACATACTAATAGTCGTATTATGAAGCAAATATAATCACCATTGTACCTTGAGTGTAACAAATTAGAAGTCACCTAAAAAGTATTTTTTTTTTTTTTTTATAAAAGAAGGAAAAGGGAGGGGGGGGTGAGGGAAAAAAAAAAACCCCCCCCAAAAAAAAATATATACAAAGGGGGGGGGGGGGGGGGGGGGTGGCGGGGGGGGGGGGGGGGGGGGGGGGGGGGGGGGGGGGGGGGGGAGGGGGGGGGGGGGGGGGGGGGCGCCCCAAAGAAAAAAAAAAAAGAAAAAAAAAGAAGTTTTATTTCAGGTCGGGGTGTGGGGGGGGGGGGGGGGCCGGGGGGGGGGAGCCAATATAAAGAAAAGGAAAAGAGTGAGGGGCGCCCCACCAAAAAAAATATTATGGAACGTATTCGTTATTTAGTAGAGAAGCGAAAGTATTTTATCGGAAAATAAGCAATTGCATTGCGTCGGAATCGGAAATGACATTTTGACTTCACATTTGTCGGAAGAAGTTAAGATGCTACATATCCAGGTAAGTCAACGTAGGTATAAATAGGAGGTAACGATTGATTGTGTGTGCAATGTTTGCTTTCTATTAAAAGTTGCATACTCGCTTTGCGTTCAAAACCGTTAAATAATAAAGAGAAAACACTTTTTTTTTTTTCGAATTGACTACGCTATTGACCTAGCAATGTCTTAACAGCTTTACCGGTCTACTAAGGCGAGCGCTTAAGGCACTCAGCCGATTTTATTTGACAACTAGCTCAAGGGTGCCGGCACACCTCGGTTTGGGTTGTTGCCTGATACATGCAATTCGCGACCTATCTAAGCTAACTATGCATACATATATGAGTTGTTGAAACATATATGTGTACCAAGCATACATACCTCAACAACTCGTATATATATTACGTATCGGATAATTTTCTGAACTCTTTCAGTTTGATAAGGGAAAAAAATAAAACCCTTCCACTTAAAACACTTCCACAAAGCGTGTGTGCGTGCACGTGTGTGGAGGTGACATGTGTAATGTTGTCGCAGTGATGTAAGATTTTGTGTCACTGTATCGCGCGAGCAGCGCACTCAAGGGCTCCATGCCGAGGGAACAGACCTAGGCTTGAGCCGCTGCCGAGGGGGGCCTAATCTGGTGTGCGAAAGCGAAATTGACCCCTAGACCACGGCGGCGTGATCTGTGGTTACGCGGGCGTGGACATGAACACGCTCTGGTTTACTCGTAAGCAGACCACATATCGTGCTTGGGTCAAGGGTCGCGCAAAGAAGGATCCAAAGATCAATAACCTCAAAGCAGCTTATAACAGTGCCACCAAGTCATGTAAAAAGGCCTACATCAGAGCATGCCCAACGAGTCTCCCGTATTGGCCAGGAACTCGTAGATCATCCGACCAACAGTCGAGCCTACTGGAAGTTGGCCAAATCGGTACAGGCGAATTTCTGCCAATCATCACTGCCACCACTGAGGTATACAGATGGATCACTTGCCCACGACCCGCGTGAGAAAGCTAATTTATTAGCTAACGTCTTCGCGGCTAATTCTCGACTCGATGATCGCAGCACCCTACCCCCAATTATACCTAGAACCGAGTTCACAATGCCAGATATCCGTATACGGTAAAATGACGCGCGAAAAGAGCTGCTTTCACTTGATTTTCGAAAAGCCAGTGGTCCTCATGGCATCCCACCTGTTGTCCTTAAGAAGTGTGCAGCCGAGTTGTCCCCAGCACTAACACGTTTATACCGTTTATCCTATCGCTCTAGTGTTGTGCCCCAGGTTTGGAAGGAGACCAATGTGCAACCAGTTCCCAAAGAAGGGGACCGTTCAGACCCCAACAACTATCGCCCAATCGCTATCACCTCAGTGTTATGCAAGGTCATGGAACGGATCATAAATATACAACTTATCCGGTACCTAGAAGAGCACTCCTTAGTTAATGATCGGCAATATGGCTTTCGTCCGAACCGATCAACGGGTGATCTTTTAGCGTACGTGCTGCATCGCTGGGGGGAAACGATTGATAAACATGGCGAAGCCGTAGCAATTAGCCTCGACATAGCAAAGGCGTTTGATAGGGTTTGGCACCGAGGTCTTTTATCCAAACTTGAGGCATACGGTATCCACGATAACCTGTGTAGATGGATCTCCAGCTTTCTACATGAACGCAGAATACGTGTCCTCATTGATGGACACAGCTCGCAGTTCATGTTAGTTAATGTAGGAGTTCCTCAGGGCTCTGTACTTCCCCAACCCTGTTTCTAATGCATATTAATGATATGTTAGCCTCTGGTTGCATTCATTGTTATGCAGACGACAGCACGGTTCATGCTGGATTTTGCAGTAGACTCATGGCTAGTCGTGGTAAAACTGACAGAATGCGGGCTGATCTTATCACTGAGCTCAACCAGTCCTTGGAACTCGTATCTCTATGGAGAACAAGTAACTTGGTTGAGTTTAATGCCAAGAAAACACAGGTTTGCATGTTTTCCTGTAAAAAATCCCCCTTTTCTCCTATTCTCACTCTTCAGAACGACTTTCTTACAAAACGTGACAACCTAAGCATCCTAGGTATCAATATCCGCTGCGATCTTAACCTCAGGGACCACATAGGGAGTGTTATCTCTAATACATCTAAGAGATTGGGCATACTGAATAAAGTGCCACGGTTTTTCACGCCCGGTCAGCTATACCTCCTCTATAAGGCACAAGTTAGGCTGTGTATGGAATACTGTTCACATCTCTGGAATGGTTCTGCTCAATACCTCCTTGATGCACTAGACAGGTTGCAGCGACGGGCTGTCCGTATTGTGAATGATGCAGACGTTACTAACAATCTTGAACCGCTTCAGTTGCGAAGAGACATAGCCTCACTGAGCGTCTATTATCGTCTGTATCATGGCGAGTGTTCTAAAGAGCTGTTTGACCTCATTCCATCTTCTCCTTTCCACTATAGAACTAATTCAAGCGGCGCACGTCATATTATTGCATTGTTGCCAATTTTAATTACATTTATTGTGATTAATATAAATATTTGCTAAAATAATAAGTTATCTTTAGTACTGAGAGATAATACACCTTTATACTTTTATCTACTTCTACGTTTCAGACATAATTTTCAAAATCAGACCAGTAGGACCAAGGATTATTACCGAACACCCAAACTTTAACTGTCTTTACAATATTAATATAGATATAGTATTGAATGGCAACTGCAAATGCCTAAACTAATTATTCTAATCGTAAATTTACAACCCTGCATCTAATAATTCCAATACTCGTTAGTATTTGGAAAACAAATTTGATCAAATATCGAAACAACACATGTACTGACAAAACTCTATTAGATACTTTTGAGACTTATTTTCTATGTCGCAATATAATATTGTGTAGGTTAATGTTTTCTAAAAAAATCTTCTGAACATGATTCTGGAATCACTCATTGTTTAGCAACGTCGTAATAGGTATTTTTTGAAAACAAACATAAGTTGACTCAATTTTTGTCATTGTGCTCCATATTTTGTTACTGCTGGGTGCTAGGTTAGACCCCGGAAATATTTTTACAGGACAATCATTAGTCATTTTTGGTTCTAAATCAATTAAAAAAATAGATGCATAATATTTGACCCAATTATCTTGAGAAAAGCATAACTGATTTTCACTCAACATCAGATGATTTACACAAAAAGCGCGATGAATCATCGTTTTCAATGAGCGCTGCCGCGCAGTCCGGCCCGCTTCTTGCACCTCGACCCGCGCCCCGCTTCTCATTGTTCGACCGTGCGGCATTCCCACGATATGCAGTTACGTAATGATTAACCTTGAAAAGATCCCATTTAATTCTGCTCATTGAACCTAGGTGTGATTTTTTTACGTTTAAAGTATCGTTCCCATACTTTTAAAAACATACTTTATCTAAAGTTCTCTTTGTTGTGTATTAGTATTCGTTTTAATATTATTATTTTATATGTTAAATTTGACCATGAACCACCCCACTATTGCATATGTCAGAAATATGAATATGAGAAGTTGTATGTCAAAAATGTGCATTAGCTTGCATTTTTAGCTAATTTGTCTGCAATAACACAAAGACAATGTCATTAAAATCCATCAAGAATTTCATATACCACAAATTTTTGACTTTTGTTATTTACACTGGATTACTCTTTGCGTTTTATGGGACAAAATTTCTCTATATGTTACTTTATAATATTAGTTATCACTGTGTCATATTTCGTCAAAATTGGTTCAGTACTTTCAGAGTGATATGCAGACACAGGAACAGACAGAAAGACTGACAAAAATTCTAAATAAGATATTTTTGGCTCCTATATCGATAATAAAGCCCACCCCGATTATAATTTTCATAAAAATATTTAATGTACAATATTGATCTAGCCACCGATTTATTATACGTATAAAGATTTTAAATAATAAGTTCAGAATTGTTTGTCTCGTTAAACTCATTAAAGGTTGAGTATATATAGGAAAATGACCGCGAAATTGATCAAAAGTATAATAACATACAAACTACATACATTTATACCCAAAATATATACATTTCAATTATGTTCAAAATAAGGCTGTTAGGCGTAATTTATTCCTATTGTAATATATTAAAAAAGTTTTGTTCAATGTACCTACACATCTACACAGCACAACACTACAAAAAAAAAATTGTCAGAAAATACATTTAAAAAATCATAATCACCTAGAGATATAAAATATACTTTACGAACTATTCACAAACCTACGAAATATTCATTAAAAATTTCAATAAAATCGGTCTAGCCGTTTCGGAGGAGTTCGAACACAAACACCGTGACACGTGATTTTTATATGTTAGAATAAAGATATGAATGTGCATGAAATGCTTAATGTAACTAAAGTATTTAAGTTGATAATTATGAATACTGTATCCGTTTAAATAGCTTTCAAATTGTACATCACCTTTTTTTTGGAAGATATAATGATTACAGTGGGCTACCCTTAAAAAATTCCTTCACAGACTTCTTTGTAGATCTATAAAAGAGGAATATCCCAACATACATTGTTTTGTTATATCTCAAAAGGTAATAGGCAGCGTTTTCGATGAAAACTCCTGGGCGGCTTGACTTTTTCCAACATGTCCAACAATTATCGTTATATTTAAACCCAACCCAATACGTCTAAATAGCTTTAGAATTGTATGTCACTTTTTTTTAGAACATATAATGAGGTATAGTGGGCTATCCTTAAAAGATAGATATATGCCCTCAGAGACTTTTTTGTAGATCTATATTGTCTCTGTTGTTTCATTATTTACACCTGGCTAAAAAGAAAAAGAAAAATGTATCACGTCATTGTCATTATAATATTAAGTCGTCAATACATTTTTCAATGGACGTCACTTTCATTTATTTTACCCTATACATACAGAAGTAAACCTTATTACATTTACCCAACATACATTGTTATATCTCAAAAGGATTGGGTAGCGTTTTCGATGTAATCTCTCAGGCGGTTTGAATTTTTCCGACTTGTCCAACAATTATCGTTATATTTCAATCAATCTACCCAAAACCTTGACATATTTATATACTAAAATATTCCTCATGAATTACTTTATCCACTGGTGAAAACTGTTTGAAGATTCGTTCCGTAGTTTTTGAGTTTATCGCGAACAGACAGACAGACAGACGCGGCAGGGGACTTTGTTTTATACTATGTAATGATGATAACACCGAGATATTTGACCTCACCGGCCCAAGGTTTATCGGTTTCGTATAGCCTGATGGGCTGAAGGTTATTAGCGCGTCGCTTGGGATCGAAGAGTATCGCAGCACTCTTACCAGGATTAACTTCTATGCGCCATCGACGAAACCATTCACCGAGTGTGCAAACGGCCTTTTCGATGCGCTTCCTAAGAAAGTCCGACCGCCAACCGGAAGCGTAAATATCATCAGCATTGTTATGCTGACCCCCGGAGACCGAGGTAGGTCACTGATGAACAGATTGAAGAGCGAGGGCGCGAGTATGGAGCCCTGTGGCACACCTGAGCGTAGCGGATGGGACGGAGACAGTTCACCATCCACTCTAAAATGGAAAGTCCTGTCAGTGAGATAATCACGAATGATATGAATTAGCCTATCGGATGCGCGAGATTGACATAACTTAGATATGAGCCCTCCATGCTAGACCTTATCGAAGGCCTTGGCGACATCGAAGAAGACTGCAATTGTGCGTTTCGGTTTACGTTTCGGATCGGCATTAAAATTAGAGAAAATGTACTCCGTGAGGCGGTGTACTTGATTCGTGCAAGAGTGTTTGGCGCGAAATCCGAACTGTTGGTATTAACGGTGGTATTAATTTTAAATCTGTAATCGAGACCTGGAGACGGTTCAGAAGGAGCCGCTCTTATAATTTACCTAATGGATCTATCATAGTGGGAGCATCCAGCAGTCTGAGCATTCAGCAGTCGAAATTAACACATAAATAGTAACGCATATTTTTATTATAGAATCTTACAAAGATTCGAATTATCATAGGTGTTTGCCAACACCCTCATCTGTTATTTTCTATGTTAATCAATATAGGCAATGTGTTGTTAACACACTTCTATTTAATTATTGTTAATGTGGTTTATTCTAAATTATTGAGTAATTTAGATTAGATTAAACTGTTCATAACTTCTAAGAATTCCACATGTTTATTCACATAAGCACTGATAGAAGTCACTAAATAAACCGGTGTGATGCGCGCGGCACAGAAGGCGTCGCAAGCTGTGTGGGCGCGGGCGCTGCTGGGGCGCGAGAGGCACCCCGCAGGTCAGGGAATGCCTGCATGGACATAAGAGGTGGAGGCGAAGGACGGGCGGCGGTTACAGGCGGCTGTCTTGCTTGACGAGGGCGTTGTGTGCGGGGCACGCGGGGACAGCCGCGATAATTCGCGGGGTGTCCCGCGTTGCCGCACAACACGCAGCTAGGGGGCTCGGTGATGTCGGGTGTGCGTCCGCACTCCTTTGTGTAATGATCACCTAGGCACTTAACGCACCTAGGGTGGAGATGACAATTACACGCCGAGTGGCCGTAACTCTGACAGTTGTGACACTGCGACAGGGTATGAGTTTTACGAGGAGGCTCAACGGTGATGCCATTGAGGTTGCAAACCGAGGTCAGGCTAAAGATAGCCTTGCCTTCCTGAGTACGGTCTAGGAGGACCAAGACCATGTTATACGGGGCTCGAGTACGTGGGTGGTAGATCCGATGTACCTCTCTAACGGGGAAATTCTTCTCCTCTTTAAGGGAGGCGATCATGTCTTCGACCGAGATCTCGGCCGGCACGCGACGAGACACTACTCGAAGGAGGCGTTCCTCCTCGAGAGCGAAGGTAAAATGGGCTAACTTAGATTCCCGAAGGAATTTAGTCAGCTCGCTAAAATCCTTGATGGTGGGGATCTTGACTTGAATGCCCGCCGTGGTATTGAGGGCGGACGTATAACTAATTTTAAGTATTTTTAATTTATTCGAGATGGATGTCCACTGGGACTTGTCCTGAATGGTAACCGGAGCCGGTGGCTGGAGCTTCTTAGTCGCCGCTACGGAGTCCGTAGCGTCGACTTGCGAGAGCGGGACAGAGATAGAGTTAGCACAGCTCGAGCGCGTTCTAACAGCTGCCGGTATAGCCGTGGCAGGCGCCCGAGTGCTGTCAACATTACGTACGAGTTTCTCAGCCGGGCGTACCGAACCCGAGTCGGAGTCGGAGTCTGAGGTTGAGGAACGCGACCCACGATGGGTACGTTTTTGATGCGTGACGGTTTTAAAACCGTCATCTTCGAGCACGGAAGGCTGAAATCGCGAGCGGCACGGTGGACGCCGCCACGTCGAGTTCCATATCGGAGCCGGTCTCCGAGCTGGAGCTCGGTATGGGGGTTTCTAACGGACCGTTATCGCCGACATTTAGCGAAGCCTGCAGCGAGAGGGTCGCGAAGGAGTTCACGGTAGCAACGCGGGGTACATATTGAACGTCCTTCGAGGACGGGAAACAATATCGCGCGAGAATGACGTCGACTGCGTTTTCATCGACTCCATATATAGCAAATCGTCACGGAGTCATATAAAATTATTATTTTGGATCATTCCGTGGCCTGAGGGGGACGCGAAGCAACCTCCCTGCCTCGAGGGCAGGAGAGCACGCCGAACGAAAAACTACGGGACTATCCTGAGTCCGGATCAAAAGAGCTGTTTAAAACGAAACAAAATAGGAGAAAAATGAAAATAAATACGTGAGCGAGACAGGGGAAAAATAACATAAGACTACGTAAATAAACAGACAGTAAAAAGTAAACAAATGTATAAAGAAATGACTGAAGAATTTAAGAAATACGTAAATAAACAGATAAATAAATGAGTAAACAATAAATATACCAAGAAATAAATAAATAGTAAGGAAAGTTCTCACTCAGTTCCAGGAAACAGAACGCAGGTGTGTAACACAGGTGTGCAACGCAGGTGTGCCGGATCGAAACAATGAAAACGAGCACTCACAAAGTAATAACTGGTGTCACTAAATCAGGAGTATCGAAATCGAAGACAGCAACGAGCGCGATGTCCGCCTCTGACCGAAGTCGGATCGGAACTTCAAGAGAAAACACATTTATTAGTGGTCTATCTGTATCTATTAGGCCAGTAGTAATCATTCCTCAAGGAAGAAAAAGGTGTTTAAAAACGCAAATATAAAGTACTAGCCGATCCGTGCCCACTTCGTTGGGCGGTTATAGGCATTATCAAGCTACAACTTTTCTCTAGAACTCAATCATATATCTCTCATCGTTAAGGCAGCGTTTGTAAGGAACGTTTTCGTTCGACCATTTTTTCTGCGACTCCCCAGATATTACCCTCTATAACCTCACAAACTTTACCTCTTTATAATATTAATATAGATAATATAATTAGTTAATCTCACAAATAACGTGGCTTTCTATTGGTAAAAGAATTTTCAAAATCGGTTTAGTAGTTCCTGAGATTACCCACTACAACGTCACAACGTCACAACGTCACAAACTCACAAACTTTACTTCTTTATAATATTAGTATAGATAATATAATTAGTTAATAGCTTCTGCCCGCACCTTCGTACGCGTGGAATAGTTATTTTGGGCTAAGACGCAGCGGAAGCTCTCAAAAGGAATAAATACCCTGATTTTAAAACATTTTTCATTGTTGCTTCGCTCTTATTGGTTTTAGCGTGATGATATATATCCTATCACACTCACAAATAACGTGGCTTTCTATTGGTTAAAGAATTTTCTAAATCGGTTAAGTAGTTCCTGAGATTACCCCTTACAACGTCACAACGTCACAAACTCACAAAGTTTACCTCTTTATAATATTAGTATAGATTTTGTTTTTACGTACCGGTTGACTCGTAAAACTAACCAGATATTTTTTTCTTAAGCGTTAAAAGTTTAGTAGAAAAAAAAATTATGTTTGTATTATCATAATTATCTTAAATAAATTCAATACAAAAATATATATTTTAATTAAATTTTATCGCGAGATATGTTCAGGGTCCGGTGACTCGATCGAGTGTCCGCTAGTTCATACTCGTTCTATTTATGAAGATTATAATTTTGTTAGGGGGCGTCCATAAATTACGTGAGGTGTTTTTTTAAATTTTCTGTCCCTCCCTCCCCCCCTGGTGAGATGTCGTGAGATTTTATTCAACCCCCTCCCCATCCCCCAATCTCACGTGAGATTTTTCAAAATGTGGATTTCTTACGTAAACGCGTTGGATTGTTATTGTAAAAAGAAAATGAAATTATTTTCTTTCGAACGAATTAGTGAATGATCTTTATCGTATTACGATTACGCTTAATATTAAATCTTAAGCATGTACAATCTGGATTAAATGGACCAAACCAGCATTTTTTTTTGTTTCAATCCGAAAAAAAATTGCGTGATATTTGCCGAGACCTCTCTCTCTCCAACTTAAGATTAGATGAGATTTGACTCGACCCCCTCCCCCCTTAAACATCTCACGTAATTTATGAACGCCCCCTAATACTCCATTCCGTCGTTCCTCAACAAACTAAATAAAGTTGCTCAGTAAACTAGTTCTTGATTTTTTTCACATTCTAAGCCTTATGTATAATTTCACGGCCGTTACAATATAAATAATGAAAACTAGTGAGTGCCCGCAGCTCCGCCCGTATTTTTATGCGGTTATACGAATCCTTATGTAACGGCGAACAGTTTTTGGGTTTTTTTAATACCGTTACTGATTGTTTTTACGTTTTATGTGATTTTTACATTATTTTTTGTAGCCTATCAACTTTGGAATGATGAAAACATGGAAGTATTTTCGTGTATAAAATTTCATGCAAAACGATTATGAGTAAAATTATATTTTAAATTATTGTTTCGATTTGTGTGATTAAAGCATATGCAAATACTCAAATCGAATATCGCGTTATTGTACAGTACTTCTTTTCTTGATAAAAGGTACCCTATGTCCTCTTCTGTATCCCTGACAATACGTATGCGAAATTTCACGATGATCGGTTCAGTAGTTAAGGGGTGAAAACGTAATAAACAATTGTAGGTGGTAGAGCCATGCTGCAACTATTACTGATTTCAGCATGAATGAGTCGGCTCGCCCGCGGTACTACCACCCGACCCACAGTAAAACCCACATGAAGTAATAGTGCTTGCATTGTTGCGTTTCGTTCGGTCAGTGAGAGCGCCGGATACCCACCTCTCCTTCTCTTCCTCCCTCCCCGAACACAGGTTGGCAACGCACTTGCGATTCCTCTGCTCTTACTGGTGTCTATGGACGGCGGTGATCACTTAACATCAGATGACCCATCCGTTCGTTTGCGTCGTATAATATAAAAAGGAAACAGACTCACTGCACTTTATAATATTAGTAAGGACATTATCAAGTCAAATATCGATTTGTGTATATAACGTCGCTTTATTATAATACTAGCTCAGCCCATTATTTCGTCCGCGAGGAATAGTTACTTTGGGCTAACGCTAACACGCAGCGGAAGCTCTCAAGAGGAAAAAAACCCCGATTTTGAAACATTCTTCATTGGTGCTCCGCTCCTATTGGTCTTAGTGTGGTGATATACAGCCTAAAGCCTTCCTCGGTAAATGAGCTATCTAAAACCGAAAGATTTTTTTCAAATCGGACCAGTAGTTCCTGAGATTAGCACGTTCAACCAGACAAACAAACAAAGAAACGAACAAACAAACAAACTATTTAGCTTTATATATTAGTATAGATAGATTACGACAATTCTTGTTTCCTATCAATTGAAGGGTAATGCAACCACCCCTTATATAAAATTTCATTTTTTTTTCGAACTTATTACGCTATTGACCTTTTCTACGGTGTACCGACAGACCGTATTTGTTGGGGCGGCAAGGGATCGTACTAGCTACTCAACCTTGGATAGCCGCCCCAACGGTCCGCCTGGCGGAAGGTGGCCGCCGAGCTCCTACCTCATAGGGAGACAGACTGAGTACACTTCAGCTGCCTCCCCTCGTCAACCGGACCCGTGCAATGAGGAGATGGGCCCCCGGCCCATCCCCTCAGGTCCGATTACGGTAGCGGAACGAGGCGGGCAAATTGCCTCCTCCTCCTGCCGGTCCTCCGTCGGTGGAGAGGGTCGCTCAAAGGATCATCTTCGCGAGCCCTCTCCACCGCCTCCTTCTGCGAGAATTACGCTATTGAATTAGCAAGATCTTAACATCTTCACCGGACTACTAAGGCAAGCGCTTATGGCTATTTTATTTATCAGCCGATTTTATTTTGACAACTAGTTGAAGGATGCACGGCACACCTCGGCTTGGGCTGTTGCCTGACTCATGCAATTCACGTCCTATCTTTTTTTTTTAGCGTGGGGAAATCCCTTATGGATACACCACCCTTTCGAGGGAGAGGGTGGGTTATGTCCGACTCGCACGGACTAAAACCCCACGGTGCACGTCTTCCGCTATAGTTGGGGCGGCATGAGATCTCTATAGACTTCATCGTGGCGCCCCAGCGGTTGGCCCAGCAGCAAAAGTGCCGCCGCCGGGCCCCGTCTTGTTGGGAGACAGCCGTGTACACACCGTTCATCTCCTGCGTCCGCCGGACCTGTGCAATTGGAAGATGGGCCCCCCGACCCATCTTCCCTGGTCCAGTTACAGTGGGAGGAGGCGGTCAAACTGACGCCTCCTTCTGCCCGTCCTCCGTTGGTGGAGACGGCCACTTTGAGGGTCTTGCTCACGGACCCTCTCCGCCGCTTCCTTCTGCGAGACGACCTCCTCGCAGAAGGAGGCCATAACATTCCACACATCCTCGCTACCGAGCATGGCCGCGACTACGCTCGGCAGCGAGAGATCGTGTCCTACCGCCGCAGCCAATGTGCGACGCTGCTCCTTCCACGCAGCACACTCAGATAGAGTATGCTGCACGGTGTCCGGGTCAACGCCGCACTGATGGCATATGGCGGTCGGCTCCCTGCGTGCTATCCGGTGCAGGTACCAACCGAAGCACCCGTGCCCGGTCAGCACCTGCACCAGCCGGAAAGTCAGGGAGCCCCATCTCCTCTGGTACCATTCCGGGAGGACCAGGCGGTCGGCGTCGATCGTGTATCGATCGTACCGCGCGTCCGCCAGGTCCCGCCTCCACCTCTCCACCATCTCTTCCCTCGTCACTCTCCTCCTTTCCTCTAGCTCCCAGGAAAGAGAGTCGGCCAATTCGCGTCCTATCTTAGCCATCCTAAGCTAAGCTACATATTCATACCTATATAAGTTATTGAAACATATATATGTACCAAGCATACATACCTCAACAACTCTTATATGTATTTTGTGTGGGATAATTTTTCTAAGCTATTTCAGTTCGATAAGGGAAAAAAAATAAAACCCTTCCACTTTCATGTGTAAGCATGTGTGCGTGCACGTGAGTGGTGGTGATATGTGTAATGTTATTGCAGTAGTCTAAGATTTTGTGTCACTGTATCGCACGGGCAGCGTACTCATGGGCTCCACGCCGAGGGAACGGACCTAGTCTTGAGCCGCTGCCGAGGAGGGCCTAGCCTGGTGTGCGGGAGCGAAATTTACCCCCAGAACATGGCGGCGTGATCTGTGGTTACGCGAGCGTAGGCGTTAGTTAACACGCTCTTTTTGGAGAGACAGGCTGGTACTGATTGTTCGCTGACGTTATGTCATCGGGATGATCGGTAAGAATATGTTGTGGACGTCTTTTGTGGCGCGCAGCGTTAGGTGTGGTTTCGGAATTCGCGGCGGATACCACTAACGGACTGAAGCCGCGTGGTAGCGTGTCAAGCCAAGTTCAAGCTAACTGAATATAACAACAAGCTAACATTACATGTGTAACATTACACGAACCATTTGGATCCACATTTCACCCCCTCATATCTCAAAAATTATTGTTTTTTTCGGACTGCGTAGTCAAGCAAGGTCTTAACAGCTTCACTGGACTACATAGATAAACATGTCAAATCGGCTCATGTGCTGAGACTATAAATTTTATAAACACACACCAAACAGTTATTTAAATATTAACGTCCAAAAATCGTCATTTTTCTCACTGTCTGACCTAAATTCCAACCCAGTTCCAGGTAACCTACCAGTAAGATCTTGGGCTTCAATATTATCACCAGTTATAAACAGATATGACATTTTAAGTTGTTATGACATATTTTATACCCATATATTTTATGTACCCATTTAGATCTCATTTCTTTTGTCGTTGAAATCAACAAACAAGACATATATCATAATATCTATTGAACTTAGCTCTCATTTCACATTTATGTTTTTGAAGAGATCATCTATCACAAAGTTTTGAAAAAAAAAATGTACAGACAGAACAACAAGTTTTATAATTTTAGATGAAGCACTCTTTGCCAAAGTAGGCACTTAATGTTTTTATGAAGTTCTTCCGTCCTGATGTTAAAATAAAAACAAAATTACCTTAATTAAGACTTACGGTGTGGGAGAACAGGTTTGTTAATAATGTCTAGTGAATATTTTATAATGTACAATATTATTATTTGCCTATTTGCCGGTAACCTGTATGCCAACTTAATCAACTGCAAAGAATCTTGATCTGAGATACCTGACATTTTTGTAATTTTTTATGAACAATGGGATCCTTGAAACTATTACGTTATGTTAACATCACAAATATTTGTTTAAGACGGTACTAAAAAGCTTAGCTTACATTTTGAATTGTCCAACTTTTTGAACTATCGTAGTCTCAGGGAATAAAATTATGGGAAACTAAGAGTATGTAAACGATGGATATTAGAATGGATACAGTGTAATGTGCTGAAGTAACTTAAAAACTATCTATGGATAGATGGAGGTCTGCGGCTGTGCGCGCATCACATAAAAGTCACTGGATAGCTTTAGATCATTTCATTTAGTTCTACTCCTTAGGTACATAGTTTTTATCTGGATAAAAATTGTCAGGATATCTGCATTTATTATGAAGTTTTTTATTATATCACTGGAGGCAAACGAACAGGCGGGTCACCTGATGTTAAGTGATCATCGCCGTCCATAGACATTAGCAACACCAGGGGAGTCACAAGTGCGTTGCCAGCCCGTGTTAGGGGGGAAGGGGGAGTGGGGAGGGGAAGAGGAAAGTGTAAGAGAGGGGAGGTGGGCCGCCGGCGCTCTCACTGACCGAACGAAACGCAACAATGCAAGCACTGTTACTTCACGGGGGTTTTAATTTATAATTTAACTAGCGGGCCCGGCAGACTTTGTTCCACCCGGATTATAAAAAAAATCTTGACAAATTATATACTAAAACCTTCCCCGTGAATCACTTTATCTACTGGAGAAAACAGCATGAAAATCCGTTCAGTAGTTTTTGAGTTTATCGCGAACAGACAGACAGACAGACGCGGTAGGGGACTTTGTTTTATACTATGTAATGATTAGAAGGCACACTTAATCTGATAGTAGGGTACCTTTTTTCTGTATCTTGTATCATGTACCAAGTCAAAATTATGCTGATACATAATACTATCAACTTTAAACGATGATCATGCAAAATCTTTTTTTTTCTATCTTTATGAATGTATAATTACCATTTGGAATAAATACGATTAATGATTATGAAAAATGCTATTTAATTAATTATGCGATGAATGTGTGGTATAACCAAAATGGATAACATTAGTAATGAGTATATCAGAGGAAGTTTGAAAATATCATGTCATAGGGAGAGGTGGAAGTCTTGTAACCAGAAAAGTTCTAAGTATAAAGGATGCATATCGAATAGAGGAAACCTGTAAAGGGTATGAATGGGTTGTATGAAGAGGACAGAGGAAGAGGAAAACATGTTGTGCCTATCTTATTTAAGTGAGATAAAGGTGACAATCATTTTTAATAAATAGTGATTACAGAAATAGATTATTACAATAATTTACTGCATTAACTTTGTAACTGTATATTGAAATCATTATAACTAAGTACCTGATTGTCATCTATCACCGAAATTGTTGGGAGTCATTATAGAGGAGAAATAACTTTTAAGAAACATTTATCAGATTTAGCCACTTTTGTTAGCCATCATGAATTGCTCATTCGGAAAATGCCAGAGCCATATATACACGTCATAGAGCCGATTATCAGAAAGCGGGTTATGAGAAAAGGCGGCTTTAAAAATGCATCAAGAATGCCCAGTATGCAGCACCATGGTTTTGCCATTAAAATTGCAATAGCGTTCAGGACAATATCTACTACAGTAGCGCTACCTCTAGCAAAACATATACCTGTAGACCTTAACTTTTTCAAAAAACTTAGGCTCATGAGCTTCACACGGATTTCACCACAAGAGATTATTATGCTCGATCGTCTCACATCTGAGCACCTGCTATTACATTTTGCGAGCATAGTTTCCATCATCCCTTCAAGCCCCCAAAGAGCAGCAATAATACTTCCGATCAACCTCAAACCGCTCTCAATATCCACACTGATAGCAGCAAGCTGAAAGAAACTTCAGTTGGAACAGTTTTTGTCGACGATGTCCAATAATTTTTTACCGTAAAAACTCAATGTTCAGTCTTTCAGGCTGAATTTTTTGCTATATACAAATCCTGTTCTTAGACTAACACTAATTATCTGTACATGCATATTTCCATATTCTCTAATTCACAAGCGGCCAAAGGGTCTTTGCGTGATGTAAACAATTAACACCTATTAATTTCCAAAACTCATACACTCATTAACACATGCACACCTTAAACTGAACACATCACGTGGTTCGAAAATCACAGAGAGTCTACTAGAAACGAGACAGCTGACGCCGCAGTGTAAAATGGTATAGTTTTACATATTTCGCCTACCTACGTATCCTTCTCGATGAGTTTCGCCAAGCGCAAAATCTACGCCAAGCATCACAGGCTTTGATAGGCTAAATATAAAATTCCCAATATTATTAAATTATGCACACTAATTAGAGTTTTCCTCCACATAATACAAATCTCAACTGGACATGGGTATTATAGGTAATATTTTAATCGTTATACAATTATAATTAACGTCAATTATAACACCTGTCATTGCGATAACAAATCTATGCAAACTTATGAACATTTACTTTAACAAGGTTCCATATTTGATTCAAAGATTACATTTTTTATGATTACATTTGCACAAAGAGTAGATATTATCGAGTATGTCCTAGTGAGCCCCGGAGAACAGAACTGGCTAGTCGCCATTATCATTATTTGAGCCCTATGCTATATAATAAAATCAACAAAACTCTCAATATTTATCCACTTAATAAAATTAAATGTAAGAAAATTATTTTTAGTTGGCTTTTGGACCGAACGTCTGAAGAAGCCGAAGAACTATTTTACATAATTACATAATTAATTTTTTTTAATTTATTTTATTATTTTTTTTAATTATAATTAGTTTACTTGCAATTGTTTCTTGCAAAAATATTATTAAACCACACTTAAATTCTATACATGCATATCACTCAACGTCACATTAACTCACGCTTGCTCAGCAGTATTTGATTAAACTATTTTCCATTGTTTTATAATACGACCATAGGTATATTTTTGTAACACTTTTTAAATTAAATAACTTAGTGCTTCCGGCGGTGAGCGTTAGTGGCTGCAACACAGTTATTAACTACAGCAGTCACTAACGCTCATGTAATTATATTTATCGCTAGTAATTTGATTGTTTTTTTTTAATATTAATATTTTACAGCACATCGTACGTTTGATTGATTAATAGACTTTATAAAAATGTATATAACTATTGGTCCGAATGCCAATAGATATGGAAACCACATTATTGTTATTAATAACTTCAATAAAAAAGAGAATTAGGTCATTTAATATTTTGCAAAAATCTTCGTGTTTCTTTCGTTGATCATTTGGGTTTGATGATGTAGGATACTGCTAGCAAATTATTTGATGATTTTGTAAAGAGTGTAATCACCGATCCCAAGATATTCAACAGACTTTGAAATTACTGTGATTCTTACTTGCCTCTAAATAATGACGTGTCTACTAATATTTGTAACTCTATAATATGTTCATGCAATACGCCAATAGGAAGGGAAGTGACTAGTATCAAATAGCAGCCACCTCTCTCTTCCAATATATTATTAATTAGTTGCGCCCGCGACTCTGTCCGCGTGGAACCTAATATATTAAGTCTATTTACTTATCTACTTTTCTTTCGTACTTAAGTCGTGTCGTCATTAAAATTACAATAACTTTTAACAGAGTGAACCGATTTTAATAAAACTAAATGTTACTCGAGGATATGCTTTATGATTTTATCGACGAGGTTTTATCGTGAACCCTAACTTTAGCAGTGATGCGTGTTCAAAATACAGACATACAGACATTTCTAAAATAGATTGAAATGTATTTTACTACTTACTAGCGGGCCCGGCAGACGTTGTCCCGCCCTGATTATAAAAAAATCCTTGACAAATTATATACTAAAATCTCCCCCATGAATCACTTTATCTACTGGTGAAAACCGCATGAAAATCCGTTCAGTAGTTTTTGAGTTTATCGCGAACAGACAGGCAGACAGACGCGGTACGGGACTTTATTTTATACTATGTAATGATTCCTAGACACCGGCAACAATATTTTTCACGAAAATTGAAAAGTACAGACTCTTTACATTTGCATTCTTATTATATCTATACATATAGATTCAAAATATATTTATGCGAGAATAAATAAAGCAAAAAGAACTTCAATATTCATTATTGTTATTTCATTCATTCATAAGAATAATTAAGTTTTGTTTTTTTTTTTATTGTAGCTCGGCAAAGTGACTGTACTGTGCCTGATGGTAAGCACAGTACAATCCAAAAACAATGGCGACCACCGAAAGACATACTATCCATCGCCGGTCGCCGCTGTCATGCCGGCCTCAAAGCGACCCAGTCAGGGACAGCCGCAAACCCCCCCCGGTTGCTGGATATACACCGGCTGATCCCGGAACGCGACACGCCCAAACGTGCCACTATGGCGGGTGTTCCACCTGGTGTACGGTGGTCGCGAACCAGTCGGGTACAGACACCCTACCACCCCGCAAGTCTTTGAATCATCGAGTAATTTACTTGAAATCAATATTATCAATGGTGAAGTGGCCATGGCTTAAATGTGTGATAGTGTTAAAAATTTACCAAAGTTCTGAATACTCTGTTGGCAAATATTTTGATATGATAGAAAAATATACACGACGTTACTAACGGGTAATTTTAATTTATAAATGTTTTCAAATTGTATGTAGATGTACATGCGATGTAATGATAAAAATGTAATTTAATAATTGAAATACTTATCTTTAGTTATAACTAGTTGACCCGCGCAACTTCGTCTGCGCCAAATCGATTATATCGTTTCCAATTTTATATCCAAACGCGAAAAATCTTATAAAACCTAGAACCCGATTGTAGCGTCACTTACCGGGTCCAATTGTGAATCCAAACTATCATATATATATTGGCAAGAAATGTCTTCCCGG
Organism: Antheraea yamamai; assembly: GCA_036509395.1. Classification (NCBI taxonomy): domain Eukaryota; kingdom Metazoa; phylum Arthropoda; class Insecta; order Lepidoptera; family Saturniidae; genus Antheraea; species Antheraea yamamai. The sequence continues at coordinate 17,181,962 of AP028435.1, read as the reverse complement.
TATCCCCTGGGTTGCTCCTGTGGCCCTCACCTCCACGCCCCATTTACTATCCTCGCAACGACGCAATAATTGTAACATTTATTTTCTTTTTCACTTAAAAACAATTTTTTTGGTTGTGATATTAAATTTAGATTTATACCGTGTTATTACAAGCAAGTTAAATACGTATTGAATACTTGCTTTAAAAAAGTTTGGATACTTACGTATTAAATGCACCGCGCTTGCAGATGTCGAAGGTTTGACGAGCGCGGTGCACTTAATACATAAGTACCCAAACTTTTTAAAGCAAGTATTCAATACGTATTTAACTCTTTTGTAATAATACCCATGGTGTCTCTTTTTTTTGTAAAGCTAACTAGCTACATAGTGATAATAGTACACAACCTTGAATAATATATACTGTTATTGTTTTAATTACAAAAATAAGGAGATATCTCGAACGAGTTTTTTGTCGACCTTTGTTTATGACTTGGAAGTTTTCTGAACAGGTGCTTAAGTTTTAATCCATATAATCCATATCTACACATAACTACACATAACTACACTTTAAGAGTTTTAATTTAAAAAGTAACTTTAAAATTCAACTAAGTGGGAAGATGAGTTTAAACTTTCACCGTGTTTACACATTTATTTATGAAATAAATGAAACACTATTTATAAAAGTAGAGATAAGTAATAGTTATATAGCTATTTGTTCGTTGTAGAAAATATCACCATTATTGTAATAGAAATTCGTTTAAATAAGCATTTAAAAAAAGTTTATTGTTAATTTACCTTTTTATAAATTACTAGCGGGCCCGACAGACGCTGTCCCGCTTTGATTATAAAAAAAATCCTTGACAAAATATATACCAAAACGTTCCTCATGAATCACTTTATCCACTGGTGAAAACTGCTTGAAAATGCGTTCAGTAGTTTTTGAGTTTATCGCGAACAGACAGACAGACAGACGCGGTAGGGGACTTTATTTTATACTATGTAATGATGTTTTTGGTTTTAGTTTTGGGAAGCATCTCCTGGTAGATTATTATATTACAAGATAAATAGAGATTACAAATTTCTTTCCATCAGTTCAAGGAACTAACAAGATGGTGAATTTTTCAGGGAGTTTTTGTGGCAAGTCGGAATCCATGTGCCGTGGTATTATTTCCCATCCACTTCACTTGTGCACAATAACCAAACTATACTACGTAAAACGCCATATACAAAATATAGAGCCAAATAACACAAGTTTATGAATAAAATATAAAATCCACTACGTGGTATTCCAAGATTCCGCAAATAACTTCATAAAATCTATCTATACTAATATTATAAAGAAGTTAAGTTTGGGAGTTTGTGACATTGTACGTGGTAATATCTGGATCTACTTAATCGATTTTGAAAATTCTTTCACTAATAGAAAAACACGTTATTTGTGAGTGTCATGGGCTATATATTAACCCGAAAAATGAAAAGACTTTTATGTGGTAGTCGGATTTGCAAAGTAAGTCGGAAAAAAAATGGTCGAACGAAAACGTTTCTTACGAACGCTGCCTTAACAGATGAGAAATATGTGATTGCGTTCTCGAGAAACGTTGTAGAGCTTGATAATGCCTACAAAAATAAAGTCAACGGTATGTCTAACTTTTATATTTAAATTACAAAAAGTAGTTTTTATATAAAAAAATATTTAATCGTTAAGTGATGTTTATTGGTCATATTATCATAATTCATCACAAATAAAAATGTTTACCGCCCAACGAAGTGGGTACGGGTCAGCTTGAATGTTATAAAATAATTTTAATACTGAGCGAGTAGGTAACAGCATTACGCACTACGATTATTATACTAATTATACTGAATTAAGTCGGAATGTTATCGCAAAGACGGCATTTTTTCTATAAAGTAACATAATCTGAATTAATTCAAATAAGTTAAAGTAAATAAAATAATTACCTACTTTTGATGTAAAACTTCTATAGGTGGGGGTAAACCTGATTGTTGGTGTGGTGAGACGTGTCGACGCAAAACACGAACTTTACACTATTAAAGAAATACTCAAAACATTTGCAACGCTATCTTTATAAGCATACGATTCAAATTGTTTTATAGGCCATTCGTTCTACTAGTGTTATGCGGCACGCACCGACGGTCTAGCGCCCTTTGATAAATGCCGCCTGTGTGCCTAGCAGTGATTTCTTAGAATTTTTGTATTTTGTATATTTTATGTAATAAAATAAATAAACAGTCATTATTTTATGGAACGAATTTATAATGCTTTATCTTTTCATTATGACATAGCTAATTCCTGTCGTAATCTGTTCTTTTATGCATATCTTTATATATAAAAATCAATGTTGGTATGTTTGTCCTTAATGCATATAATAATTTTATAAGATGCTCTGGGGACACCCGAGGGGGTTCCTGGCCCAAAATATGTATATATATATATAAACATTTTTTTTAAATCAATGATATTGTTTGTCTTCAAGAAAGAAAGGGGTTTTTCTTCTTATTGAAACTTTTTACACTATATTTGATATTATTTTTACATGTTTGACATATTTCAATTAAATATCAGTTATCGCAATTAATCAATTCCGTTTGCATCAATGTTGTATTTTAGGAATTTATGTAGTTCTGGCATGGATACGAGGCCATAGTGCGATCCAGGGTAATGAAGCTCTCGTAATCTTGATATTTTGATCACTATAAAACCTATGTTCAGGATTTATCTTCCCCAAACATTTGTTTCTATCATGAAACTCAAACTGAAATGTACCCAACCAAATTAAAGGCAAATCTTATGCTTCCATTTAGGATAACATTTCTGGTAAGCAATGGCTTTATAAATTTCGTGACTGTTGCAAGTTTGCTGCGTTTACTATCTATACACTGGGGATATATCTGTAGACGTGTGCTCTCCAGTCCAACTTGCAAAGCTCAGAATCAGGGACACAACTCAATATGTGAATGTGGGTTGGATGAAGACACTCTAGAACTTTAATATTTTATTGTATGATATTTAACCAAACAACATACTACGTCCGTCTGAATTTAACAAAGGCACAAACGTGTGTATTTTCTCCTTTTTTTTTCAATACTCTTGCTAATTTTATGTGTTTTAACAAAATTAAACTTTAACATAACACAATAACTAACACTAATTATAATGTAAATATATATTTATTTAAGGCATGATGTCCGTAAGTGTTGTGTTTGTCTTTGTGTATCTCAGTGGCCTAATCTGGAAGAAATAAATTATATAATAAAAATTTAATACTAGTACCTATAAAGTGACTCTCCCATGATTGACTTGACACTGGTAGAGTTCGTATGTATGAAACTCCAATATTAAAAAGTTGAAGTTAGTGAATTTGGATGTTTGGGGTAATCTCTGGTACTACTAATTCGGTTTTGAAAATTATTTCACTGTTAGAAAGGTAAATTAGACTACTTTTTATTTAGGTAAATATATATTTTAATACTTCATCACAATAAATGTAATTAAAATTATATTCAAAATTCTATAACTTAGCGTGCGTTGCTGGAATGATTAAAAATGAAGGATTAAAATCCGTAGCAAAATTAATTACTATTACCTTTACAAAAAAATGAGACACCATATATCTAAGTTTAATATCTTAACCGAAAAGATTGTTTTTATGTGAAAAAGAAAATAAATGTTATAATTACAAATTACTAACGTTATTAGATATAAGTTTCATGTACACTTTACAAATTCTTATTAAAACAAATACCTAAATAGCAAGTTTCATGGAGATAAAGTTTACTTTTAACAGCATGTTAATTGATGGAGTTGGTTAGAAGGTAATAACATAAAAACTATAAGCCGATAAAATTATTGCTTTGTTGCGAGGATAGTAAATGGAACGTGGAGGTAAAGACCACAGGAGCAACCCAGGGGAACCCGGAATTTTTTTTTTTCTGGACTGACAACGCTATTGATCTGGCAAGGTTTTAACAGCTTTACCGGACTACACCGGGAAGATATTTCTTGCCAATATACATAGGATAGTTTGGATTCATAATTGGACGTGAAGTGACGCTACAATCGGGTTCTAGGTTTTTTTTTTGAGACTGGTAATAACTTAATTGGCGCAGACGAAGTTGCACGGGTCAGCTAGTAATTTATACAAAACCATCTTCAATGTTTCAAATTTACCAGGCGTCCCGTGACGTCTCAATTTTTTTATTTATTAATACACCGACTTATTTAATTTTACTTCACTTTATTAACTATCTTCAGAGAGTATTTCACACGTTTAAATCCAAAAATGAACAACAGTAATGTATTTTCGTAGTTTTGATCGTATCGAAGTGGCTGTTGAATTAGACTTATTATTTTCGCAACGTTAATTTACTTTCTGGTGAAAACTGGGAAAACGTAAATTTCGAGTAATTTCTTTTCTTGATTGAATGTGCGATATATGTCTATTTTCAGTTTACGTGAAACATCAATAGCGTTCAAACAAAGGTGTGACTATTAGTTAGTAATATCGAAAAAACAATAAAAGATTTAAGAATTTCATTTTTTTTTAATCTTAATAAACACATTACATCACTAAACTGTTTAAATACTTGAAACGGTGAGCGGAATACATCTACGCAATATTAGATATGATATTAGGTTTCACACACGCTTCATACTCAACCTTGAGATGAACAAATAATCGGAACCAAAGTGATTTAACAAATTATTGACACCGGTACTATCAAAATCTGTTTAACCCCTCGGTTGATTTTACCCGCATCTGAAAATGACGGATAATGCTTTTAAATATTCAGCCAATAAATAAAAAATTGTTCTGGCAACCAGTCGTCTAGATCGTTACTGCCATTGTCGAGAAGGTTAGAATATTACAAGTGTCATTTCAATTTTGTAACAAGACGGCGGCCCCTTTTTTAGTACTTACCAGGGAGTTTCTGCGGTATCGGGAAATTAACGCTCCGTAGTATTTTTTTCCATCCACTTCAACTATGCACAATAACCGAACTGTATTATTACGTGAAATGCCACCAATATTACAAAATATAGAGTCAAATAACACAAGATTATGAATAAAATATAAAAGCCATTTCATGACAGATTAAGGCCCCGCCAAAAACTCAATTGTAATTTTACTAACTACATAATTTGTTATTCAATTTTTTTTTTAATGAATACGGTATTTTTTTAAGCTTACACTGTCAACAGTTTGATGACTAGTGCATCAGAAGTTCTCCATTCTTTAATAACGAAACTTAAACTCTTATGGTTTTGGATAGTCCAGAGGTTGAGTAGTTATTTATAATTAATCCCCAAATACCGGTATATTATTTTCACAAATACCGGTATCGGTATGGTAAAACACAAAGTACCGATTATCGGTACATATTTCGATAATGCGACCACTATTTACTTATCAGTAGCTAACTATTTGTATAGACGCGCGAAATTAATATAATGCTGTTGTTATGTAATGAAGCTGATGATACTGGTTCTTAGATATCACGGTTCGCGTGATAAAATTAAAATTTACATCCCGAATTCCGATATATTAACAAAACATTCATGAAAAGCGTTTGTAACTTCACAGTTCGCATACGAACTCGGCGCGTGTTGGACATACATCGAACAAATAAACTCCGCTCGATAAATACGATTGTTTAAATTCGATTATTTTCTACAGTAATAATAATTTAAAAAAAATTGCTCAACAGTTGTTAACTTTTTTTAAAGTTTTTTTTATGATATTTATATAAGTGTAAATATATATTGAAAAAAAAATGGAGAAATCCGTAAGTGCAATTCTGGATTCAAAAGAAGAGAAAAATATAAGTGACGAAGTTCATCAAAAGTTCAAAACAATGCATGTAAATATTCCCGCCGATAATTCTGTGGATATTGAGTTTAGCGACATCACGTTAACAGTGTCCGAAGGCTTTATATCACGAAGTAAGTAATCTATATCTTAATAAATATATTTCTTGTGTGCGTGTGTATGTGACTGAACTCCTCCTAAACGACTGGACCGATTTTGATGAAATTTTTTGTGTGTGTTCGTGGAGATTCGAGAATGGTTTAGATTCACAATTGGACCCGGCAGGTGGCGCTGCGATCGACTTTTAGGATTTTTTTTGTTTTCAAGGCAGGACAACGTCCGCCCGGTCCGCTAGTTAATATTATAAACCTGCAGGGTTTGTTTGTTTGTTTGATTGAACGCGCTAATCTCAGGAATCAATTTGTATAATTGTATAAATAATAAATTCTGTCAGTGTTGGATAGCTTATTTATCGAGGAAGGCTATAGGCTACATAACATTAGCACTAAGACCACTAGGAACGGAGGACAGATGAATAATGTTTTAAAATCGGGGTTTCTTTTCCTTTTGTAAGCTTCCATTGCGTGTTAGTTAGCCCAAAGTAACTATTCCACGCGGACGAAGTCGCGGGCAGAGGCTAGTTTAAAATATATTGATTTATATTTAAACCGGTATATCGAAGGTTGCCTGCAAAGAGAACATATTATTTTTATTTGTCAATAGTGTTGTAGACGTTTAATAAGCTTAAAATTAAAATAAAATACCTAAAACAAAATTACACGACCTAGTTAATTGCTGTGATACGCCCGCTTTGCATTCGGCCCGCATTGTACTGTATTCGATGTTCAATACTTGTTATGAATTCCCCAAATTATTAAATGTCTTATTCGGTTATAATGGCTTATAATCGCCGATCCGTTATTCTAAGACGATTTTTTTTAAATATTCTTCGTAGGTTTTATCATTTGACTACAATTTTATCTTATGTTAAATGTCGACATGGTCTAAAATGGTAAACACGACAAACCTAGAGAGGACTGACTCTTACGTGCAGCTGCCGGAACACACCAACAGCTGCTTGCCAACAGACTTTAAACTTGAGGGTGGTAGCCAGCCAGACGGACTTAGAAAACCCCTTACCACGAAGCAAATAGCCCTGCCACCACTTCCTACTATTAAATTTAAAAAAAAATCAAAAAATACTTTTTTCAATTTAGGCCCTAAGAAGGCAATAAACTCGATCTGGTTTATCTTTTTAACACACACACACACACACACACATATACCAATATATATATATATATATATATATTGAAGTACATCCTTTCCAATAAAAAATGAATCATCGAAATCGGTTAGCGTGATATTGAGTTATTCGTCTATTTATCATGTACATACTTAATGCAAATTTAAAACTTATACGGTTTTGCACTGGATGCCATTGTCGGAACTGGACCAAATTGAAATGGGGCCACACGGGAAGTACCAGCTTTCAAATAAAAAAAGAATAATCAAAATCGGTTCACCCAGTCCAAAGTTATGAGGTAACAAACATAAAAAAAAAATACAGTCGAATTGATAACCTCCTCCTTTTTTAACTGACTTCAAAAAAAGGAGGAGGTTATCAATTCGACTGTATTTTTTTTTAAATGTTTGTTACCTCATAACTTTGGACTGGGTAAACCGATTTTGATTATTCTTTTTTTATTTGAAAGCTGGTACTTCCCGTGTGGCCCCATTTCAATTTGGTCCAGTTCCGACAATGGCATCCAGTGCAAAACCGTATAAGTTTTAAATTTGCATTAAGTATGTACATGATAAATAGACGAATAACTCAATATCACGCTAACCGATTTCGATGATTCATTTTTTATTGGAAAGGATGTACTTCAAGGGTAGTTTGATGAAAGTTTGGTTAGGTTCTGATTATGGGATCCGTGACAAAGTAAGAAAACTTTCAAGAAACGAGTCTACTCCTTTCTTAAGGGCCGGCAACGCATCTGTGTTTACTCTTGTGTCGCAGGTGTCCATGGGCGGCCGTGATCACTTACCATCAGGTGACCCGTATGTTCGTTTACCACCAATATTATAAAAAAAACTCTTCAATTCTTAGGAGCCTATTGTGCTTATGTTCGTTGCTGTGTTGCAACATGACGCAAGCATTGTAATTACATTACTTAAGGTGTATTATGTGTGAAGCGATGGTAGCCGAGTTGGTGGTAGAAACTATCGCGGATTATTGATAAGGTTGCGTTCGTAACAAACGTTACTTATTGTACAACCAATTGAAATCATATCGCATACCATACCGATAGATACCATACCGCAAAAATGCGCATATTTTAATATACTTAAGGCGGAACGGAGTTCGCGGGCACTGCTAGTAAAATATATTTATGTACACTAAAAATGGAAAAATAAAGTAAATTTTCAAAAAAAAGTATTAACCGACTTCAATATCAATCAAAACCCATAAGGCACTAAAAAGCGGAAAATAAGTAGTTTATCAAATTAACCAAATTAAATAAAACATATGAATATGTGTGCTACCTAGAGATGTATTGGAAGTCGGTGCGAACCGAAAATCATATCATCTACATAGGTACAAAGTTTAAGTCCACTCTCGCGTCTCCGTAATACATTTGTACCTGGAACAAATTTGAATCTTCGGTTGGCACCGACTTCCAATACATCTCTATGTAGCACACATATTCATATGTTTTATTTAATTTGGTTTATTTGATAAACTATTTATTTTCCGCTTTTTAGTGCCTTATGGGTTTTGATTGATATTGAAGTCAGTTAATACTTTTTTTTGAAAATTTACTTTATTTGAAGTCGGTTAAAAACAAAATCAACGATTCATTTGTTTAGCTTTGAATCGATAACATGGATAAGATAAGTTAATCCAAAGGAAATAGTTGTAATCAATTACAATATACATCTTTATATATATATACTAGCGGATCCGGCGGACGTTGTTGGGCCTTGATAATAAAAAACAATCCTACAATTCAACCTCAGCGCCACCTACCAGATCCAATTGTGAATCTAAATCATTCTCGGCTCCACTGGAACAAGCATAGAAAACTTCATCAAAATGGGTCCAACTGTTTAGGAGGAGTTCAGTGACATACACACGCACAGACTTTATATATATTTTTAAGTGAAAGCTTCTTTAGGTGCGTGGAGCGGTATTTTTGGCAGGAGGTAAAGTTATGGTTTCGCGTCATGACATGCTAGTAAAGTGTGATCGAGCATATTGCGCTTGCGCGGCTTTGTAGTATACGTACGTACGTCTATTATTGATGTTCTGTATTGAGATCGTGGAGCCCATACGTATTTGTTAATTAACTGTATAAAAATGTATATAATTATTCTTCGGAGTGCCGATAGATATGAAAAACAGAGTAATGTTAATAATTTTAATATAGAAATCATGAAACTTAAATAATTCATTTAAAAATTCAAAATAGTACAGTTATCTCATTGTTTTGAGTTTTCACTTCTATCGGCAGTCCTTATGACTGCCTTAACAATTTTTTTATAGTTTTATGTTGCCACCAGTCATCTAGTAGATTATTACTTTGACGAGTAGGTAATAACAAATTAATATTTAACAGTGGCATTTAAATTAATTAGCGAAATAATTATTAAGTATATTATTATTTGAAGTCATTGTGAATAAAAAAACTAATAGAATCAGAAAATAATATATTATGTAGATAGCTTTGTATGCTTTGAAAATGATAATGTAGTTGTCTAACAAGACACAGTACCCAGCATTTGATTTGGCATGTCGAGAATAAAAGTGAGACTTCCAGCTAAGATCGTTTTTTTTCGATTTTGTATAGCGTTCTTTTTATCGCACAGTGCGGCAATGACCGCGACAGACAAAGACAATACTATTTACTATAGTGTCATTAAAAATATTCAACCTCAGTCACGGTAATTGGTTTTTATTCCACCCTTTTTGGTAAAACGTCATTTCTCATGTTTAATGAACAAATACTCATTATGAAATGTGCTTCAAGTAGATTAAAATACAGCGCTCAATAATATGATTGTATTTCGCCACCGTTAAAGGCAATTTTTTTTATATATGTTACGAAATTTTCTTAAATCTTAAGCACGATAAATATTAATTGATTGAACTCAATGATATTATAAGTAAAAAGATGTAGATACGTAACCTATAATGATATTCTGACAAAACAAACGGCACAATAACGCACACATACGTAAAATAATATTGTTATGCTACATTGTCTTAGATAAAATGTAGAAGTAAGATAGCATATTCTCAATATCGGTGGCGAAACAAATATAGTTATACGGGCGGATTGACGGAGCAGCCATAAAAAATAAGCTAGCTAGCCAAGTTTTTACAAGGCGCTGTCGCTGTATCCTTGGCTTTCATGCCATGTGTATAAAAATTTCATGAGTTAAATTGTACACAAAACCTTTTATAAAATAGAACATAGTATCATGCGAGTTCCACACATAGCGTTTAGAGCACCATGTCTACGTTGAATGACGTTGTTAGACATTAAAGATCCTAATTAATTTTAATACTTTGTTAAGTGGCATTATTATTCATACCAAATTATTTTATTCTAAGCTATTTTTAATTGTAATGCGTAATGTTTTTAATTGTAATATCATTCAAATTATTCCAACGCATATTGTGATAATAGATAGATATAATTAAATTATAAAAATAAAAAATTATTTAACTGTATAAGACGGGTTAGTTGTTTTTTCTAAAATATTGTAATCACCAAATATTCTAATGTAGCATGACATCACTCACTATCTTTATCTTTTATACCTATACAACTGTGATAATGCTAACAATTACGACACAAATTTACAAAATAACGTGTTTGTTTACGAAAAAATATGGATTGTATATACATGCTATCTATTATATTTTTTTTTTCCTCGAACTGACTACGCTATTGACCTAGCAAGGTCTTAATACCTTCACCGAACTACTAAGGCGAGCGCTTAAGGCACTCAGCCGATTTTTGTTTGGGCAACCAGCTCAAGGGTCCACGGCACACCTCGGTTTGGCTGTTGCCTGTTTCATGCAATTCGCGACCTAAGGTCTTAACACCTTCACCGGACTACTAAGGCGAGCGCTTAAGGCACTCAGCCGATTTTTGTTTGGGCAACCAGCTCAAGGGTTCACGGCACACCTCGGTTTGGCTGTTGCCAGTTTCATGCAATTCGCGACCTAAGGTCTTAACACCTTCACCGGACTACTAAGGCGAGCGCTTAAGGCACTCAGCCGATTTTTGTTTGGGCAACCAGCTCAAGGGTTCACGGCACACCTTGGTTTGGCTGTTGCCTGTTTCATGCAATTCGCGACCCATCTTTTTTTTTTTTTTTTTTTATCATGGGGAAATACCTTATGGATACCCACCCTCTCGGGGGAGAGAGTGGGTTATGTCCGACTCGCACGGACTAAAACCCCACGGTGTACCGTCCGACCGTATTGTTGGGGCGGCAAGGGATCGTGCTGGCTAATCACCTTGTAGAGCCGCCCCAACGGTCCGCCCGGCGGAAGGTGACCGCCGGGCTCCTACCTATAGAGGGACAGACCGGGTACACGCCGGCTGCCCCCCCTCGTCCGCCGGACCTGTGCAATGAGGAGAAGGGCCCCCCGGCCGATCCCCTCAGGTCCGGCTACGGTGGCAGGAGGAGTTGGGCAAAGCGCCGCCTCCTCCTGCCAATCCTCCGTTGGCGGAGACGGCCACTTAACGGGTCTGCCTCGCGGGCCCTCTCCGCCGCCTCCTTCTGCGAGATGACCTCCTCGCAGAAGGAGGCCATCGCTTGCCACGCCTGTTTGCTGCCGAGTGTGGTTTCGGCTATGCTCGGCAGATTCTCCCCTACCGCCGCCACCAGAATGCGGCGCTGTCCCTCCCACGCCGCACACTCAGAGAGAGTGTGCTGCGCGGTGTCCTCGTCAGCGCCGCACTCGTGACAGGCGGCGGTCTGCTCCCTGCGAGCGATCCGGTGCAGGTACCACCCGAAACAACCGTGTCCGGTTAGTACCTGCACCAGTCGGAACGTCAGGGAGCCCCACTCCCTTCCTAACCAGTCCCGCAGGACCGGGCGGACAGCGTCAACGGTGTACGTCCCGAAGCGCGCGTCCGCCAGGTCCTGCATCCACCTCTCGACGGCGTCCTCTCTGAGACGCTGTCTCCTCTCTTCGATCTCCCTGAGAGCCGGAGGCTCCCCACTACGCTTCCTCGCCGCCGTGAATTCGTACACGGCGGCGAGAACTCCTGCCTCCAGCTCCCAGGGCAGGGAGCTGGCGAGCGTGAATTCGCGACCCATCTGAGCTAACCTAAGTTAAGCTAAACTATTCATACATATATGAGTTGTTGAAACATATATGTGTACCAGGCATACATATCTCAACAACTCTTATGTGTATTTCGTATCGGAACATTTCTAAACTATTTATATTTATATATATACATATATATAAATGACCAAAGGCTTATTATACGGTGGATCAATATGTAAATGATTGTGACGTCTGAAAATTACGCCCCTCTCTGTGCATCCGCTAAATACGAATGTAAATATTTATGTTAATATATAACATGAAGAGATAAACTAGATCGAGTTTCTTGTCGATTCTTCTCGATAACTGGTTTGTTTTCCGAACCGATGGTAGCTTTGACGTTCGTAAGCGACTTCGCAGGGCCTAACTTGAATAAAGTATATTTTGATTTTGATTTTAATGCTTTTCTCGAATCTCGATATTTTAAATAAACAGGTCGATAAATGATTACAAACGAAGTAGGACTGCATTAAAATTCCATTGTTATCATTAGTAGGAACAATATGTGAATTCGATTTTACAGAAAATTATATTATTCATATTGTTTCTTGTTTTATATTGTTTTGTTTGTTTATTTCTCTTACAAAAATATCCATTTATTTGTAATATTATAATTTACGTAGAATAACTAATTAACTGCGACCCGCTGTTGTACTCGTGCTTAATCTGCCTCTCAGTGTACTCGTGTTTGATTTGGACTACCCTGTTATGCACTGAACCTTCGCGCAGTGCCACATGTTTCGTCTGCACTATTGCTTTGTTTAAGCCTACCGTACTTTCTGATCTGCATTTTGTATGGTGATTGCTTCACTCCTAAGGGCCGTAGAGTGATGTTTATTTATATTAGGGGCTTTAATTGCAACGTTTGTCAGCTAGCGTATTACTTTTCTCAGCAAATATTAATCGTAACTATAATTATGGATGCGGGGTATGGGATGTTTTTTTTTAATTTTATAGACTTTTGATCACAGCCTCATCTGCTGTTAAATAGCGATGTGGTTTAATATGGTAATCGCGCTATACCTAGAGGGGGCTGGCTCTCAAGTACAGCTCCTGGAACATACCAACAGATGCTTGGCGACTGATTTTCATCTTGAGGATTGTGGATAGTTAGGCGGATTTAGAGAAAACCCTACCATGCTGTGTATTCATCACGATATATACCTTCATGTGACTCATTTGCTAGGTGCAAGCGGTGCGTGGTGTCCGATCACGCTATCAACTAAGTCATCATCGCACTGTTTGTTAGAGTGGCCTTGACTAGTGAACTGTTCAAAATTAAATTTTGCATATACGTTGGATGTACAGAAAAGGTTATAATGTACCGTTCAACCAGAAAGGAACGGCCCATTCACGAAAGATAGATCAAGTGTACATTACGTGAACGAATACTAGATTATAAGTATCTAGCTACTAGTACCAAGATTATCGTGTCGAAGAAACAAAGAACATTCTCTTTCGGTTTGATATCGTTATCATACTCGTAGTATATCTATTTAGCGTTTGTTTCTCGAGATCCCGTTTTTTTTATATCATAGCAGGCACTATAGACACAGCTATAGACACTAACAACACCAGGGGAGTCGAAAGTGCGTTGCCAGTCTGTGTTTGGGGGAAATGGAGGACGGGGGAAAGAAGGCGGGGAAGTGAGTATCCAGCGCCCTCACTGACCGGACGAAACGCAACAGTGCAAGCACTGTCGCTTCACGTCAGGTTTCTGTGAGAGGGTGGAAGTACCCCGGGCGAGCCGACCCATTCGTGTTAAAACCAATAATAGCTTCAGCGTGGCTCTACCACCTACACTATTATACTAATTTATCCGACATTTGTGATATATCTTATGTTTTAACCTTTTTGGTAAAATTCCAATGTAAACAATTTTGTTGTTGTCAGTCTCGTTGTGAATTGTGAAATATGTACATAATAATGCCGGAATTAATTAATAAGAAGATATAGGCAGGTAAACCACTCATCGTTGTTAATCGTCCAGAGTCCGTTATATATTTTTTGTCACCATCAGTTATTAGTATCTATCTAGTTATATGTATATTCACAAAAACGTAGTCAGATTTATGTACCGCGTGGCAGAGAAGTAGGCCAGTGAAAATTAATAATATAAATACTATAAAACAATAACCATTTGGCTAGCGGTCTATAGAAAATAATATATTCCGACTTAGTGGTATACTTCTTCGCAGCATCATTGTTTTTTTCCGCGCGGTTATGTGACACAAAATCTTACATCACTGCGACAACATTACACATATCACCTCTACACACGTGCACGCAGACATGCTTACACATGAAAGTTGAAGAGTTTTATTTACTTTTTACCTTATCAAACTGAAATAGTTTAGAAAATTATCCGATACGAAATATATATAAGAGTTGTTGAGGTATGTATGCTTGGTACACATATAAGTTTCAACAACTCATATATTCTCGAAGGTGGTAGAGCTACGCTGAAGCTATTAATGGTTTCCGCATAAATGGGTTGGCTTGACCGGGGTAGTACCACCCTCTCACAGAAAACCGACGTGAAGTAACAGTGCTCGCATTATTGCGTTTCGTTCGGTCACTGAGAGCGCCGGAGGCCCACCTTCCCTCCTCTTCCCCCTCTCTTACTCTCCCTCTCCCTCAAGACAGGTTGGCAATGCACTTGCAACTCCTATGATATAAAAAAAATAGAGTGTCCCAAAATTAACGCAAGGTTTGAATTAAATAGAAAATAAAATTTTTGGTTTTTAGATTGTTATTTTGTCATTGCATCATAAAGTCTATAGGATAGGGTTTTTAGGGATCAACACATCCTAGCAATATGCACTCTTTTGTCGAAATTTATCATGACCTTTCTCGCATAATTGTGGCTGAATTTCGTTGATGCAGCGTTTAATTTCCTCTGGTAATGCACGAATGGTTGTGGGCTTGTTGACATAGACCTTTGACTTCAAATAACCACATAAGAAGAAATCTAATGGTGTTGATGAGGTTAAAACACTATTTTGACCATATTTTGTATACAATTTGCACGCTATAGCCGCCAAATTTTCATTATTTTTGAAATATAGTTCAACATGTTTGTGATGTATTAACGCTTGCGTCATACTAGTGACGTGTAGTATAGCGACCTGTGTACATGTGATATTGATATTTTGTAATGAACTTGTGCAGTCGATCACATTTTTAATTAATTAATATACTGTATAAAATATATATGATTATTGCGGAATGCCAATAGATCTGAAAACCAGATTAATCATTTCAATTTATAAATTATGAAATTTAAATAATTCTGACTGTCATTGATGCACAAATTCAAAGAAGTACACAGTTATTTCATGGTTGGAGTTTTCACTTCTGTCGGTATTCCTTACGCCTGCCTTGTCTTTTTTTATTTCGCCTAAACTATGACTATTGACTATCACTACATATTATAACAAATAGTCCTCTGTCACGTCTGACTGTCTGTTCGCGATAAACTCAAAAACATTTCAACAGTAGATAAAGTGATTCATGAGGAAGGTTTAGGTATGTAATCTCTCAAGTTTTTTTATTATCAGGGCGGGATAACGTCCGCCGGGCCCGCCATTGATATCTAAAAATATTTCCGGACATTTTAATATGACATCGATTTTGAAATAACTACCTATCATTAAAATCAGTTGATAGGTATATATTTCCTTAATTATTTATTATATATTATAGGTATATATGTATATATTTCCTATAGGCATATATTTCCTTGTAGGATATCCTTATCTATATACGATAGGTATATTTCCTTATTTAACGATTTCTTAAAATTGGTGGACATTTTTATAGGTTATAATATTGTAGAGTTGAGTCGGGATGAAGTTACTAGCGTCCACAGGAAGTGAACCTCTCCCTCCCCTACACGTGTTTCCCGGGTGCTGCTAAAGAGTAACAAATTTTCGGCCGTTGCACTGTTCCACATAAATTGTACTTCGCAGCGACAAATAGAGTAGTTTTCAATCAATCGACGATAATAAAAGAGGGATTTAGCCATACGATTAAATAAAAAACATTGGTTCAGCATAATCTTCGTGTACAAAAACTGATTGACCAGATGTAGAGACGAACAGGTAAAATATTTTGAATGTCAAATTCATGATCACTCGCTTATTTAATATACATGTATCACAAGATTTAGAACGAAGATGTAGAAACAAAACTACAGATGCATTAATATAGATAAACCGTTTATATTATTTTTTGTTAATATGACCTGACTGAACTTGAGTTTTTAGATGTTTTTGTATTAGGTTTTAAAAGATTTATAGAATAAGTTTTTCTTATACGTAACGTTATAAGTAACCTAAGTAATATTGTAAATTAAAATTTGAGTTTGTTTGTTTTTTACGCTTTTATCTCTACTAATCAATTGATTATCATAAAGTTTTGCACACATGTTGTTAGGACACAGAGAAGTGTATAGAGCAACTGTCTTCTAGAAGAAGTATTCACGAGGGATCGGTTAAATGTATATGAATGTGCGCGAAGCCGCGGGCAAATATAAAGTTTTTTTCAATATTCATGGTTACTAGTAATATAAAAAAGGGAAAGAGGGGTGATCACAGTTTGCTTCGAATCACTTCTCTTTGCCTTGACGTGTTGCATAAACATTATACAGGCTGAAAGTTTAGACAGTAGCAATATTTGTGGAGGATAGTCTACACTTGATTCTCGTCCTAAATCAATGGAAAAAATACGTGCTTAATATTTGACCTAATCATCTAAAAAAATACTAAAATTATACCCAATCCTCTACGCTTCTATGTTTAAGTACAATGTCAATTAATGATCACATGCTTGAAAAAATTGTCAAACGATTTGATAGCAGACTCTTTCTTCATCAAACCCAAAAGATCGAATGGACATATACGAAGATTGTCACAAAGCATTATATGCCTTAGTCTCTTCGTACTGAACCTGGCTCATTTTTTGAAGCAAATGTTCAAAGTTTTGTACACATGTAAAAGTAAAGTTTTAAAAAGCTACAATTTTTATAATCGTTACGCGCGCAGCTACGTGTGAAGTGAGGAGGCAATTTTTTTTTTTTCGGACTGACTATGCTATTGGCCTTTTTAGAGGCCTCTACAGCTTCACCGGACTACTAAGGCGAGCGCTTAAGGCACTCAGCCGATTTTATTTAGGCAACTAGCTCAAGGGTGCGCGGCACACCTCGGCTTGGGCTGTTGCTGTTATCCCGGATCTAACCTAGCTAAACTATTCTAAGCTATTCATACATATATTCATTTGTGAATCATGCAATCGAAATTGCATGATTCACAAATGCATACGTGTATATCGGAATGAAACAAGCTAAACTATTCGATTCAGCTCGAAAAAAGGGGAAAAAAACAAACCCATCCACTATGTGTATGTATGTGCACGTGTGGTGAGAGTTGATCTCATGTGTGAGTACAAGTGATGTAGGTGAGTCACTGTGTCGCGAAAGTGATATCTCGGGGGCTCCAACCGGGGACGACCTCGGCTCGAGATATCACTGAGAACCACGATGTGTGCGGGAACTAACGGGGATTCCTTCCCTCACGGCGGCGTCAGGGAAGGTTACGCGTGCACGCATATTAAAAGATCGAATTTAAATTTAACTGAACGGCGTCGGCGCCGGAATCTAAAAATAGAAATAGTAAAAGTTATTATTATTACTCGATCGTTTTATGGGAAGTTAGACGCAAATACACGGATTTACTCTAACTTATATGAGTTATTTTTTTATTAACGGCGGCGCGCACGAGCCGTTGCAGGGTAGCCGAGATGGCTGGGAACCTATGTATCGCTGTTATGGGACCTAGAGTCGGATTTCGGACCGTCTCTTCGTATGCCGAGATCTCCGAGATCTCGTGGAAGATGAGTAATTGACCTACGTAGTCAATACTCGATAGGGAAAAGGAGCATGCGGGGTCGGCCTGTGGAGGCTTAGCCGCCTGGGATTTAGGGATCGGCTGGGACGCGGGCTTAGGAGCCCACGGGGCCTGAGGGGCCCGGTAGGGGCGGGGGGGCGCGCTAGTCGCGGGTACGGACGTTGCCGGTGCACGAGATGTGCTCGGCAGGCTCGGGAAAGACTCTCGGGATATGAGAGGCGGAGGTCGGGGGCGGGCGGTGGCGGCGGGCGTCCCAGACGGGGAGACCTGTCTGGGGTAGCGGGGGCGCTTTGTGCGCGGGGCGCGGGGACATCCGCGATAGTTCGCGGTATGGCCCTCGCCGCGGCACAGGACGCAGCTCGGAGGGTCAGAGGAGGTCGGAGAGCGGGAGCACTCCTTAGTGGAGTGGTCGCCGAGGCACTTAACACACCTGGGACGCAGGCGACAGTTACGTGCGGAGTGTCCGTAAATCTGACAGTTGTGACACTGTGAGGGTACGGACGTTTTGCGCGGTGGCTCGACAATAATGCCGGAGTGGCCGCAGAGGGTCGAGAGATCGAAAATGGCTTTCCCTTCCTTGGTGCGGTCGAGAACGACTAACACCATATTGTAGGGTGCCTTCGTGCGCGGAGAGCGCATGCGGTGTACCTCACGAACAGGAATGTCCTTTTCGTTGAGGTCGTCGGAGATGTCATCGGTTGGGATTTCGGCGGGGACTCTACGGATGACAACTCGTAGTAAGCGCTCTTCCTCGAGCGAATGAGTGAAGTAACCGAACTTGCTATCCCGAAGGAAACGAGTCAGGTTTTTATGGGCGGCAGGGGTCGCGACCTTCACCTGGATACCGACAGGAGTATTCACGGCGGAGGTAAAGGGAATCTCTGCTGTTTCCAGCA
The DNA here is from genome assembly GCA_036509395.1 of Antheraea yamamai. Taxonomy (NCBI): domain Eukaryota; kingdom Metazoa; phylum Arthropoda; class Insecta; order Lepidoptera; family Saturniidae; genus Antheraea; species Antheraea yamamai. The sequence goes on along the minus strand of AP028435.1, from coordinate 17,162,995 downwards.
TGTGACGAATCTCGACCCAGGACGCCTTGTCCTGGATCGTAACGGGGGGCGGTGGGCGGGGCTTCTTACTCGTGACTGCGGGTTCCGCAGCTTGAGGCGAAGCCGGTCTGGAGGGCGTGGATGTCGTTTTTGGCACTTTCGTGCCATCAACGTTGAGAAGTTTCGAAGGCTTAGGGCCCTCGTTATCGGAAGAGGGATTCGCGCGCTTATGGCGCTGGCGGTGCGAGACGGTGGAGAAGCCATCGTTCGCGGGATCTTGCTCCATATCGGAGCCCTCCTCGTCTGGGATGGGAGCGGAGGGGTTGTTCGCTTCTACAGCGGTCTGGTTTTCCTGCAAGAGTAGGGCGAAGGAGTTTGATATAGGAAAGACAGCGTTGGACGAGACTGTGGGCGGGGGACCTCCGTTTTGGAAGATTCGCGCCTCTCTACAGAAGCGATCGTACTCCGTGACGGCTGTCGGACAGCAGTTCATGACGAACTCGCGAAACCGAGCATGTTCGCGCTCGAGGGTGATTGGCTGGGCCATACCGGGGCCTGAGAGGGGATAGGGGGGCCGCGAAACAAACCTCCCTGCCTTAGGGGCAGGGGGGCGCGCCTGAACGGAAAATTACGGGACTATCCCGAGTCCGGACCAAGATACCTGTGGGCGAAGTGCAATACCACACGGCATAGAGCCTACAAAGCCTATAGGGAAGCCCTAGCAATCCCGGGGCCGAGAACGCAGACCGGTAAACCGGGCTACGCCCAAACAGACACCCGAGGATGGAATGAGGGGATCAGGTAGGTGGGAGGGAGACACACTGGACTTGACTAGGCGACCTCGCCATGCCAAGCTACCCAGGCCCGTCTGTCAATGCAGTAGGCCGCGGGGCCTACGGCGAGCGGACAGGTCGCTCCAACTCAGTTCGTTGTCTACACCGTTAGGTATCCGTGAGTTGGTCAGACGACTGGACTTTCAAAAGAAATTAACGCGGGTTCGCACCGAAAGGTGCGGTTTGATACGCTCTAAAGTCGAGCGCCTTACGATTGACAGTCTGTTGTAACAATTGACAAACTGTTACTATTGCTAGTAACGGCAAATGACGATTCGCGGCGGACACACACGAGACGCGACGTTTAACCGGCACTAGACGCGACGTAAACACACACGGCACTGAACACGAAGAAAGCGCGGCGCGACACAACGTAAACACGAAGCGGGCGACACGAAACTCGAAGAACAGCACTGTGCGTACGGCGCGCGGAGACCGACTGAACGCGAGCGAAGCGCGGACACGACTGACTGCGAGAGCGTCGGAGGCGAAGTGAAGCGAGCGCGAGCGCGAGATATCGGATCGGACGACGAGAGCAGCGGACGCAGCGGAGGCACGTCTGTACACGACGACGGCCCGATCGGAACTCCCACCTCGTCCCAATGATTTAACCGACTCCGGTCCCGTGAGGAGGCAAGCGATGTAGAGCGAATATGTAGGAGAGGTGTAGTCAACAGATTTTGTACGCAAAGTATAATCTTCCTTTCAATTTTTTTTTATTTTATTTCCAATGTGCACAAATGAGGCAATTATAAACAAAGCATACGAAATCGTGGGTAGCTAATAAAGCATAAAACCGCAATGATTACTTATATGATACTTTATAAATAATTCATAAGAGCACTTAGTCATTGGACCTTGTATATTGAATAAAAAAGGCAGTTGCGATGTAAGTTGCTCTAATTGGATGGTTAGATTTAATTATGCAGTTCAATGAGACTGTAATTCTATTGTATTCGCTCGTTGCATTATATCTGTCAAGATGAACCTAACAGTGTGAGTTTGTGTTTGTTAGTTACTATCACAAATTAATTGTACTATTGTGTTATTTTACAATCATTGATATTATAAAACTGTTGTCAATTATTCAGCTGTTAATTATATATTTTGTGTCGTGTAGCAGTTTGTAGCAATAACACGATAATTAAAGGAATGTCGGTTATTCGTATCTTGTGTTTGAGTGTGAGCAACGTGAACTGCTATCCCTTTCTCAACTATGTCTTGTTGCGTAATGTTTGCTTGTTCGCCCGTTGCGATAACACCGGATAAGCATTCTCATTGTCAGTAATAATAAATGTCGTCAATAATTGGCTATAAATTCAATAAGAATAATACTAGTGTCTTTGTGTGTAAGTGGGAAAGAGAGAGTTTTTAGCATTAAGAAAAGTGTTCTATGCTTTAGCAAAATCTATTATAGCTGGGAATAAATTTGTACTTTGTAGTTTTTCACTGTATCTTTGTTATCTAACCTGTTGGAAATGAATAAAATGTCGGGTAGTATACTGCGACTGCATTTCTAAGGGGCGGCGCTTGCCGTGTTGACTCGGTCTTTCGGTGGCCGTCGTAACGCGCGGTAGCGCTGTCCGAACTCGTGTCGGTTATATAAAAAGTGATTCGTTGTTAGAATGTTCCGAACAGTTTATATTCTAAATTGGCCAGTCCCCTTTTATTTTTTTATAATCAATAATTGTTTCCATTTCTAACAATACATATTGTATACATAGTTATCATCTATACATATAATAAGAATGTAAATCTAACGTGTCTGTACTTTTTCGATTTTCGTGAAAAGAATTGTAGCAGGCGTCTAGGAATAAGTAATAGAATACATTACAATCATTTTTAGAAATGTCTATGTGTCTGTCTGTTTATATGAACAATCATCACTGCTAAAGTACTGGGTTTACAATAAAACCACACCAAGAAATCATAAAGCATATCTTCGAGAATAACTTAGTCTTTGTTTCATTAAATTCGGTCGACTCTATCAAAAGTTATTGTAATTATAACGACAACGCGGCGTAAGTACGAGAGAAAAGTAAATCAATAAATGGAGTTAATACATACGGATGTATTTATTAATCACTTTTTTTTACATAAGATTCCACGCAGACGATATTGGTAGGCCTTCCTCGATAAATGAGCTATATAAAACTGAAGTAATTTTTCAAATCGGATCAGTAGTTCTTGAGATTAGCGCGCTCAACCAAAACAAACAAACAAATCCTCCAACTTTATAATCATTACATAGTATAAAACAAAGTCCCCAACCGCGTCGGTCTGTTCGCGATAAATTCAAAAACTACTGAACGGATTTTTATGCGGTTTTCACCAGTGGATAAAGTGATTCATGAGGAACGTTTTGATAAGTAATTTGCCAATGATTTTTTTTTTATAATCAGGGTAGGACAACGTCTGCCGGGCCCGCTAGTATTGGTATAAATACGTGTATACTTTTTGATAGTCACTGTAAAAGAATGCCGTGCTTGTTTACCTTATTGCTCTTTATTATACCTACGAATGCAAACCACTACTATGTGGAGTGATTAATTTAATACTGGTTTACTCTCAATAAACTATAATATACTCTCAATAGTAGGTGGTAGAGCCACGCTGAAGCTATTACTGGTTTCAGCATGAATGGGTAGGCTCGCCCGGGGTAGTATCACCCGATCCACAGAAACACCCACGTGAAGTAACAGTGCTTGCATTGTTGCGTTTCTTTCGGTCAGTGAGATCGTCGGAGGCCCACCTCCCTTCCTTTCCACTCTCCTCTCCCCCCCCACCCCACCCTTTTCCCCAAACACAGGCTGGTAACGCACTTTTAACTCCCCTGGTGTTGTTAGTGTCTATGCACTGTGGTGATCACTTAACATCAGGTGACCCACCTGTTCGTTTGCAAGCTATGAAATAAAATAAAAAAATAAAATAATAATATTCACAATTTCCTGACATAATATCATAACATTATTAGACGTCTCTTTTGATATAAATTATGTATTAATGAATCCTTTATACCGGTTAACAAAACAAAATCGAATCACGAAACTACAAAATAAATCCTTCTCTATGTACCACCGATAACAAATAGAAGCTTGATTTCACCTATAAATATTCAACTCTATGTTAATTATTTAAGCAAAGAAGAACTCAAAACAATGGAATAATTGTGTACTTTTTATAAATGTAATTAAATCAATTACAATGTGAATTATTTAAATTTCATAATTTGTAAATTGAAATTATTGACTTATTAGCGGCCCGTCCCGGCTTCGCACGGGTGAACAATTGTTTTAAACATTTGGGTTAAACATATGTGGATTGGCTGAAACTGATCATAGTCTTGAAAATCTTGTACCCAAGATCCAACCCAGAATCGAAAATCTTACAGAAAGAAACGTCTTCTGTTCGAGGGTAGATGATTGTGCTAACCTTTTTTTTTATTAATGTGGGAAGGAGGCCATCGCTCGCTAAGCCTGGTCGCTGCCGAGCATCGCCGAAACCACGTTCGGCAGCGACAAATCACGCCCTACCACCGCAGCCAGAGCGCGGCGCTGTGCCTCCCACGCAGCACACTCAGACAGAGGTGCTGCGTAGTGTCCTCGTCAGCGCCGCACTCATGGTATGCGGCGGTCGGCTCCCTGAGAGCGATCCAGTGCAGGTACCACCCGAAACAACCGTGTCCGGTGAGCACCTGCACCAGTCGGAACGTCAGGGAACCCCAACCTCTCCCAATCTATTCCAGCAGGACCGGGCGGACGGCGTCTACGGTATACCGCCCGTACCACGCATCCGCCAGGTCCTGCCTCCATCACTCGACGGCGTCCTCTCTAAGACGCCGTCTCCTCTCCTCTATCTCCCTGGGAGCCGGAGGCTCCCCACTTCGTTTCCTCTCCGCAGTGAAATGATTGTGCGTGATAGCTTAACGGGAACTACTCTTTACTGTATTTGCCAAATTAAGTCACAGTTAAGCTAAACACTATTGAAACACGCCATAATAACACGCCATTTTTCAAAAAATTAGCTGATTATCTGTGATTATTTGCCAAAAAGGCTTTTTATTGGTTCTGGTGGTTCTTCAATATTAGGAAGAAGTACTTTTCCAGATGCCCAGCACATATCATTTGCTTCATCACTCCATTTTTTAGCATAACATTTAGTACAAATCTTATTGATTGCCCCAATTTGGATGTTGTTTTGATGAACATAATCAATTTGTGGATTGTAACTGAATGCCCACCTATTACTATGAGCTAAAATTCTATTGCCCGAATAAGCCGCGCGGTTACCTACGCTATAGATGTGCGCACCCCTCTCCCGTGACCCTTCATAGATAGTATAGATAAACATACAAAAATACGTTTCCTCTTTATAATATTAGTGTCGATTTCACATCTATTAGCACTCGGAGCAGTATATATTTTTATACTGTTTATTAATTAATCAAAAATTTTATGAGCTGCGCAAGCTCAATACAAAATATCACATGTACATAGGCCGCTACACTACGCGTCGCTAGTCTGACGCAAGCGCAATACGTCACGAGCGTGTCGACGTTATCAGTGACGGTTGGTGACGCGAAATGACAAAAGTTTACCCATCCAAAACACGCATGAGATACAGTCGAGTATATACAATGTCTGGCATACAAGAATAATACGTCATGAGCATATCGAGGTCATCGGTGACGCAAACTCACATTTTTGGTCTAACAATTTTTTTTTATCACTCACCCCTGCTTAAGTGAAAAAGATCGGCTGAGTGATAGATGAGAAAATACATTATTAAAAATTACTGGTTATTTATTACGCTATTATGAAGATATAGCAAATTTCAAATATGCCCAACAACAAACAAGTTATTTATGTAAAGATATTTATTATGTAAATGTTAAAGTGTAAAAAATGGATTTAAATTATTTAAACGTGTTATACACTGATACTCCTAATGCATTTTGAGGTGAGTTAGTGAGTGAATGATGTGCGTTATGTGTCTTCACGTAACGCTTGAGTGACCCCATGTTATAGGAAGGAGGAAACACACCGGCAGGGAGATTGTTCCACAGCTTCACGGTACATGCACACGTTAGTACATTGCACACATACGAAGTCGAGACGGGTTGTTAGTTAAAAATATCAAAAAAACGTCAAGGTCAAGTTCATAAGAACTGCCGACAGAAGTGAAAACTCAAAACAATAGAATTTAAACTGTGTTTTCTTTTGAATTTTTAAATGAATTATAGTGTGAATGATTGAAATGCTATAATTTGTAATTTGACATTATTATCATTAGTCTCTCTTTCACATCTATTGGCACTCTATTATCTTTTTTTATACACTTCATTATTTCATCAAACATGTAATGTGCTGCACAAACTCAATACAAAATATCAATACTAGATGGACACAGGCTCCTATACTTCGCGTCGCTAGTCTGACACAAGCCGCGCAAGCGCAATATGGCCGATCACGCTTACTAGCCTGTCATAACGCGAAATTATAAATTTATCTTCTATCAAAAATATTTAATAATATGTATAGGATAGAAATAGTTACCATGGGTTATCTTTAAGAGATAGTCGTATACTATATGAGACTTTTCTTTAGTCATTTTTCAGGTGCATAATTCCGTAGTAGATTATTTTTTGTGTCTTATAAAGTTCAGCCAGCATTCTTGATTTCAGCGCCCGAAAACTCTTACATGCGACTTCATTTGAATAAATAGAGTTTTCTCTGTTTTGTATAAATATAATATGCCTGAGTTATATGTATAAAACTTCCGGAAGGATTTCTCTAAACGTTGGTAAAAACCATATCAACATCTGTTACCTAATTTAAAAGAATTAAGGTAACAAAGACATTCATGATAAGCCACTGTGTTTTGTAATATATATTTTCTGATATAAAATATGGATAGTGTAGTTATAATATGTTATCATTTACCTTGATTTGAAAAATGTAATTGTACGTAATGTGTTTAATAATCGATAACATTTACAATAACCTCGTCTGTATCCTAATAATAGGTCTTTACCTATGAAATTGTCGTTCTGCAGTACTGGTCATTTCAAATCAAAATAATTTTTGTTTGGCTAAGAATTCTAATTCCAAATTAATTTTATTTTAAAAACATGGAATTCTTTTTCCAATAGTAGTCATTTGTTTATTGATTAGTGTTACATTTTCATCGCATTTCAATCTTTTTTGTCATCATGGATACGTTAAAAATTCGAGTAATTATGGAATATGAGTACCGTCGTGGCAGCAACGCGGCACAAGCGGTACGCAACATCAACGACGTTTACGGAGCTAACACTACAAACCAACGCACCACCTGTTATTGGTTTGCTCGCTTCCGTTCTGGGAATTTCGACCTGAAAAATGAACCTCGCAGTCGTCCGAAGACTTTGGTCGACAATGACGAATTAAAGGCGATTGTGGAAGCTGATGATACACAATCTACGGCTGAATTAGCAACAGCTTTCGACGTTAGCGTCAAAACAATATTGGTCCATTTGCGTCAAATTGGCAAGGTAAAAAAGCTTGACAAATGGGTGCCCCACGAACTCAATGATCGCCAGCGCGAAGTACGCGTCGAGACGTGACTTGCACTGCTCAACAGACACACAAATGAAGGAATTTTGAACCGCATTGTTACCTGCGATGAAAAATGGATTCTGTTTGATAACCGCAAGCGCTCAGCAAGTTGGTTGGATCCTGGTTCAGCACCTAAACAATGCCCTAAACGAAAACTTACCCCTAGAAAAGTGATGGTCACTGTTTGGTGGTCTAGCGCCGATGTGATTCATCACAGCTTCTTACCAAACGGGGTGAGCATTACTGCAGATGTGTACTGTAAAGAACTGAACACAATGATGGAGAAGCTGGCACATCTCCAACCAGCATTGGTCAATCGCTCGTCTCCGCTGCTCCTGCACGACAACGCGCGACCTCATACTGCACAGCAGACGGTCTCCAAGTTGCAAGAACTGGGGTTGGAAGTTCTCCGTCATCCACCCTACTCACCAGACCTTGCGCCTACAGACTACTACTTTTTCCAGATTTTGGATAACTCCTTGGCGGGAAAAAAATTCAATACCCGAGAGGCAGTACAAAATGCCTTTGAAGAATTTGTTGCCTCCCGTCCAGCTGATTTCTTTAAGAAGGGCATCAATAAACTGCCACTGCGTTGGCAAAGATGCATTGATTGCATGGGTGATTACTTCGATTAATACAAATAAAAAATACATGAAAAAAATTCGTTTAAATTTTTTCATACAAAACGGCAATTTCATGGGTAAAGACCTAATATATTAATAGTAAATGTTATAGAATAAAGTTGTTTCCGTGTCTGTCTATGTGTTTTTTTCAGTTTTTTTTTTAATTATAGCACGGCAAAGTGGCTACACTATATTTGATAGTAAGCATAGTACAATCCAAAAACAACGGCGACCTCCGAGAGACAAACTATCCATGGCCGGTCGTCGCTGTCATGCCGGACTGCGTAAATGTCTCTTTCCGTTACGCTTGAAAGACCCCATGTTATAGGAATATGTTATAGTGTTGTGTTGTTATAGTTAGAATTTACAGTATAACTGTGACTGCGAATTTTTTTTTTTATTCAAACTGACTACGCTATTGACCTAGCAAGGTCTTAACAGCTTCACCAGAGTACTAATGACTGCGAAGCCTAGCGGTCATGGTTAGTTCTAAACTACGAAATAGATTTTAATACCGTTATTTCTCACTTCTTTCTACTTCACACTTTCTACTTTCATGATACGTATTTTTGCAATCATAGAATTTTCGAAAAGAGTCGTTTTTGTCGGACGTACAGAGAGGCGTCATTTCCTGACATCATGACCACATTCACATATTGATCCACCCTATAATAATAGCCTCTAAATATTATATAGCGATCACATTTGTTGGATATTCATGTTTAGATGTAGTTTACAGAATCGTTTAACGTATTTAGTATTCATTGTGTTTCGACAAGGTGAGGACGGTGCACAATAGATAACAACTATTTATAGTAAAACAAATACGCCAGCATTATGGAAATATTGGATTTATAAAAAAAACACTGTTATGTAATCATGTCGCTACTTGTTTTTATATGACTGGAACATTTATTACCGATCGTGTTATGTTTTGGTTTTCTTGTTAGCGGACTTCAAAAAAGAGGTTTTCAATTCTGTTGTATTTTTTATATTTGTTAAATCAGAACTTCCACCTCTTTACATGAATTTGAAAAAAAATCTTTTAATGGCTGCGCCCGCGACTCCTTCCGCTCCGAACCTAATGTAAAAAAACACAGACAAATAAGATAATTTGAATGCATTAAGTCCATTTACTGATCTACTTTTCCCTCGTACATAAGTCGCGTCGTCATTAAAATTTCAAAAACTTTTGATAGAGTGAACGGATTTTAATGAAACCAAGACTAATTATTATCCGAGGATATACTTAATGGGTTTTATCGGGAACTCAGTACCATAGTGGTGATGCGTGTTCAAACAAACAGGCAGATAGACGGACAGACAGAAATAAATTCCTAATTCATAATACCTGCACCAATTTTTTTCACATAAATTTCAAATAAAGTACAGACACGTAAGGTTTACACTCTTATTATATGTATAGACTAGCTGAACCCGTGGCATCGCACGCGTTTTTAAAAATCGTATTAAAGAATTATAAAATTGTGAGACTATGTACAATTACAGAAATGCTCTTAAAAGACAAATGTAAGTACGACGCGCACGCCACAAAAGTAACATGTAACGTGTACATTAGATATATAAATACTAACAGCGTGCCAAATGAGGTTTGTCATCAGCAACATATTTGGAACCTTAACCCACCATATAACTACCTCAGTGCTCACTTACACTGTATAATAAACTAATGAAACAATAACTTAAAATATTATTATAAAGATTTAAATTTACATTACATTTAATATACATTGCCATTATTATAATTAAGATTTTGTGACTATACAAAAAATAAACGCTTATCTGTTCCGCAAGAAATTGTATTATGGAACTCTTTACGTAATACGTTTATAATCTAAGATCTTATTAGGAAGACCTCTATATCATTAAAATTATTAATAATTATAATGTCGAATTGTAAACAATAAGCTGATAATTATTTCTCTTATTAAAAATAAAGAATGAGTGGAAATCTTGCTAAATTTCACGCAGACAAAGTCGCGGGGAACAGTTAGTTTAAAATAGAATAACCTCAATTACTTTTTATAAGGTACGTTATCTACCAGTGAAAATCCCGTGACAATCGGTCTAACCGTTTTGGTGATAGCACAGCGGACGAAGTTACGGTTAACAGCTAGTTTAAATTAAAATGAATTAAATTACTTTTTATAAGGTCCGCTATCTGCCAGTGAAAGTCCCGTGAAAATCGGTCTAGCCGTTTTGGAGAAAGCACTGTGGACGAAGCCACGGTTAACAGCTAGTATAAACTAAAATTACATAAATTACTTTTTGTAAAGTCAGATATCTGTCAGTGAAAGTCTCGTGAAATCCGGTCTAACTGTTTTGGAGACTTGAAGATTGATCGAACCGTTTTGGAGATAGTACTATGGGCGAAACTACGGTTAACAGCTAGTCTAAATTAAAATAGACTAAATTACTTACTATGATGTCCGCTATCTGCTGGCGAAAGTTCCGTGAAAATTGGTTCAACAGTTTTGGAGATAGCATTACAGACGAAGCCGCGGTTAGTAGCCTAAGTAACCCGCTGTAATTTCAGCTATCTGCCAGCGAAATTCCCATCAAAATCGGTCCAGCCGTTTCGGAGATTACCCGGAACTAACAGACAGACAGACCGACAAAAAATTTAAAAATTGCATTTTTGTTATCAGTTGCGTGTATACTTTCGTACCCAATCAGTAAAAAAAAAATATTTTGTTATTACATACAGATACTTCATTTTTATTATATGTATAAATTACCTACGTCTAATGGCAGTCTAAGTGGCTCTATTGCGTAAATCTATTGTATAATCGTCTATGGAAATCTGTATAATATAATAATTTGTAACTAAATTATAATTGTAGCGTCTATTCTATTTCCTTTATAATAAGTGAACAATTATGTCAACCAGCCCTTTATGAATGCAAATTGCAGCAATTCCCTTAGTGGACAGGCAAAGTTATTTTCCTCCATCAACAACTTGTTTATTAAATGAAACCGGTATCCAGTTGTGTGCTATAGCGTATAAGGAAGAAGTACTTGTAACAACTTAAGGCTCACTCTCTTCCTGATTAACAACAAATTAGTTACTGTATGGAAGTCCTCGATATATTTTTCATACAGCTTCATTATAAAAATGTATCGTGAATTTGGTTGGAAACGTTTTACATTATCTCTTGAGCTATACTAATATTATAAATCTAAAGACATTGTTTGCTTGAACGCGGTAATCTCAGGAACTACTGGTCCGATTTGAAAATTTATTACACTGTTAGATAGCTCATTTATCAAGGAAGGCTATAGCTATATAATATATTATCACGCTAAGACCAGTAGGTCCGGAGCACCAATGAAGAATGTTTCAAAAGCAGGGTTAACGTACGTATTATTGAAGTGATAACTTCTATAGACGCGTTGAGCACTTTTTTTGGGTGAACATAAATCACGGCGCGTCATCGTCACCGCACGCTTCCCATGAGCTATATGTGTACTGTTTTTATTATCAGGGTGGGACGACGTCCGCCGGGCCCGCTACTTTGAAATAATTCAGACTATAATTAATTAATTTCAAAAGAGAACATAGTTATTCCATCGTTTTGAGTTTTCACTTCTGTCGGCAGTCCTTAGGATTACTTCGAGTTCTTTTTATTTAAATATTCATCTTCTACGTAAACAAAGCCGCGAGTTTAAGTTAGCGTTAGCCTAAAGTAACTATTCCACGGGAAGTGTGACGAATGAACCTGTAAAGAGTTATATAAATTGTATAAATACTAGTAACAGCCTTCGATTTTCTCCATGATTGCAATATAAACTGTAACCTGGCGCCAACTATTGGCAAGTTTTCGTAAAATAAATATACTTACCAGATACATTTAGTTGTGTCAACTCTCATGGCGATTGGATGGCTACATTAGGTTAAATTATTGAGAACTGGTTTTTCTTATTCACTATAATGGGTATAAATTGTTCAGAATGTATGGTATTCCACATCTTTATGTGTGGCTGATCAAGGTAAGTAATATTATAAATAGGTCAATGATCTTGGAATTGTTAAAGGTCTAAAACAAGTTGAAAACACAATACTTTAGGTTAATAGCCAATAAATGTGCGACCTTAAAATACACACGTGACACACATGTTGTGTGGTGTATTTGTGTAAATACTGGACAAATCACTACCGTTGCTTACGTTGTAATATTTTCTTCATTGTAAAATTTTTTTAACAGATAATTATATTTCATTGTTGCATATATTATAGCCTATAATACTTTTGGATCTAAGGTAAAATTTTAAACCAATGCTTCATCAAAATACATCAAATAGATTTGATGTTAAATCCGCTAAAACATACAAATAAATTATTTTAGTATAAGTATATATGATTTTATTTATTTGACCTTACATTTACCCTCTTAATTCTATATAATACTAGCGGGCCCGGTGGACGTTATCCCGCCCTAATAATAAAAAACAAAACGTGACAAATTATGTACCTAAAACTTCCTCATAAATCACTTTATCTACTGGTGAAACCCGTATGAAAATCAGTTCGGTAGTTCTTGATTTTATCGCGAACAAACAGACGGACGTGGCAGAGGACTTTGTGTTATAATATGTAGTGATTGTTTATGCACAATGAGAAACAATTTATGCAATTGTAAAGGTAAAGTAACAATTAAGAGGAGTCTGAAAAAGTTGCAATGAACTGAACTACAGATCTGTATCAGTATGATGATAAATTAGCTTGGAGGAACGAAAGTAAAGTGGGCCTCCGGCGCTCTCAGTGACTGAACGAAACGCAACAATGCAAGCACTGTTACTTCACGTTGGTTTTCTGTGAGAGGGTGGTACTACCCTGAGCGAGCCGACCCATTCATGTTGAAACCAGTAATAGCTTCAGCGTGGCTCTACCATCTTCTGAATTATAAAAATATGTACAACTATAGTAAACATTAACCGACAGCGACGTGGGATAGTTTCCAAATGTAAGTAATTATTTACTTCTTTCTCCCTAACACCGCTTAAAGTACCTGCGCGTATTGCCCCGTCCAAAACCGTCTCGTACATATACAGTTATACACAGTAAGCGGTCATGTAAGTAAGTCGTGGTAGTCTAGTGGTTTGGTGGTGGAATATCAATCTGATATCCGTAGGTACAAACCCCAACATTGACCAACGAATTTTTCGGAATCCGTTTTTATTTACTAATTTAAATTGGTAACACTAGCGGCCGACGATGAAGGAAAACATCGTGCGGAAACCTGTATCCGATTTTTTTTTCTCGAACTGATTACGCTATTGACCTAGCAAGGTCTTAACAGCTTCACCGGACTACTCCCCTGTATCTGAGAAATAACAATGAAAATAAAGAACTGTGGATTTCTCAGAGCTTGATATCGCCAATACGTCGTGGGTTGGCGTGGCGATTGTGGTCATGCCTTCCTTCGGGAAGAGGCCTATGGCCCTGCTATGGGTCTTTTAAAGGCTGATGATGATGATTATTCCATATTAGTAGATACCCTATTGAAAACCTGGAGTAACTAAGATATTGTTAAAAAAAAAGTGCATGTAACCGTCATACGCGATTGAAGCTAAACTTCTTAAATATTTTTGATTTTGTCTATAAATTGTTTATAAATAAATGAATCAAAAATTTTTGAAAAAAATAAATAAAAAATGTTTAATTGAATAAAAATAAAAACCATGCCATAGAATTAATTATGTATAATTATATGGGCGCGCGACCGTGCTGCCATCTGGTTTCAATGTAAGTAAGTAACAAATTAAATCAAAGCTTCATTATCTGTAGTGCCATCTATTAGCTAATTCGTAACTTAAACAACAGGAAATATTATTAGCAGCTCTTTGTTGTAAAATATAGAAAAAGTACGAACAGATGACTATGATAATTAACACAATTTTGTTTTTGAAAAAAAATTGATATTTAATACAATTTGTAGGTGGTAGAGCCACGTTGAAGCTATTACTGGTTTCAGTATGAATGGGTCTACTCGCCCAGGGTAGTACCACCCTCTCATAGAAAACCGGCGTGAAGTAACAGTGCTTGCATTGTTGCGTTTCGTTCGATCAATAAGAGCGCCGGATAACCCTCTCCCATTCCTCACTCCCCACTCCCTCAAACACAACAATGCAACGCATTTGCGACTTCCCTGGTGTTGCAAATGTCTATGGACGGTGGTGATCACTTTACATCAGATGACCCACCTGTTCGTTTGCCTCCTAAGATATAAAAAAATACAAGTTTTGTTTATGTTTAATTATTATCTAACCGGATGGTACAGAAACGTGCCGCCATATTGCCGTAACGGACTTCCGTTGCATTGTCGTCCAGTTACCTACTAGTCGCGCCTAAAGAAGTTTTACTTCAAAAACATTTGACAGGCTTTAGAGCTTTATACCACCTTTGTTATAATTGCATTTTTAATTAATATCTTCAAACTTAACATTTGTTGCAAAACATCCTTTAGTAGTTTCTGTTAGTAATCTCATTTCAGGACCTAACTTTTTTACATCTTCTGCTGCATCGCCACTTAATTTAAGGTCGAACTGTAGCCAGTAGTTACAATATATTCTAGGACGTTATAAACATGGCCATAATACATTATTCAGTTCGCAACTAGTATAGATAAAGCTACCTTGTTTTACCTGAACTAAAAACTTGTTCGACAACAGTTAATTAATACACACAGGCTGTAATTACATTCGACGAGGATTTGAAAACATGAAATTATTATGTTGTTTGAGATGACCGTGAAATATAATGCACTTGAAATAACAAATACTTTGAAATAAATTAAACCGTTTATTTATCAAAATAATCACTTCTATGTATCATAAATATTAGACTGGTTAAAAAAAATCGACTATTTTTTTTTCTTAAATCCAAAATATTGTTGGAAATGATGAAAAAAAATCCTGTGAAAGCCACAACCCGTAATATTAATATACAGATATCCCGAATGGTAAATTTCAATTTCACGAATGATTAACATGGGAAAGCTTGTTTTTTTGAGGTTAGAATTTTATAACCCTTTAATGGTTCATCAATAATGCTAGACCAAATCATTTTCTTATATAAAATTGAACGCTCTACAAAAAAGCTATGTTATAATTTTTTGATAAACCGACGCGTTTCGAAGTTATTCAACTTTAAAATATAATATTTTCTCATTTTTTTCCAATTTTTTGACGAAACTATCAAGTTTATCAAAAAATATTTAAGAAATAAAAATTGTCGATTTTTTTTAGTCAGTCTGTCTAATAAATATAATTGATAGAATAAAAATGCTGTATTAAGAATACAGATCACGTATAAGTTTATCTTAAAGATACATCACCCAATTTGGGAGTTCGTCAGACAAGAACTTAACTGTAATCTCTGGCTTAAAATAAATGGTTGGCTATAATGTACATTTTAAAGCAATTTGTAAGACTATGTGACGGTCTTATTTGTACTGAATAAAAAGACATAAGAGTTTAGGTGAAGCGTTGTTGGCTCGAAAAATGGTCACAATGTAGCCGTTTTAACATTCTTAGACATTTCTAAACTGATAAATCGATTAGTAGTTTTAGATTTTAATAATTAAAGAATGAATATACAAATACTAAAACCGCCGACCTTCGCAGTGTACCTGCTTGCAGCGTAGTAATGTGTGCATCATAAATATATATACGATTTAGGTACGTTTTTTACACTATCACATTTATAATTCACAAAGTCGAAGCAACTATATCTTCATACAAAAACACCTTATTTATTGTTTCACATATTTTATAATTTGTGATACATCTCAATATATTGATATTCTATTCTAGATTAAATGTCCAAAGTAACTTAGTACAGTTTTGGCCAAACTTTTTGACCGCCCTATATAGTTGCGCAGAACACAAATTTAGGAATAAATATTTATTATATTATACGTACTAGCTTTGCTCGTGACTTCGTCCGCGTGGACCCTTATGTAAAAAATAGTGATTAATAAAGTCATCTGTCCAAGAAATCGGTCGAACTGTTCAGTAGGAGTTCAGTAACATACACACAGATAGAAGAATTATATGTATATATAAAGATAAGAATGAGTATGAAATGCTCAATGTAACTAACGAATTTAAGTTCATAAGTATGAATACTGTATCCTCTTAAAAAGCTTTCTAATTGTACGGCATCATTTTTTTAGAAGATAAGTAAGTAGGCTATCCTTAAAAGAAAGGTATATGCCGTCACATACTTCTTTGTAGATCTATAAAAGATAATATCCCATCATGCATTGTTTTGTTATATCTCAAAGGGTTTTTTTTTGTTTTATATGTTATCTCAGCGTTTTCGATGGCAACTCCCAGGCGGCCAACATATAGTCTTCCTCAATAAATGAGCTATCTAACAATGAAATAATTTTTCAAATCAGACCAGTAGTACCTGAGATTAGCGCGTTCAAGCAAACGAACTCTTCAGCTGTATAATGTTAGTAAGTATAGATAATTCTTCTATCCCTGTGTATGTAACTGAACTACTCCTAAACGGTTGGACCGATTTTGATGAATTTTTTGTGTGTTCAAGTGGATTCGAGAATGGCTTAGATTCACAATTGGATGCGGTAGGTGGCGCTGCGGTCTGATTCTAGGATTTTATTATAACTGCTAGATAACGTCCACCTGGACCGCTAGTTATTTATACATATGAAACTAACAGTGTCTGTTTATTAGCTTTTCCGCCTTAATCTATCTTTATAGCAATTGTAACGAGCGTAATGCATATTTTAAGGAATCCTGGGACCCGGAGTTAGACGTAAAACTATTGTGAATGTAATGAAATACAGTTAGAAGCGGTCGTGGGAAAACTAGCAATTATATATCAAGCAAATTGCTAACGTAGACGCAGAACATATACGTGGTTGTTAACTACCTACCTATTATATACGTTTATTTAGTAATTGGCTAATTATTACTATAATATTTTTTGCCATTATCCATGAACAGGATGCCGCTTATCATTACAGTGCTATAATTACTGCTTAATTAGGGTAGTTCGTAAGTCAAAATCTAAAATCGTGGATACGTGTATGTTTAATTTGTATATACATATATGGAAATGACAAAGAAAATTAACAAGATATCTGTGATCAATATATTTTATAATTATTATCTATCACAAAATGTTGGAAAACAATTAAATGTTCATACAAACTCGATCAATATAATTTTTTTTAAATAGTAGCAATACACTCATTACTCGATACAATCGACTTCCCTGCCAACTCTTCTCAATAATTGGGATGTTTTCCGGAACGGTGTGGTAATGTAGGTGGTAGAGTCACGCTGAAGCCATTACTGGTTTCAGCATGAATGATTCGGCTCGCCCGGGGTACTACCACCCTCTCATAGGAAACCGACGTGAACTAACAGTGCACGCATTGTTGCGTTTCGTTCGGTCATTGAGAGCGCCGGTGGCCCACCTCCCCTCCCCCTCCCCACTTCCCCACTCACCCTTCTCCCAAACATAGGCTGGCAACGCACTTGCGACTCCTCTGGTGTTGCAAGTGTCTATGGACGGTGGTGATCACTTAACATCAGGTGACCCACCTCCTCGTTTGCCTCTTATGAAATAAAAAAAAATGTTTTAATAAACAAAAGTACCTTCTCACAAATCAAACTGCATAAAATATGTTGATGGTATTGGATTAAGCTATTCTGTAAAGACCAACATTCCTCTCCCAAAGCCTCTTCTGGCTATTCACGCAAATACTCGCTGATCTTGTTCCGAATTATTTATTTGTTAACTTCGAAACTCGGAGAAGCAGAGTAATCAACTATTACGCTATTTGAACGAGACAATTAATAAAGATAATGTAATACATAATCACTGAATATATTATATAACCTAATTATCACAAATGTAAAGTTCAAAAGACTCCTGACATTGGACATATTTAATCAAACTAGTGGGCGCCCAGAGGTCGACATTCGACCATAGTTCATTGAATTTTTAAAGTTTGATCTTTATTAGGGTTCTTTTATCAAAGGGTATAAACCTCTATAATCAAAAGCTTTCATCATGCCTACTCAGTTATTTGCCACTTTTTTTAAATTATATAAACATAAAAAAAATCGATGTCTAAATGAAAATTGAAATTAATTATAAACTTGAAACAAAAAACAGGCGGTTACATAAGGTGGTAAGGCTCTTGAATACCAAGTAAACATAACTTTACGAAAATAAAAAATAATTATCGGACCCCTCATGACACAATTTTCAATTAATTTTCCACGACGCCATGGGCGCGTGGTATTTCTGGGTGATATTGAATTAAATATAGTCTATACATTATGAGGAATAGTGATATACCCAGTATCATCACTTGGAAAAGTAATGGATACACAATAGAATCAAATTATGAATCCAAAACAAAGATGTTTATAATACTACCATTAACTTTTGAAAATGAATTCATTTTTGTTCATAATTCATCATCAACTGTATTAAATATAATTGCTACATCAAGTTGAACTGCATCATTGTAACCACGGAGATGTAACTCATGGATTACTTTCATGACCAAACAAATTTTCTTAGTTTGATTTTACAAAGTATTTTTCGCTCATTTTTTATTGAATCATTTTTGAGTACACCATAAAGAAATACTAAACATTAAAATATTGACATTGACTTTGGAAATATTGCTTTACTCTTATGGCAACATGAAGCAAAGTGACATGAAGTGAAAGCAGTCTGTCACATAACAATTTTGACATTCAATAAAACCAAAGAGAATAATAATTATTTCAATAGTTCCATAAATTTACTAAAGATAAATTATTTATCAATTAATATTATGTATATTATGAATTTACTTATTATATTATTCTAAAATTAACCTACAATTTTACCAGTTGATTTCAAAGGGCATATTGTAAGGCATGCAACGTCAGTCATGTTAAAAATATTTAAAAGGTAATTGGAACGTAAGAAGGTTGAAGGATGTTCGAAACGTCTTTTTCATTTACATATATGTTGTGTAAAATTCAAGCAGTAGTGTGAGTAATATATATTTTAATTAATTTAATATGATTGTAACGCATTTTATATAAAAAAAATAGCTTTGTGCATTTCTCTGCCATATAAACTTTAACTATGCCAAATTACAAGTTCATCCGTTCGCGCAATTCGCTTAAAAAGGGGTGCAAAGTTTTGGCTTCACGTGTTAATATATAAGATATGTTATAATATCATTGTTGAATGTAGAATAAAAAAGGGTAATTGGAACGTAAGAGTAAAAAAAAATACATACAGTCGAGCATAGCAACCTCCTTCGCAACCTTTTTTGAAGTTTGGCAGTATGGATTAATTCCTTCGCCTGTCCTATTGGACGAATATTATTACTACTTTTTTGAAGTCCGTTATTGACGGATGTCAAAATGTCTTTTTTATTTACATGTGTGTATATGTTGTATAAAATTGGAGCAGTAGTGTGAGTAATGCATATTTTAATTAATTTAATGTACTTATAATGTATTTTATATCAAATAAATAGCTTTCTGCACTTCTCCTCCATATAAACTTTAACTATGCCAAATTTCACATTCATCCGTTCACGCAATTTTCTTAAAAAGGGATACAAAGTTTTGGCTTCACGTATTAATATATATGATGATAGTATATATTGTTTGCAAGAGTTTTGTCATCATTAAATATTATAAAAAAAAAAAATACAGACGAATTGATAACCTCCTCCTTTTTTGAAGTCGGTTAAAAACAAAGTCCTCTGCCACGTCTGTCTGTCTGTTCGCCATAAACTCAAAAACTACTGAACGGATTTTCATTCGGCTTTATCACCAATGATTAATTTGGAAGGTTTAGGCATACAATTTGCCAAGGTTTTTTTATTATCATGGCGGGACAACGTCCGCCGGAGACCGGTAGTTTTTAACAATTGTTACTGTAGGGTTAGCAATATTTAAAACAATATAAAAAATAAATAGGGTTAAATCGAAAATATATCAGCTAAATAGTGATCAAATCTTTTCGGAAATGACTGCTTAAAGTGATAAGATATGTCACTGTTCTATGAATGTTATGCTTTCTCTGTCATGTAGCACTAAACCAAACAACGTGTGTCATAATGACACACGACAGAATTAAAACTTTTGTATTTACAGAGAAAACATTTTAATTATAAAATACAAAAAATACTAACGTCACGCGGTGTTCACAGGCGATCACCCATTCAAGTATTGACCGCGCCCGACACTGCTTAACTTTGGTATTCGAACGAGAACCGATGTATTCAACATTCTACCGGACAGTGCTTAAACCCACCACTCTTCGTTACACAAAAAGATTCCGGATCAAAATTTCAAACCCTCAAATAAGAAAAAGAAGAAAAAAAATTATATTAAATCGCTCTTAATATCCCATACAAATGTTAGGATGTCGAAAACTACTACATTCAATATTGTTATGACGTAACGTGTATATAAAATACATTAAATCCGAACAATTAATTTTTTTTTTTTTTTTTTTTTTTTTTTTATATCATAGGAGGCAAACGAACAAGTGGGTCACCTGATGCAAGTAATCACCACCGTTCATAGACACTTGCAACACCAGGGGAGTCGCAAGTGCGTTGCCAGCCTGTATAGGGAGGGGGGGAGGAAGGGAAGGGGAAAGTGGAAGGGGAGGGGAGGTGGGTGTCCGGCGCTCTCACTGACCGAACGAAACGCAACAATGCAAGCACTGTTACTTCACGTCGGTTTTCTGTGAGAGGGTGGTACTACCCCGGGCGAGCCGACCCATTTATGCTGAAACCAGTAATAGTTTCAGCGTGGCTCTACCACCTACAAATTCTCTCTACCTACCTACCTACATTCTCTCTAAATATCCGTAAAAAAATTAATAAAAAAACGCACATTTTGAATTCTAACCGCTCCGACTATTATGAGGTTTTCATAATAGTTTCTAAACTTCCCTCTTCATCTAAAAAGTATCAGTCCCATAAATCAAATTGCTACATATTTCCAGAGATTTCTAACTTTCATTTTATAGATTATCTTTGATGTTAAACGGCATTTTAATTACTAATAAGCGTAAAAATATTTTATGCTGTAACCTTTAGTGACCGTAGGTAAAGATAATCAAACGATACTTATAAAATTACTATCGTAATGAACCTTCGCTACGGTATTTATAAAAATCTCTTCATAAAACTGCATTATAGGTTATTCCATTATCATTATGAAGATTATTTTAATGTAAACTTTTGACTTGTTTGTTATTATCTGACGATTTATTATTATTTTAACATTAAGTAGTAGATAAGAACAAGATATATATTTATTTCCATATATTACGACCTCCTTTTTATAAACCTGACCTACAAGTTCTTCTAGACATTCATAAAAGGATTTTCCAAGGCCTGTATGATACATACAAATGTTTAGATTTACAAGAATTATTGTTTATATATTTATATACATTATTGGTTGCCTTTGAACCAATAAGCGAGCAGAAAGGTTCCTGACAGAAAAATCTTACACCTTTTTTCGCCAAGCGCCCATCCGTACCATGCGATAAGGAACTTCGTTCCAAAATATCCATATAGAAATGAGTGTGGTAGAACAAAATAGGAAGATCTTCAAAAATATCAACAGAATTAATAGTTAGTTCGGATGTTCGATTTTCATTGTTTTTCATTAAATGCTCATACTATGAAGGTAAGATTGATCTCATTTTCTTAGTTAGTACGTTCGAAGCCAGTTCGGACAGCTAGTCTGATATTAACATAAAATTAATACATTAACAAAATGATTAATCAGATCCTATGATATATAAAAAAAACATTCTTTTTCATATACATACACATCAGTTCATAGCTAAGACTGTCATGTGGCGTGATATTATATGTGAGACTATTAAAAACAAACTCTTATATTACCGAAATTATTCAACTGAAATAAAATAATTTGATACATAGTGTGTGCACTGTTTTTGATCGGATTCGATCCGGATGGATAATCCTTATCTAATTAAAAGTTATTTAATAACATTAAACGTTTAATATGAATAATTAATTTCAAATAGGCAGTTGCACGCGATCCACGATTTTATAACAGACTAGCGGCCCGGCGGACGTTGTCCCGCCCGATCCCTTAACCTTCCCCATGAATCGCTTTATCTACTGGTGAAACCGCATGAAAATCCGTTTAGTAGTTTTTGAGTTTATCGCGAACAGACAGACGTGACACAGGACTTTGTTTTATAGTATGCAGTGATAAGCGATGAATGATAATGTCAAGTCATGAATGTAATGCTAAAAATCGTAATATTTTATAAATGTGTGTATGCTCGTCGTTACGTTTGTATGCGTGTCACGCGTAAACTATTAGACAGTTTTCTGTGAAAGTATGATGATAATTTGTGGGTCAACTCTGTCAAATCGGTCCCTTTCAATTTGGCTGATTTTTTTACTTTTCTAACCCATTACGAACAGTTTTCAGGAAATTTAAATAATTTTTTCGTATACCAAAGAAAAATACTTAAATTTTTTGATATGCTATAACTTTTTTTAAAAAATATTTCGTATTTTATTTTACTAAAAAAAATTCTTCAATTCCGGAAAAAATGTATCCCAACATGAAGTGAGCGGATTTTTCCTTCAATTTTATTTTATCGATTGAAAAAAATTCACCTGGGATATACTCAAAAGAACAAAGAAAGAATTTTGAGAATCTCTAAAGGAATACAGACCTTGAAAAGTTGAGAAGTAAATAAATGAGGCAATCTAAAAAAAAAATTACAAATGTGTTTTTGGTTTAATTTCGAATCAAAATTTTCATAAACTCTAGTTAATTTTTAATGTTTCAGGTACGTTTTCTGTTAGCAATACTTGTATAATTAATTTAAAGGAATGAATTTATTCGTTGTATGAATTTCAATACTGTATTTAAAGTTGTTAAATTATAAAGAACTTATGAATGAACTACAAAAATATGATATTAGATAAACTTTACTTTCTTCAAACATCTTCATGGAACGTGCAAATGTCTTCTTTAAAATATTAAATAATATATCAAATTATTTTACTTAAATATTCCTACCATTAATTGCATTAACAATAGAGTTTTTTTTTATTTTACCATTGAACTCGACCTTGACTCAAGTCCAATAGCAAATGTATCGCATTGTAATTTTGTATTGAATGAAACGTCTCCTAATTTACGTGTTTTAAAAATCCGATAGTAAATAGCTTTGCAGGTTAGGAGAAAAGGCGGTTTGAATAGAAAAAGGCGAGGCAGTCATAAGCACTGCCGACAGAAGTGAAAACTCAAAATAATGGAATACCTGTGTTCTCTTTTGACTTTTAAAATCAATTATAGTATGAATTATTTAAATTTTCATAATTTGTACATTGAAATTATTAACGTTAGTCTGTTTTGCACATCTATTAGCACTCCAAACAATAACTATATACATATTATACAGTTAATGAATTAATTAAATACATAAGGGTCTGCACAATCTTAATACAAAACAATATTAAATCAATACAATACAATATTAGACGTAAATACACTGGTATATTACGCTTCGCTAGTGTGACGCAAGCCGCATAAGCGCAATACGCTCGGTCACGCGTTGCTAGCATCTCGTGACGTAAAATCATAACTTTACCTCCTGCCAAAAACATTAAGCACTTAAACAAGTTTTCGCTTCAAAAATTTTATATAAAATTATTGTAGTCACCCGTCGTCGGACGGGCTGGCGAGTCAGCATTCTATACATTTGTAGGGTCACTAGGCTTTGTTCGCAACTTCGCTCTCGTTAATACAGATTTCATCTATCCCTCGGGTATAGTACATTTTTCTCTGGATTACAGGTACCCTAAGTTTTTGTTTATACCCCTGACAACGTGTGTGTAAAATTTCGTGCTGATTGGTACCGTAGTTAAGTCATGAAAGCGGAACAAACACACTCACATTTTAGTTAAGGTTAGGATTTATCGGTGTGTCATACCATTAAGAAAAGGAGAATAATGTAATCGATGACCTCACTCTGGTAGACATGTCTAGATTTTAAATACTTAGTTAATAATATTTTTATGTTTATTTATCATTCATGATTCATAGTAAATTCGAACTTATATCATTAAATCTTTATACGCATTCGGCTTAGTAAATTTTAAAATGTTTTTCCAAGCAATTAGCACTCTGTCGCAAAAGATTGTAACTTTGGTGCTATTAGACGTCTAGAACGAGATGGGACGAGGATAGAAGAACATATTAGGATATGACAGCAGCGATTTTTGTTGAATTGTTGTTGTGTGGAACATAAGTCGAGTGAAATATCTTGTTTCTTTATGCATTATAGGTTTTTATACATTAGATTTTAGATACCTATACTAATACTTGAACTTTGTCTTGTATTAAATTCTTAACTATATTATACGCAAACCCGAATTCACGGATATATAAAAAACTCTCAAAAAGATTGACGACGACTTTACATCATTCTCAGCGAGATTCCTTGACTAATTATTATGTTATTATTTTGGTCAGTCGTCATCAGCTTGTCAGAGACCCACTGCAGGGTCATAGGCCTCTTCCCGAAGGAAGGTAATCACCACGGCAGCCCGTTACGTATTGGCGATTTCAAACTCTGAGAAATCCACAGTTCTATGTTTTCCCATATATAGTAGTACTACAAGAACATTTCTCAGGTTCAGGTTTCCTCACGATGTTTTCCTTCACCGTCATCCGATAGTGTTACCAATTTAAATTGGTAAATATGCGCGAATTCCGAAAAATTCGTTGGTACATGCCAGGATTCGAACCTGCGGACATCGGTTTGATTTCTACCGGTCACTAGACCACCACGACTTATTTTAGTCAGTGGTTTTTATTTTTAAACTTTTAAATCTTTTTGATTTCGCGACGTCATTATGTTTCATTCGATTACAAACACGATTAACAGGTCTTTGGGATGAGGATATATTATCAATCCTATATATTCATCTCTAGAATCCTTCGTCGATCTGATTCAACAATTAATTGTGATAAAAATAGGAAAGGCAGAAAAAGACATAGTTTTAGTAAGGTCCATTCATTCGCTTCGCGTATGTAGGAAAACAGAATTAAGCTAACAAAGCTGGAAATGAACTAAGGAAATTTCGCGGAATAAAAGTAAGTGTACAGCAGCAATATTCTAGAGAGCTGATAACATTCCGTCCAAGGCTTCAGAAGATAATGTACATCATCATACAAGCAGACTCACAAACATCTACTTTGGAATACAGACAAATGAAGTAAAGTGTTGTGTATTGACCTATTTTGCGTCATAATCGATTTCTATATTAAATTTCATTATAATTCGTAGTTATTTAAGCGTGATAAATGGGCAAACAAAGTTATATCACATTTATAATAAAGACACTATGCTAGAATTTATTTAATTGATATATATATTTTATTTCACGTATAATTGTTACAGAGAAAAAAACGATCTTAAAAAGTCTGTCGGGGCTGTTCAAGTCGGGGCATGTCACAGCTATAATGGGTCCATCTGGTTCCGGCAAATCATCTCTGATGAACGCACTCACTGGTTTCTCGTAAGTTTGTTAAATATTATAAAATATTATGTCGTTATTATTATTTTACATCGTTGACGTTTAGTTCCCTTTAGTTCACCCATATGCAAAGGTCAAGAAATTCCAGCACAAAGAAACCAACAGATTATTTATTGAAAATGCCTGTAAATATTCTTGTTAATCACATTTGAAACAAAATGCAAGACAGAATCTTAGCATCGAAATGAAGAAACATTCGCGATTATGAAATCAACGATATACCGTGCGATTGGTTAGTCGCTCGCAATATTTTTACAGGATAATTATTAGTCGATTCTCGTTGTTAAACCAATTTAAAAAATAGGTGCTTAATATTTGACCTAATTATCTAGACAACAACAAAACTTATATTCAACCCCGTACGCGCCAGTTTATATAAGAAGGATTACGTAGCATGGAATCAGTGCACGCGCACCGCACCCCATTAGCCGGGTTCATTGAAGCGTGAAAGAACTCGGGGTCATCGACCACTAACCCAAGATTAATTTTTGTAAATAGCTATTATTCCATTCATTACGCGAGGCAGTCAGCATTTTGAACAATTATTAAAATATGTTTAATTAGATAGTGTAATTTCATAAATTATTGTAAATAAGTATGATTCATACATTTACTAAAGTATCAACATAAAGTACATTTGTTATACGTCGATTTTTAAAATTAAATTTACACAATAATGACAACGACATTACCATACTACGTTACGTCCGAAGCCAGGTAAAAAGGTATAAAGGAAAAACGGATCATAGCTTACGAGCTACGAAGGATACATCCTTATCGAAGTTTATTAACTCCGGCTCGCACCCTCGGAGGATTCGCTACCGATCATTGAACCTAGGTTTTGTATTCATACTCTTAAAAGTCTTAAAACAAACTTAGACTAAGGTTCTCTTTGTTGTTTATTAGTGTTTGTTTGAATATTAGTATTTTATAGGTTAAAATGTGACCATGAACTATTAAGTCCTTGAATAATGTGATTGTTTAACCAGTCATCCGGTATAAAGATAATACAAGTTCCTTGGGACTGAATCAAGTCAAAACTGATCGTATTGGCATAAGACTATGACCATTCGATACTATATTAGATATATTAGATCTTTACCTATGAAATTGCCGTTTTGTATGAAAAAATTTAAACGAATTTTTTTAATGTATTTTTTATTTGTATTAATCGAAGTAATCACCCATGCAATCAATGCATCTTTGCCAACGCAGTGGCAGTTTATTGATGCCCTTCTTAAAGACAACAGCTGGACGGGAGGCAACAAATTCTTCAAAGGCATTTTGTACTGCCTCTCGGGTATTGAATTTTTTTCCCGCCAAGGAGTTATCCAAATTCTGGAAAAAGTAGTAGTCTGTAGGCGCAAGGTCTGGTGAGTAGGGCAGATGACGGAGAACTTCCAATCCCAGTTCTTGCAACTAGGAGACCGTCTGCTGTGCAGTATGAGGTCGTGCGTTGTCGTGCAGGAGCGGCGGAGACGAGCGATTGACCAATGCTGGTTAGAGATGTGCGAGCTTCTCCATCATTGTGTTCAGTTCTTCACAGTACACATCTGCAGTAATGCTCACTCCGTTTGGTAAGAAGCTGTGATGAATCACACCGGCGCTAGACCACCAAACAGTGACCATCACTTTTCTAGGGGTAAGTTTTCGTTTAGGGCATTGTTTAGGTGCTGAACCAGGATCCAACCAACTTGCTGAGCGCTTGCGGTTATCAAACAGAATCCATTTTTCATCGCAGGTAACAATGCGGTTCAAAATTCCTTCATTTGTGTGTCTGTTGAGCAGTGCAAGACACGTCTCGACGCGTACTTCGTGCTGGCGATTATTGAGTTCCTGGGGCACCCATTTGTCAAGCTTTTTTACCTTGCCAACTTGCCGCAAATGGACCAATATTGTTTTGACGCTAACGTCGAAAGCTGCTGCTAATTCAGCCGTAGATTGTGTATCATCAGCTTCCACAATCGCCTTTAATTCGTCATTGTCGAACAAAGTCTTCGGACGACCGCGAGGTTCATTTTTCAGGTCAAAATTCCCAGAACGGAAGCGAGCAAACCAATAACAGGTGGTGCGTTGGTTTGTAGTGTTAGCTCCGTAAACGTCGTTGATGTTGCGTGCCGCTTGTGCCGCGTTGCTCCTACGACGGTACTCATATTCCATAATTACTCGAATTTTTAACGTATCCATGATGATAAAAAAGATTGAAATGCGATGAAAATGTAACACTAATCAATAAACAAATGACTACTTTTGGAAAAAGAATTCCATGTTTTTAAAATAAAATTAATTTGAAATTAGAATTCTTAGCCAAACAAAAATTATTTTGATTTGAAATGGCCAGTACTGCAGAACGGCAATTTCATAGGTAAAGACCTATTTTATATATATATTCGATCGCAGATAGTCCTGTGGAACTTATTTTCTGGATTCGATGAACTCTTTGCTGTTTGTTTTTGCGTTGCGTGCAGGAATCGTCTAGTAAATAGTACAAAATAAAATCGCTAGTCGCGTTTATTTGAATATGAGCGCAGCTCTTTTAAAAATAAAAGTTCTAACCTAACCTATGCAACAGATTTTGATACGGTTTTCGCTATAATTTGAGGCTCTTTCTTCTGAAGGTTGTAATAGATTATACTTAATGAAAGTAGAAAAAAATCCACGTATTGGAATCGAGTATTAAAAAATACTTTTCAGGCGCTTTCTTTGCGAACGGTAGTTAAAAAACCTTATGAGATACATACAAATTTATCTCGGAAGGATACATCACAGTAAACAATATCGTTTACATTTCTATGCAAAATAAAAATTATTATTATAACTATTTGCGAAACCATTATTAATATATACATATTAATCCTTGTGCAATGAAATATGTTAGTTTCGTTGATAATTTAATATAGATGAAGATTGCATCATATAATTACAATGAATATGTTAAAAGATACTGCAGATTTATAATAAAGCGCAACAAAAAACAAGTTGATGAAGTAGTTAGTTTGATTTTAATGGATTGTCAAGGTCAAAACGTCAATAAAATAAAACGTGTGTCAATTGCTTACTCACGTATGCCCAGTTTCTAAGATACTCGATTAAACTACCAATAGTTCATATAATAATAGACTCAACAAAGTTATCCATAAGATAACTTGTCAAATAGCCTGTTGAGTTTTAAAGACATTTATCGTATGATTGTGTTTTCAGAATCGCAATTTGACAAGTTGTCGAACCGATAACGCTATTTAACAGATAAACTACAATTAAAGTAGCTCAGAAATCGAGCACTAGACACTTATGTCTAATGGTACTTATACACATCCGTATAATACAGCTGCGGGTCGCTAGATGCTTATAAAATAAGTACAATATATACGGGATTACTATCATAGACAGAGAGAGAGAAAAATTGTATAGGTGGTAGAGCCACGCTGAAGCTATTACTGGTTTCAGCATGAATGGGTCGGCTCGCCTGGGGTACTTACTACCATCCGACCCACAGAAACACCCACGTCAACTAACAGTGCTAGAGCGTTGTTGCATTTCATTCGGTCAGCGAGAGCGCCGCAGGCTCACCACCCCTCCACCCCAAACACAGGCTGGCAACGTACTTGCGACTCCCCCGGTGTTGCCAATATCTATGGACCGTAGTGATCACTTAAAATCAGGTGACCAACCTGTTCGTTTGCATCCTATGATATAAAATAAACCTAGTGTCAGGTTTCATTATTTACTCCAACGACAACCTAGCAATAAATGCACTGCTTGTCAATTTGCATAAAAAAAAGTTGAGACATATTTATCTGACACAGGACTCAAGGGGTCACTGGGAAGATACGCGCAGGGGATAGCGTCTGCGAATTCAACAACAGAGCCAATATGCTTCAGTCCCTGAAGAGTTACAGGAGTAAATCTTGTTACATTCTTCAAGATGACAGATTGAATCCTCTCTTTACCGTAAGCGAGCTCATGAAATTCGCTGCCGACATGAAACTGGGACAAACGCTTTCTGACAAGATGAAGCTTAATATTGTAAGTATTTTTTTAAATTTTGTTGGTTTCGCACAGAGTTAATTTGGGATTAGCAATATAAAGGAAGAGAGGGATGATCGCAATTTGATACGATTCACATTTCTTTCCCTTGACGTGTTGCATGAACATTATGTAAAAGTGACCAATATTTATCAGTAATGATTTAGATGCAAGTGGTATTTTCAAAGTCCGTTAGATGTCTTGAGATTTACAATCACATGTTTTACAAAATTATCGAACGATTTCATAGCAGACTCCTTCTGTACAGACACGTTAGATTTGCATTCTTACTATATGTATAGAAGAAGAAGATACAAGAAGATAAAGGAAAGAATATGATATAAGGCATAAATCTCATAATCATCAAACTTATCATGTTGTATTTTTGTACGATTATTTATTTGAAATTTATATAAATTAAATTCAAACCCATCAATTAACCAGACAACGTAAATCGTTTATCACTCCGGCGGCGAGCAACTGTGAACAGAATAATTAATATAGCGACATCAATTACTTAATTTATAGATTAGAAAAATATCCTGACACTATTTTTGCATTGTTGGGTTTAAAAATTTCCAACTGGAAAAGAGAGAATTTAAAAATTATAAAATGAGAGCGGCACGGCGATGTACTCGTACGATGGCGACCTAGCGCTTTCAATAAATAGAATAACAAAGATGTCACATAATAGAAGTTCGCATTAATCTGCAGCCTAATATACTCGGAATTACGTGTTATTTGAAATTAACAAGGGTTGAGAAGCAATGGCTTCATAACAGTTTGGTTCTTTTGCTAACATATATAAAGAAATTCTTTCGCATAATTTTTAGCGTTTTTTGTGTACCGTTTTATACGATTATGCTTAGTACAATATTTATGCGTGTTTTTGAAGTGAAATATTTATGGCACGGTATCGAAAATTATTAGGGTATGTATTTGTGTGTATGTGAAAGTATTTATATTATAACCATTTGTCAGGTTCTGGTAGAATACTAAAATGAGTAAATATATAGTTAAATATTTATACCACGGGACCTTATATAGTATGCAGTTTATGAGCTTTCTCGTATATATAATTTAATACATATAAGCCAAATAAGTTTTTTTTTCTATAATAAGGTGTTTTCAAGCGTCTCTTTTCAATACACTTTTGTTGACAATACAACAAGCAAACCATATATCTTGAACAACACCGTTTTTAAACTATAAATACCAAAGATAAGCCTATATAAAAATTGTAAAACTAAAACATGTACCTATCAGACCTTATATTTGTTACCTAATAATCGTTTAACATATAGTTGTACAACAATATAATCCCATGGGAGGCTGATGTTAGGCAGGCGGCCGACCGTAAAAATTAAGCCAAATCTGACATCACAACATGATAAACATGTTGTGCCAACACTACTTAGGTAGAATAATGGTGAGAAAATGATGTTGACTTATATATATAAGTAGCTGTGCCCCGCGGATCCGCACGCGTTTTTTTAAAATGTATTACAGAAATGTAAAATTGTAAGTAGGTGTGTACATTACAGAAATGCTTTTACAAAAACATTTGTAACTACGACACGCACGCCATCTACTGTAACATGTAACGTGTACATTAGATATATGAATACTAATAGTATATATAAAATAGGTCCAGCCGTTTTGGAGATTACCCGGAACAAACAAACAAACAGACAAAATATAATAATATAAAAATATAGTCAAAATATATAAAAAAATTTTTGCTCATTTGTAGCCATATACATTCATCAAAAAGTTGTTATTTTAATTGTATATACACAAACTTTATTTTTATAATACGCAGTAGATAACAAATTTTGAATAGGAAAACAAAATAAACTTTGACAATGTTTGCGATAGAAACTTACCACGTTACCATGGCAACGTATATAATACTAACGCTAACGAAATAAAAGGAAATAAGTGCCCGATTTTGAAACATTCTTCATTGGTGCTCCGCTCCTATTGATCTTTGCGTGATGATATATAGCCTAAAGCCTTCCTCGATAAATGAGCTATCTAAAACCGAAGGGTTTTCTCAAATCGGACTGGTAGTTCCTGAGATCATAGCGTTCAACCAAACAAACAAACAAACTCTTCAGCTTTATATATTAGTATAGCTTAGTATAGATTATCATTTACCCGCGGCTTCTTTCGTATAATGTAGATATGACCTTTCCCTCGGGAACAGTATTTTTTTCTATATGTAAGATACTCTATATCCTCTTCTGTACTCCGAAATATGTTCAAACAAAACTTATGTTGTACAAGATATGATGTTTGGTTAAATAGTTAAAACGTGAAGCCGTAGGAATGAAATAAACAAACTCACATTCGTATTTATAACATTAGTTAGGATCTAGATCCTAAGTGATTTGCCAGTTTTACGCTCTGCTGAATAACTAGCATTGAAAACTTGAATAATTTGAGGAGCTTCCGTGTTACATTATCGATATTTGAAGGTCATATATTCTGTGAATTTATATTAATTATTTGAACGTCACAACCCGTATGAACTTGGCAACTCGCGCTCCGGCGAACGGCGACGGCAAAGAACAGTGATATTATTTTATTTTGTTGATATAACCATCGTGAGGGGATATGAATTGTCCTAAGTATATTCGCAAAGTATGCCACAATTTGTAGAAATTTTCCAAAGTGCTCGATTTATGTTGAGTATATATACTGGAGTATTTCCAAGAATTGACGTCAACACAGAGAGCTCGATGCATCGTTATAAGCAACATTAACTTTACATATTATAATAACAATATAATTTATGTAAGGAGGAAAAAAATATAGCCAAGATTTACTTTGCTTAGGAAATGTCTTTTTTAAATAATGTTATCCGTCGACTTTCCCTCTCCAGCGCACGCGCACTACATCGTTGACTGCTTGTTGTACATATTAACGTCATAATTTCTAAAAAACGTTAAAATCAACAAAAAAACATCGATACCTTTTTTGGTTCCTTTTTGTGTGACGCACGTACAATAACAAACCTCTATCATTTTATTTATATACTGGCATTCCCGGCGGACGTTGTCCTGCCTTAATAATAATAAAAAAATCTTTATATATAAATTTCTTCTGTACGTGTGTATGTCACTGAACATCTCCTAAACGGCTGGACCGATTTTGATGAAATTTTGTGTGCGTGTTCCAGTGGTTCCGAGAATGGTTTAGATTCACAATTGGACCCGGTAGGTAGCGCTGCTGTAGAATTTTAGATTTTTTTTTATTATCAAGCCAGGACAACGTCCGTCCGGCCTGCTAGTTTATGTATAAAGAAGATAATAAGATTCTTAATGGCGACCGTCCGTGTCTTGACTCACATTAATTACAATATAAAAATAACAATACCATATACTGGTAACCTATTTCAGTCAGAGAGAACGTAATTTTCTATCAGCATAAGGACTTTCGAAATATGACTGAAATATGATATTTTTATACAAAACTAGCGGGCCCTGACAGACGTTGTCCCGACCTGATTATAAAAAAAATCCTTGACAAATTATATACCAAAACGTTCCTCATGAATCACTTTATCCACTGGTGAAAACCGCATGAAAATCCGTTCAGTAGTTTTTGAGTTTATCGCGAACAGACAGACAGACAGACGCGGTAGGGCACTTTGTTTTATACTATGTAATGAAGTATTGACAATCACTGACTGATATCAATAGTTGTACGCGATTTTCGAAAAGTTCGTTCGTACACGCCCGGGCTCATACCTAACAACATCGAATCGACATTCCAACGGTCAAACCCCTCGACCACCACGATTTTTAGTCTACTACTATAATGAATACTTGAATAAAAATAATACACTCTTTCTACATTTATCTCCACAATATTAAATGAAGACAAAATGTAGATGTATGAATATGTATAGTGGATGTTACTTTGCACTTCCGCCTGAAATTGATTGGCCGCTACCACGTCTCACAGCAACAAAAACGTTTCTTTTGAATCGCGCGACGTGTACCTAAAAAAAAGTGTGTGTGTACTTATGTACACGCGTTAGAAGTTATACTTCTTTGGCGTAACAAGATAACAATCTGTTCAAAAATTTTATCTTTCGCCTTAATCTACGTTTGTAGAAAAAAAAAAAAAAAAAAAAAAACGACGAGCGTACCAACATGCGCGACTAATATCGAGGTTCAATTTCTATTTTGTTGGTAGCTTTTTTTTCGAGACTTAATGAGCGGTTAAGCAGACAGCTTCATACTGTTAATTTTGTGTCACAGATGCGCGCGCATCTTAAAATTTCACTCTCATCATTTTTTCATAACGCGCCTAAAGAAGTATAACTTCAAAAATTAAATCTGAAACTAGTAATAGAAAGAGCGAAATATTAATCATCATTACATAGTATAAAACAAAGTCCCCTACCGCGTCTGTCTGTCTGTCTGTTCGCGATAAACTCAAAAAGTACTGAACGGATTTTCATGTGGTTTTCACCAGTGGATAAAGTGGTTCATGGGGAAGGTTTTGGTATACAATTTGTCAAGGACTTTATGATAGTCAGGGCGGGACAGCGTCTGCCGGGCCCGCTAGTTAGTAACTAAATCTAGCTATAGTAATTAAAAGACGCGTTCTTGGTCGGCGATTGAATCTGACATCGTAGATATGTGTAACTGTAGAATACAAAAAATATCATTTGGCCAATCTGTTTCAGGCGTAAGTGCAAAATAACGTCCACTATTCATATTTAATGATGGATTTCCGCAAAGTAACACCTTCTTTTGTTTTCCAAATGTATGAATAATATATTTCACACTTTTTTTAGATAAGGGGCATTCTAGAATCTTTCGGCCTGTCCCAAACACAGAATACGAGGTGCGGAAACCTTTCAGGTGGCCAGAGGAAACGTCTCTCGATTGCTGTCGAACTAATTGACAACCCGCCAGTGGTGTTTTTAGATGAGCCCACGACGTAAGTACTTTTTACGGTATTGTTCAGTGGACGAACCTATACATATAATAAGGATGTAAATCTAAAGTGTCTCTACTCTTTTGTTTTTCTTAAAAAAAATTGTTGCAGGTATCTCGGAATAAGTAATAAAATATATTTGAATCATTTTAAAAAATGTCTGTCTGTTTGTTTGGACACGCATCACTGCTAAAATACTGCTTCAGGATAAAATCGCACGATGAAAATCATAAAGCATATCCTCGAGTTACATTTAATCTTTCTTTCATTAAATTATTAAAATCGGTTCGCTCTATCAAAAGTTATTGTAATTTTAATGATGACACGACTTAATTACGAGAGAAAAGTATATAAGTAAATGGACTTATTACATTTAGATGATTTCATTAATTACTGTTTTTTTTAAATAAAGTTCCACGCAGACGAAGCAGTGGGCACAGCTAGTAACAAATAAAAACGATATTTTAAGAAGCAAATATTTTTTTATAAATAAAACAATAAACACGTTATTTCTTTCACGTTATTTTAAATAAGAACAAAGTGTCTGAAAACTATAACAAAAAAAAATTATCAGATTCAATCCAGTAATTTTTGAATGATATGCACAATACGACAGATCTCTGTGATTTTTCTATATAGATAATAAATATTCTTTTGAAATAATTTTGGTAACAGTGGCCTTGACAGCCTCAGTACTATGCAGTGTATAGAGATGTTGAAGAATCTAGCCCACGGTGGACGTACTATCATCTGCACAATACATCAACCTTCGGCATCTATTTATTCAATGTTCGATCAGGTATGTTTTCATTACTTATTCGTGTGGAATTTCCATAGAATCATAATTTGCATAGTGGTGTAGGTTTTTTTGTGCCTAGCTAGCTTCCATCAAGATGGACATCTGTCGCCAAGCACCTGTTGGTGTGTTCCGGCAGCTACACTTGAGAGCCAGTCTTTGCTACTTTTGGAATGTTTCTTCATAGCACCACATCATCACTTACCATCAGATGAACTTGTGATCAAACGCTAAACCCTATACAGTATACAAAATAAGAAAATTATATTCTTAGTAATAAAGGCTAAACGCACGGCCTTCATTTGATATAGTATTTATGTAAATGTGATACCGATTTCATGATTGTGATACACATTCATATACTGGGTGACTGGTAACTCGTTAGCAATATTTTTACAGGATACTCAGTACTTGATACTAGTTGTAAATCAATTAAAAAAATAGGTGCGTAATATGTGACTTAATTATCTAAAAAATACAAAAAATGTAGTCAATCCTATACCCGTCTATGTTAAAGCACAGTGTCAATGACCGTCGAGTGTAGTATAGTATAAAGTAACAAAGGATAATTTTTCGAAGTTTGATCAAACAAAAGAGTTTAATGTCCGTTTTATTATCGATGGTTATAAACTTCGGGATGCCGCTCGTTGGTTTTGTCAGGGGTCATTCAAGCTAGGTTCATTTAAATTTGTACCCATACTTTTGAGAGTCTTGAATAAACTTTAACTTAGTTTTTCATTGTTGTTTATTAGTATTTGTTTTGATACTATTATTTTATATGTTAAACGTGACCATGAAATATCACACGATTGAATGTTGTCACTCTTTAAACTGTCACGGTATATACATTGGATTATTTTCCTGACGCCCCCGAATACGGGTTTTTTTAATGAAAAAACACGATGAAGAAAAATATGCTAACTTACATATTAATCTTATAAATATGAATGTGTGTTTGTTTGTTTGTTACGCTTTCACGCCTTAATAATATTCAACAGATTATTAAGAAATTTTGCATACACATTATCAGGGTTAGAGAAAAGGCCATAAGGTTTTTACCTAGAAAAAAAAATATTGTTCTCGTGTAATGTTCCAAACCTACTATCGCCAGCGAAGAGCCGAGAGCAGAAGCTAATAAAGCTAACCTAATAAAAACCACAGGCCTCGTAGAACGATTTAAGTATATTTCTTTGCGGTTATTATTCGTTAAATATGCAATTGTTAAAACTTTTCAAAATTTATTCACATCTTTTACGAAATAGGGGAAGTCCGGTCAAAGTGA
This sequence comes from Antheraea yamamai, assembly GCA_036509395.1. Taxonomy (NCBI): domain Eukaryota; kingdom Metazoa; phylum Arthropoda; class Insecta; order Lepidoptera; family Saturniidae; genus Antheraea; species Antheraea yamamai. The sequence continues at coordinate 17,126,268 of AP028435.1, read as the reverse complement.
ATATCTAAAGATATTTAAGGCTTTATCAGAAAAGTATAAGAGATGTAACAAAAGAAATATGTCAAACTAGTCTTTATTAATTATTTTTACAAATATAATACTCATTTAATTTTAAAAGCAAAACAATTACTAAATAAAAATGAAATTCAAAAAAGTGTGATAGTATTCACTTTGCCCAGACTCCTGGGTAAAGTGGATATGGTACTCGGGCAAAGTGAATAACTATCTTTTAATCTCACAAAACTTAAAAGTTATACTTAATAATTAAATCGGCAAATATTAAATTCGCATTCAAAGGAAATCCCTTAATAAGTAAGACTGGCAGTTATCACAAATATAAACTCCGATGCCTTCGAAAGCGGAACAATCTTCGTGACATCATTTAACACAGGCACCACATCGAAGCCAATTTTCAATTTGAGAATTAAATAGATATATATGTATATATTTCAATATTTCACCGCAAAAAAAAACTCTCGCTATAAACTTTTCGGTTCGTCATTTACATTCTTAGAAATATATTTACATTCTCATAATTTAAATATTATGTTTATTTTATTCAAATTTTTATTTTTGCTCTTCGTTGATAGGTGTATTTTTGCAATTTCTGTTTAGGAATTGTGATTTGTTTATCAAGGTTTGGTATTTCAGTTTACTTCTAATTTTAGCTTCCCATACTGTTTAACTGTGCCTTCTACAGATTCTCCAGCCTTACATAAATTTATAGCTAGCTGCATAACATCTTTATCCCGAGAGCCTTGATTACTTTTTTTCTAGTATTTATGTACCATATGTAATATAATATGGGCTTTATAACACTGAAACTAAGTAATCGTAAAGCTGAGCAAAGTGGATACCATATCCGCTTTGCCCTATTCACTTTGCCCAACACAACCACATTTAAGATTAAGTGAATTCATTCAAAAACTATTGATTCCAATTCCCTGTTCATCATATTGTAAAAAAGCTCTTTCATATGTAATAGTACTACAGTACACCCAAGAGTTATTAAAAAATAATGCACAAAATGTCATCAAAACATTTACCTACCTATATTTTAAATATTCGAAATTATTTTTAGTAAACACAATTTGCCGTCCTGCGGACACTGCATTGCGGCCTCTCACATACGTGTTTGCCGATAATTGAGACAAGGTGGCCAAACGTTACTACGATCGCGTGGTTGATGTCAAATGAATAATTTAGGAATAATGGGGACTATTCACTTTTCCCGGGGTGATCACTTTGCCCGGACTTCACCTAGTCTATATTTTGATTTAAATAAGAACTTCATTCGTCTTGAGGCACGTATTGTTTTTAATAAAAAAAACCTTCTGGTGTTTTTTTTAATTGACACGAAAAGCTTTTTATGTTATGTGTAAAAATAATAATGTTTAAAGATCCCTTTAATATACGTTTTATATTATTCGTGACTGGGTGTTTTTGTAATGTAATTATTATGATTAAAATATTTGAATTTTTTTTACAATCAATATTATTTACATAGGTATATATTTTGGCTGCTGGAATGTGCATATACGAGGGACTAAGTGAAAATACTGTACCCCATCTTGCGTCCTTTGGTCTTTTCTGTCCGAAGTATCACAATCCTGCCGATTACAGTAAGTATTTATTGTTAATATGAAGCACTTCCTTACTACTTCGTAAGTACAGATTCTATTAGTTTCCAAATGGGAATTGATTCGCTTTTTGTTGCAGTTAGGCGTAGTAGTGTTCAATCAATTCCAGACGGAAATGCAAAGTAGCGTCTACTATAATATTTAATTATGGATTTCTGCAAAGTAACGCCTTTTTCAATCAAATAATTAGTCTGCGATATCACAGTTTCTTATCGTCTTTATGCAAAGTTTATTTAAACCGATATAATTTATGAATATATATATATGTATATATATATATATATATATATATATATCAATTTAAACAGGAAATTGTAAGGTCTAAGTACATTCGTTTGTATGGAGTTTAAGCTATTATGGTTTTTGACAGACCAGTGGTTAAAAATTTATAAGATACTAGCTGACTTGTGCCCACTTCGTTAGTCGTAAAAGTTAGACATATGCTGTCATTGTTTTTTTTTGTAGGCATTATCAAGCTCTACAACTTTTCTCTAGAACTCAATCATATATCTCTCATCGTTAAGGCAGCGTTCGTAAGAAACGTTTTCGTTCGACCGTTTTTTCTCCGATTTACTTTGCAAATCCGACTACAACAAAAAAGTCTTTTCATTCTTCGGGTTAATATAAAGTCTATGACACTCACAAATAACGTGGCTTTCTATTCGTAAAAGAATTTTCAAAATCCTGAGATTATCCCCTACAACTTTTCAAACTCACAAACTTTACCTCTGTATAAAATTAGTATTAACTCTTTATAATTTATTAGTATAGATATCAAAGTGATGTGCTTACGGAATTGTATTTCTTAAAAGGGCTTACGGAAAACTTCCTAATAGTATATACCTGTACTATATTCTAATGATAGTATAGTAAGCATTTATCTTCTATATATATCGTTTATATATTGTTAACTATTACGCACGGCTTCGCAAACTGTCATATTTTTTTATTTTTTTTTAACGTGGAGAGAAAATCCATCATGGACTGTCAGTCCCCCGGGGGAGGGCCTGAGCTGAGTCGACCGCCATCTGCGTGCTATGACGCAGCTGCCGGTGCCTTTCGGCGACTTTAACCGACTAAAACTCCACGACAACCTACGCCACACTATGGGGGGTGTCACGGGGTGCGTGAGCAGGCTCCGCAACACCCTCCGGCGGCAGGCGGTTCCCACGCCACACCCGACTGAGGCAGCCCGGTTGCAAGAATGCCTCCCAGCCCGCCGAACCCGTGCAATCGGAGGGCAGGGCACCCGCCCCTTCCCCCCTGGGTTCAGCCGGCAGCGGAGAAAAAACCCCTCCGCCGCCGCCCCCACACTGATTTTTTATCGAGGTTTACTCCTCCTCCGCCTCAGCCACCCTGAGGTCCCCTCCGGCCTACGCTAGCCTAAACATCCCCCCCCCCCATCCCTCGCTCGTAACCCTACCCTGCCTGTCCCAAACTGTCATATAGATTAACCCTATACCTTGGAACAGTACTTGTTTGTGGATGACGGGTACCCTATGTACTTTTTTCTTCCCTTGAAAATGTGTATGCATAATTTCATGATAATTGGTTGAGTAGTTAAGACGTGAAAGCGTAACAAACAAACAAACTTACATTCGCATTTATAATATTAGTAAGCATTAAAACGGGTTATTCACGAAGCTATCTTAACTAATACACAATGTGTATTATTTGTATGTGTATTACACATACAATTTATTCTTATCCAATTAAATTATAATTACTTATATCGTATAACTAGCTTCTGCCCGCGACTTCGTCCGCGTGGAGTAGTTACTTTGGGCTAACTAACACGCAGCGGAAGCTCTCAAAAGGAAAAAAAAACGTTTTTGAAACATTTTTCATTGGCATTCCGCTCCTATTCGTCTTAGCGTGATGATATATAGCCTATAACCATCCTCGGTAAATAAGCTACATAACACTAAAAGAATTTTCCAAATCTGACCACTAGTTCTTGAGATTACCCCCTACAAGCTCAAAAACTTTACCTCTTTATAATATTAGTATAGATTATTAATTATTATTATTCTTTATATATAAAATTCTTCTGTACGTGTGCATGTCACTGATCTCCTCCTAAACGATTTTGATGAAATTTTGTGTGCGTGTTCGAGTGGATCCGAGAATGGTTTAGATTCACAATTGGATCCGGTAGGTGGCGCTGTGGTTGAATTTTAGATTTTTTTTATTATCAAGGCAGGACAACGTGGGTCTAGTAAGGTATAGATTTCAATCAATATCTTAGAGGTTTAGTATTATTGGTAACAAAAAAAAGTGGTTTGTGACGCTATTTATGAATTTTCTTTATCCCCTCGGGTGATTTTATAAAGCTCATATCTCAAACTGGCAGATCCCGCTTTTAAATACCTAGCCAATTTTTTAGAATTATAATTTAAAATTACATAATTTATGATTGTTCAAACTTTGTAATAATTAGTACGATATTTTAACTTATCAACAGTTTCTTAACCAGTGCTTCAAGTCTACATTCTGGAGAATACTGGAGACTGTAGGATGTTTCTATGGAACTTAAACCGTTATGGCTTTGCACAGACGTTGTAGGTGGTAGAGCCACGCTGAAGTTATTATTGGTTTCAGCATGAATGGGTCGGCTCGCCCCCGGTACTACCACCCGACCGACAGAAATACCGACGTAAATTAACAGAGCTTGCATTGTTGCGTTTCGTTCGGTCAGTGAGAGCGCCGGAGGACAACTTCCCTCCCCCTCCTCCAACCCCTCCCTCTCCCCAAACACTGGCTGGCAACGCACTTCCAACTCCTCTGGTGTTGTTGTTTTTTCTGCTTGCTTGCTCAGATGGGAATTGATATCAGATCCTAATTATATGATATAAAAACATATATATGATATCAGTGCTCTAGCAATATGGTGGCACCCCTTTTTAAAACTTTTACAGGGCTATTTTCTGTTATGCCAGAATTTGTATTCTATATTATTATTATTCTACTTCACCTGTACGAAATAACAAAACTATATTACGCAGAAAGTCAATAAGGTTACAGAACATAGGTCCAGATATATTAAATATATATGTACTTATTATATGTATATGTTCTTATTACTATTACTTGTATAATATCTATTTTAATATTATAAAGTTGAAGAGATTGTTTGCTTGAACGAGCTAATATCAGGAACTACTGGTCCGATTTGAAAAAATCTTTCATTGCTAGATAGCTCACTTATCGAGGAGACTATCGACTATATAGCATCATGCTAAGAACGATAGCAGCGGAGTACCAATGAAGAATGTTTCAAAATCGGGGTTAACGTACATATTAGTTAAAAATATTTTGACCTTCTATGTAAACGAAGTCGCGGGTGAAAGTTAGCGTTAGCACAAAGTAACACGGAAGAAGTTACGGGCAGAAGGTAATGAATCTATAGAAATAAAATTCGATAGTTGAATATTTGTAAGTGCATTATTTTAGAACGTCTGCACCTATTACTTGCACTTGCTTACTATGCACTTGGTGTGTTAATAAAAAAAAATATGTTAGTTACTATGAAAAGATAAACCAGATCGAGTTTCTTGGCGGTTCTTCTCGATGACTGGGTTGTTTTCCGAACCGGTGGTAGTTTTGACGTTCATAAGTGCCTTCTCAGGGCCTAAATTGAATAAAGAGTATTTTGATTGATTTTGATTTTGATTAGGCAATTTTTTTTTATTTGTGTTTGTAATTGTAAGGGCAAGATGTGTATGAAAGAAAATGTGAAAATGTTTGAAAAATCCTACGGAAAAGTGGAAAATGTAGATGAAAAGAAGTGAATGAGTTAGAAAGACAAAAGATACTCGGGAGATATTCAAAAATGTTGATAGCAGTGTCAGATTGAGACACCATTTTTTGTAATCACATGGTTGTTGTTTAAGCTTACAATTATAAGAGGATAATTAAAGTTACTTGATCTTTGCCTGTCTTTATTCACTTTCTTGTCTTTAATCCCACAGTTTAGGTGCACTAATTCAATAACGCTAAGGGAACTCTCGCGCAGCGATGTGGTGGCTATTTTGAAGCACGGCAGAGTTTTGTTTGTCAGGTGTAACTAGTTCATTTTTATTTCATTTTTGTCAACTAGTAGATTATTACTGCCATTGTCAAGTAGGTAGTGATATAAAAACTTTCTTGCGGGCATTTTTGTGAACTAAAAAGATGGTAGCCGCCTTTTTAGAACTTTCGTGGGAGTTTTGTGGCAAGTCAGAATCCATGTTACGTGGTTATTTCACATCCACTTCACTTGTCCATAATAACCAAACTGTATTACGCAAAAAACCACCAATATTACAAAATATAGAGCCAAATAACACAAGATTGTGGATAAAATATAAAATCCACTAATGACATTCCAAAATCCAGCCAAAAACTCGTGTAGCTGGTTCAGGAATTTTAAATGGAAGGAAAAGATTAAGTTTGTCCAGTTGTATTTGCTGTAAAGGAAAAATTTGGTGTCATTTCCTGAGGAGTTCACTCGCGGGAAGTTAGGACGGACAGTTAGTAAGGAATAAAAAGCATCACATGTTATACTAAGATTCCATGAAAAATTATACATCATCATTACATAGTATAAAACAAAGTCCCCTACCGTGCCGGTCTGTCTGTCTGTTCGCGATAAACTCAAGAACTACTGAACGGATTTTCATGCGGTTTTCACCAGTGGATAAAGTGATTCATGAAGAAGGTTTTGGTATATAATTTGTCAAGGATTTTTTGATAGTCAGGGTGGAACAGCGTCTGCCGGGCCCGCTAGTAAAATATATATACATTAAGAATGATTGATTTGTCAATGATTTGTTTTCGTACTTGTTCGACCATTCTCTAAAGATACTTAAGCCTTTGCTACAAGTGAAATTATTTTATTTTCAGTTTTAGAAATAGCTACGGGGGAATACGGGGCATTTAATGATATTCTCGCAAAGAATTGCACGTGTCAGGAGCAAGAGGAAACAGCGGTTAAAGTAGTCAATGGCAAGACAGCAAAATCTCATCGAAAAAGTGACATCGAACCCCCAAATGAGTTATACAAATTTAGTATACTACTTAAACGGTCTTTCGTACAACTGTCTCGGGATTGGGTAAGTTAAAAACTCAAAAGAATATACAGAAAACTAGAAATGTTAACATTTTTATCAATAATTTCTTGTTATCATTAATTTAAAAAAAATTTTGAAGTTATTGCTCTAATATATAACATTATAATTAAATATTAAGATGTACTCGATGTAAGAGTGACTCGCGTTAAGTAAGACATATTTCAAAAATTAAATCACAACTAGCTATACCTATTTCGCATGCGTTTATCATAAATATTTGTTGTAATTAGTGTTTGTTATTACAAATAGAGAAGTTATACCGTGCTTATATACTTATTGATGTTTATAACAATCGATTGAAAGGTATAGGTTCTCATGAAATACAGTGCCATGTAGTGGTCAGCTACAGTGAAATAAATAACGATATATACCTTCTTCGTGAAAATGCACATAGGCCAACTCATAGATAAGAATAGTATCCAAGTCTTATAATGTACGATCAAACGGTGTCGGAGTTTGTCTTTCGATCAGGCTATTTGCTGTTGGCATGGTGATCGTTTACAGCTTCACCACGTTTCTATCCCTTGCGTACCTTATCGTTACGCGTACGCTTAAATCCTCACATGGAAATTAATAAGTATAAAATATAGCCTATGTCACTCAGGACAATGTAACTTGCTAATAATAGGTGGTAGAGCAACGCTGTAGTAATTACTGGTTGTTGCATGAATCGGTCAGCTCGCTCAGGGTAGTACCACCCTCTCACAGAAAACCAACGTAGAGTAACAGTGCTTGCATTGTTGCGTTTCGTTCGGTCAGTGATAGTGTCGGAGGCCCCCTCCCCAATACACAGGTTGACAAATCACTTGCGACTCCCCTGGTGTCGCTAGTGTCTATGGACGGTGGTGATCACTTAACATCGGGTGACCCACCTGTTCGTTTACCTCCTTTGATAAAAAAGTGACGTTAACTTTAAAACTGGATCAACAGTTTCAGATATTAGCTCCTACAAAGAGGCAAACTTTACCTTTTTATATATTACTAGCGGGCCCGGCAGACGTTGTTCCGCCCTGATTATGAAAAGTAAAATAAACTCTATTGTTAACTTGTTAACGCCCCCGCAACCCCCCTTGTGGGTGGAATTTCGTAAAATCCGTTCTTAGCTGACCTCTACTCGGCGAAAGGAATATTCCTACCATATTTCAAGTCGCTACGCCTTATGGTTCCAGAGATATCGTGATGAGTCAATATATAGGTGGGAATCTCTTATATATATATATATATATAGAAGATAGATAGATAGATTAGCTTATGCCAGCGACTTCGACTTTACGCTAACTTGAATTCGCCCCTTCGTTTACGTAGATGGTGAAAATATTTTTAAATTATACGTACGTTAAACCCGGTTGTGGAACATTCTTCATTGGTTCTCCGCCCATATTGATCTTACCGTGATAATAGACTATAGGCTTCCTCGATAAATGAGCTATCTAATACTGAAAGAATTTTTCAAATCGACCCTATAGTTCCTGAGATTAGCGCGTTCAAGGAAACAAACTATAGGTACAGCTTTATTATATTAGTATAGATAGATTGTTATGTTGAATAATATAAGCAGAAATAGCAATCATGTGGCATACGTTGTACTTTGAGCGATGATGGATATTCTAACAACGCGTTTGTCGATATAGATTACTTAAAACCCTACAATTAGCCTGAGATTCCGGTAAAAAAATATCATGTTGAATCAAAACCTGGTAATATTATGGTAACAAATTGATAATTTGTCGCCAAGTAACTTTTAGTCAGTTTCGTCATCTGTACGTTATTTTTGGGCGTCATCCGTACGTCAACAGTTTTAAAATAAAGTAACTATATTATAATGTTATAAATATTTATGAAATTACATATTATTAATTAAGAAGAAGCTATAAAGAATGAGTATTTTCCCTTTTAAGAACTTATATGATATTAATAACAAATCATATTTTCGTCTAAAAAATACTTTAATATTTATATAATTAACATATTTTTGTGGAAACTATAGTGGATTATTATTTTGTTTCTTTGAAATTAGTTATAAAATATATGTATGCTTCTATCAAGAAATAGATAAACCTCTAATAAAGAGTACATAATATTGTGTTGAATAAAAGAATAACTAAGACTGGCTAGTGTAATCGCTATATATTTGTCATAATAATTAATTAATCTTTTGGTAACTTAAAATAACACATTTTATGAAAAACGTGTTGAAGTCCCCTCCGCCTCCACACTTCCCCACTCCTCCTTCTCCCAAACACAGGCTGACAACGCATTTGCGACTCTTCTGGTATTGCAAGTGTCTATGGACGGTGGTGATCACTTAACATCAGGTGACCCACCTGTTCGTTTGCCTCCTATGATATAAAAAAAAAAAACAAAAAAAAAAGAAGTTACTCGTAAAATAATAGGTTATAAGAGAGAATAGGTTACTGAGAACTGGGAATATTTAGTTCACACAAATCACTCTAACATAACCCTTTACTCTAATTTTAATCTTACTGTATTCCTTTAATATTATGATTAATTTAGAAACAAATTAATTAAATTAAATTATATATAATTATTGTTCTTCAGACGGTGACTCATCTTAAAGTATTAGTACACATAATGATCGGCATTTTGCTGGGACTGTTGTACAAAGACGCTGGAAACGACGCGTCTAAAACTATAAGCAACGTCGGCTACTTCCTTATTTCCTGCGTCTATTTAAGCTACACCTCTATGATGCCCGCCGTACTCAGATGTAAGGATATTTTGTCTTACTTAGCTTATATCTGAAGCCTTTGAGTTGTAATATCCGTAAATCTGTAGGTAAATTAATTCAACATATAACTGTACAAAATCCTGCCATTTCGCTAATAAAGTAGAAAATATTTATTTTAACTAAGCGTATTTAACTATCAATTTTGATTTATAATTAAGCGTAATTAAGGCATGAAGTGAAACAAAACTACAAATTCCCGTGCGAATTTATAATATTAATAAGGGTGCTCTATAAATTTCCTTGGAAAATAATTGGTTGTCTGTAAAGTCGGTGTACGGACGATAATTTAACGTGATAACTTCATAAGAAAACATTGATGAGAAATTGCATACTTTCATGAATTGAATTGAATTGTTATCACAAAATTGATCAAAAATTGACAAAAGAGTTCACGTGTAGGTTGTATGCTGCTGTTGTCTCTGTTCTACTCGGACGCATCGGCCGATGGAGTGGAAGAGAGCTAGATCGCGCCTCTCTATCGCTTGTTCCGTCCGCGCTCTCGCTCGCACGCTCGGCTCAAGCGGAACGTGACAATGCGTCATGTTTTTTTCGTGCGTGCAGCCGGCGTTTATCGATTTATAAGACGTTGTCACGTCAAAAATAAAATAGGTGAATGATTTTTGAATATTGAACAAGCAACCGTACTATTGACCAGACACCATTTTAAAGCAATTTCAATCACCTTGACAAAACAAGAGTAAGCATGTATACTCGTAGTCATTTATGGTCACTATTTTTTATATTTTTTTTACATTTATTAAATTGTATTTCAATATTCTTGATCATATTTGCCATCTTCTTTCCCTTTCCATATTTTAGGTTTTTATAAATCCTTTTCACTTTGTCATTTATTCTTTTTCATCTTTTTTCTTTGTCAAATGTTTATCAATATTTACTGTTACATAATTTTAATTTTTCATTATTATTAATAGTGTAAGTTGTATCGATGTGATAAAGCGTTGTAGGTTTTCAGTCTAGTTTAGTCCTTATTATTATTATTATATTATTAATCGTGCTGTTAACTGCTGCATTATCTATGTTTGTAAATAAATAAATAAACGATCCTAAAATACATTATTGAATTAGTTTGATGGATGGATGAAATGGCGAAATGTGTCTGGGGTAGCTTGTGATCCACGAATGCCTTTGAAACTCAAGGGGAAGGTTTATAAAATTATGATAAGACCAGTCATACGAAAGAAGAAGTAAGATGCAAAGAGACGGATGAGAGAAAATTACATGAGCAGAGATGCGATGCGATGACTAGAATGGATAAGATTAAGAATGAGTATATTAGAGGAAGTTTGAAAATAGCACCAGTGATAGAGAAGTCGAGGAGTAATAGGTTAGCATGGAATGGGCATGTCATGAGGAGAGATGAAAACCATGTAGCTAGCAAAGTGTTGAGTATGATTGTGGACGGATATATGAGTAGAGGAAGACCAAAAAAAGTATGGATGGACTGTGTGAAAAATGACTTGTGCGTAAAAGGTGTGAATACTGAGATGAAAAAGGAGAGAGGAAAAAAGGAAAAGGAAAGGAAAAGAAAAAGGAGCGTTACAGGAGAGAGTGGAAAAAGAAAACATATTGTGCCGACCCTACTTAGGTGGGATAAGGGTGATAAAGATAATAATGATGAATTAGTTTGATGATTACTTGCAGTGAAATTAAGATACTGTAAAACTGCGCATACTCTCCAATATATGTTACTTATGAATGCAATAAAATAATATTCATTTCAGTTCCATTGGAGTTACCTGTACTGAAGAAAGAAAATTTCAACAATTGGTATAGTCTGAAAACATATTACGCGACTGTTTTAGTTACAGGAATCCCGATTCAGGTAACAATTTCTGATAATTCATATTAAAGTAAATGTGTTCCACAAGCCTGAAGCTCATCTTTGCGTATTACTTCACGGGGTCACGGGTTTATTTTAATTTCACTGTTGAGCTTAGATAGTTAGCTCGATTCCCGCACAGATAGCCATTATTATTTTAGCTTGACATAGTGAGTGAGCGCAGTATTCCAAATCAAAGGCAACTGCGGCCATCTCAAAATCTAAAATCTAACACCAATTGACGGTGCTATGTTGGTCTACAATCCTCTCAACAGATTTCTCTCAATGTTATTATTTTCCTTTATTTTACTATGTAGGTTTTAGTGTATCACCATATTCTAACCTTATGTTAAATGACGATTTGGTAAAAGATGGACCAATAATAAAAGATGGACTAATAATAAAAAAGCTCATTTATTTCCGACCTAAAGATGTGCAATTTTAAGGATAAGCTGAATTATTTCCTATACATTGAGCGAGGATAATGAAGTTTATACAATCATTAAACGTTGACTTTATTACTTAACTAGCTGACCCGTGCAACTTCGTCTGCACCAAATCGGTTATCACTGGTGCCAATTGTATTTTTAAACGCGAAAAATTTTAATATAGGTAACTAAAACCTTATTGCAGCCACACCATCGGTTTCCAATTGTGAATCCAAACTATCAAGGGACTCAATCAAACATATACCCAAAGATGGGAAATCTTAAAAAAGCCACAACCGAGAAACAAAAAAGGGGATAAAAGGTAAAGGTTATGGACCCCCCAAAAAAATCCCTCCCTTTAAATTTTTAAAAAAAAAAAATAAAAAAAAATAAATTAAAAAAAAAAAAAAAAAAAAAAAAAAAAAAAAAAAAAAAAATAAAAAATTCAAAAAAAAAAAAAAAAAGGGGAAACACCAAATATGGAAAAAAAAGAATTTTTCAGGGGGGGGGGGGGAAAAAAAAAAAAAAAAAAAATTAATTTAAAAAAAAAAAAAAAAAAAATAAAAAAATAATAAAAAAAAAAAAAAAAAAAAATAAAAAAAAAAAAAAAAAAAAAAAAAAAAAAAAAAAAAAAAAAAAAAAAAAAAAAAAAAAAAAAAAAAAAAAAAAAAAAAAAAAAAAAAAGAAAAAAAAAAAAAAATAAAAAAAGAAAAAAAAAAAAAAAAAAAAAAAAAAAAAAAAAAAAAAAAAAAAAAAAAAAAAAAAAAAAAAAAAAAAAAAAAAAAAAAAAGAAAAAAAAAAAAAAAAAAAAAAAAAAAAAAAAAAAAAAAAAAAAAAAAAAAAAAAAAAAAAAAAAAAAAAAAAAAAAAAAAAAAAATTGCTCGGAATTTATATTCGGGTAAAGGCTTACCCAAGCTTTTTTCACACCTTTTTGTCCTTAACTTTCCTTATTCATTTGTTTCTTACTATCACTTTTGTACCCTCTATCCACCTCTTTCATGGACGCCCTGTTCTCTCTTTTCCTCGTGGTGTTGTTATGTTGTTTTTAATATCTATATGTACTTTGTTCACATATCTTGCTTTATGCCCTGTCCACTTCCACTTGGTATCCATTCCATAAGATATTAAATACACAAACCTAAACTAAACTAGGGGGACTTGCTCTCAAGTGCGGTTGCCGGAACACACTTAGGAACTTAGAAAAGCCTTACCACTGTGCTATGGTTTTATCTCAATGTTTTCCTTTAATATCCTAATTTACGTTGATCGGCGTAGTGTCCGAACACGTTAACTACTGAGCTATCGTCACTTCTAATTTTTGACGTCTATATATCTAAGTTAAGTTTGGTTGATGTTGAATATGTATGGTATTGTTCTACGAATATTTTCAATGTGATTGCAATGAGAGATGTATTCTAAATCCTAACTAGCGTACGTGATTACCTCTCAAAAACTAGAACTCTATGTTTAAAACATGTTGTATTTAAAATGTTTATATTTATAAATGCTCGTTCCTAATCGGATAGACTAAATAAATGAATTATGTAATAAGAAAATTATTAGTACAATTATAAGAGCTCGTATAATGATGTGGCCGTCAGCCCCTATTCCTAAAGTCCCCCTGTTAGTTTTAATAATCATTGTATCAATATGGTCAATACAGTAAGTGTCTTCAAATGAGCAACACTGTCGCTATAAACAAAAGCAGCTCATCTGACCAAAATACAAATTGAAGAAAAATGGAAAATTTTGTTGTCTGCTCCTTTATTTCTGATACCGAATAACATAAAAATATATAACTAAACTAGCGGACCTGGCGGACGTTGTCCTGCCTTGATAATAAAAAATAGAAATCCCAAAAGTCAACCGCAGCGCCACCTACCGGGTCCAATTGTGAATCTAAACCATTCTCGGATCCACTCGAACACGCACAAAAAATTTCATCAAAATCGGTCCAGTCGTTTAGGAGGAGTTCAGTCACATACACACGCACACAAGAAATATATATATTAAGATATTATAAAAAAACAACAGATGCGGTCTTTCTTTGGACGGCAGAACACGTATTTTGTTTCATTTCAACGCTCTGTTAGTCAATACTGACCACCGGCTGGAAGAATATGGGATAGACATGATGTTAGACTTTTTGATGGTAGTCGTTGATCTTTGATTGCTCGATGCCAGGCCTTGGTACTTACATTGTAGCGACCTGTCCTTAGTTACTACGTAGTCACCCTGTCGTGCTTTAATAATAAAAAAAGATATCAAAGTATAACTAAACATCTACAAGTAATGTTTGTTAGTGCAATTACATGATAGCAACATTCGAGTCGATAACCTTGGCTACTAAGTAATAACTGGATTTATCAAACCTGATCTACCTTGGCGTATATGATTTACAAAGTGTTTTTTGCATTATTTCATATATCATTCCTAAGTATATTTCAAGACACTCTTTGACTATAAATATATGTTTATAAGTAAATGTTCTATTGACCTATATATGATTAGTTCATAAGAATTTTAAATGAAGTTGTTCTTGTTATTTGCTAGGTATGAGAATAGGTCGTAAAGTATATTTCATATCGCTAGGTGATTGGGGTGTCGCTGTCCAGAATTATTTTTTTCTATTTTATTGTCAAAAAAAATATTGTATTTTTTTAAATCGTTATATAAAATACCTATAGCCACAAATTTTCACACTCCTACCCCACCCTCCCATTTTTTAATCGCGATTTTAGTATTTTTACAAGAACAATATCCAAATGATTCAACGGTCGTTCGTATTTCAAACAAAACGAAATTATTGATGTTGCTGAATGACAGATGGCGCTACATCCACCTCATCGAAATTACTGTGTTTGAGTGAGTCCCTGAATTCTTTGGTTTCATAATTGGAAAGTCGTTATAATCGGGTTTTAGGTTTTTAAAGATTTTTCGAGTTTGGAAATACATTTGGAATCGGTAGATAGCCGATTTCACGCAGACGAAGTTGCGCAGGTCAGCTAGTTTTATTATATGTATAGAGATGGTGTATGTACAGATTTATGTTACTTTCTTTTTTAACAGATCTGGTACAGTATCGTCTACGCTGCACCATCTTACTTATTGTCCGGTCAACCAATGGAGATAAATCGATTCGCAATGTTCGTGTTGGCGCTGACAGGCGCAACGGTCAACGCAGACGCCGTCGGAAATGTCATCGGATCCAGCTTAAACCCTGTGGTATCTATTCCAATTACTCTCAGCATGATCGAAATGTACGATTTAACAAAAAAAAAGGTATAGGAAGTGAACGAGTTTAGCTCAATGTAAGCGCGGTCAATTACCCCGTCGAGGTCGTAAATGTGGATATGGACGAAGGAAATAGTTATGCAAATATAACATGTTATAGTTACCATCTTCACAGTCAGTATAGCATTTTTTGTTACTCACCTAGCTATTTATTTGTTAAACTTTAAAAAAAAAAAGAGTAAAAAAAACTATCTGTAACTAAGGACATTTCTGTGTATTAATAAAGTGATTTAATGAACCACTATTTCATTTTGATAAATATGGCCAGAACAGATTAGAGTGTATATTCTATTAAGCATAGCTATAAATCGAAACATAGTCACAACTGACTGACAAGTTAGGTATTCTATGGTAGCTCATCAACTCTCCGCTCGTTTTATTCTTAGGAACACTCTATTTATTTATATTATTTTTAATGACAACAATATTGTTACCTGTAATATTGTCATCACTCGGTCCAGTAAACTGTTGTATATTTGCAGTTATACTGTAATTAAATAACTGTGTAATAATTTGTGAACATTTCAATTACGTAAAAAAAAAAGTGTGTGTGTACTTATGTACACGCGTTAGAAGTTATACTTCTTTGGCGTAACAAGATAACAATCTGTTCAAAAATTTTATCTTTCGCCTTAATCTACGTTTGTTGAAAAAAACGACACTAACAATAGAAAAAAAGGTATTTAATACATTGAAAGTTTTAATACAAAGAAATACGAACAACAAATACAAAGAAACAAAATGTTGACTATAGCTAACTTCAGGGAGTCAGGTTTTTCGAGACTTAATGAGCGGTTAAGCAGACAGCTTCATACTGTTAATTTTGTGTCACAGATGCGCGCGCATCTTAAAATTTCACTCTCATCATTTTTTCATAACGCGCCTAAAGAAGTATAACTTAAAAAAAAACATTTACAATGGATAATTAATACCTTTGACGTGGAAACCTACAATATGTTTTGTTTTTACTTTCCAGAATGGGACGTTCGTGGGAGCAATCACGACATGCACTTTGTTAATTTTTGCCGGTTTCCTAGTGCTGTTTTCGCACATGGGTCCAGTGATGCGGGTTGTATCATATATGTCTTTCTTGAGGCAAACATTTGAAGCTCTAGTATTATCTATATACTCGTATGGGAGGCAGAATCTCAGTTGTCCGGAATCTATTACCTACTGTCATATAAAGTAAGTTATCTTTTATTATTATCACACGTTTGTACATAAAATACGTCGTCAAACCTAACGATTACTCAATTAGCGTGTATATTCAACCGTTAGGGCAAAGGTATTCCAGCAGTTACGACTTAAGAATCATACCTAATTCTGAGCTTAGAATAGTTTTATCATATTATCTATTAATAGTAGATACGATTATGGATAAACGCTGCTATTTAAAATACTTTAACGTATCTATGAAAGCACAAACGTACTTAAGTTTTTGGGTTAAAGAGAATTTCTTCTTATATTTTTAACAAAAAGAAAACAACTCGTGTAGGTGGTAGAGCCACGCTGAAACTATTACTGGTTTCAGCATAAATGGGTCGGCTCGCCCGGGGTAGTACCACCCTCTCACAGAAAACCGACGTGAAGTAACAGTGCTTGCATTGTTGCGTTTCGTTCAGTCAGTGAGAGCGCCGGAGACCCACCTCCCCTCCCCTTCCACTTTCCTCTTCCCTTCCTCAACCCCCCCCCCCCCTACACAGGCTGGCAACGCACTTGCGACTCCCCTGGTGTTGCAAGTGTCTATGGACGGTGGTGATCACTTACATCAGGTGACCCACCTGTTCGTTTGCCTCCTATGATATAAAAAAAAAAAAAAAAAACTGCTCATTAACAAAAGAATGCACAGATAGTATAGTAGTTTAATTCTGGTCTCGAATCCCACACAGGGTATTTAATTGTGTGACCCACAAATAATTGTTCTAAATTTGGGTGTAAATTTGTCGGCGAATTGTTTATTCGTTTATGTTTAAAAGAGAACACAATTTAAATGCCATTGTTTTCAGTTTTCACTTCTGTCGTCAGTCTTTATGACTGCCTCGACTTTTTTTATGTAGTAGATATTGACTAGCGCTAGTTTTAACGAGAATTTTCTTTGGAAAAATTTCCTGTTTCTCCTTAATAATGAAACACGAGAAATTTTTGAATTATGGTCGAATTTCAGAATTGTCAAAATCAAATAATAGGGAACGAAATTTATATTGTTCTATTTTTTTTTCCAGAAATCCAAAAGACGTTATCAAGCTGTTCGATTTGAAAAGCGACAACTACTGGATCGATATAACGATATTATTGATAGAAATGATTATATTCAGAATAATAGCATATTACACGTTACGAAGAACCGTTCGACATTCATCATAATTTTTTAAGATATTCTGAATAACTTTACGGTGCTATGGGCATAAAATCTATATAGGAAATGACTATCTTAGTGAGATTATTTAATAAGGAAATTTTATCAAGTGATCTGATATTAACTACGCGCTTCATGGCTATAAGTCATGTTAGTGTGTCTGATGTTCACTTCGGAGTGGAGTGATAGCAGTAATTACTGAATAACGCCTTTTTTTTTTTTTTTTATTGTAGCTCGGCAAAGTGACTGTACTGTGCCTGATGGTAAGCACAGTACAATCCAAAAACAATGGCGACCACCGAAAGACATACTATCCATCACCGGTCGCCGCTGTCATGCCGGCCTCAAAGCGACCCAGTCAGGGACAGCCGCAAACCCCCCCCCCCCCCCCCGGTTGCTGGATATACACCGGCTGATCCCGGAACGCGACACGCCCAAACGTGTCACTATGGCGGGTGTTCCACCTGGTGTACGGTGGTCGCGATCCAGTCGGGTACAGACACCCTACCACCCCGCATGTTGTTGTTCGTGTATGTGTATGTGTATATGCCTCCGTGTATGTTTTAGTTTACATTATAGGCTATATCTATATATAATTAGATAGAGAGAAAACACTTAAATCTTATTCGCCGCTCTGGATATAGCTAATATAGTTGCGCGTAATGTAGTCAATAGTTTAATATGAAACAGAATTAAAATGTTATTATATAAATTTAAAATTGGCATTTATTTATCCTTAAGTTGTCTCAACTTTATATTATAATTAACACGTATCTATACCTAATTTAGCGTCATGCGTAGCTATTTTCAGAGCGGTCAAAAAAATTGGAGAAGACTGTACATCTTCCTCTTTTGTTTCTCGATCGATTTTTTTTTATTTATTCGTACTCCGGCGAAGCTGTCAAGGCCCGTCAGGTCAATAGCGTAGTCGGTTCGAAAAAAATATTGTTTTATAGATATTGACGAGCATTAGCGTTATCAAGAAAAATATTTGGAAAGTGTTCGTAAACTTAGGCCATGGAAAAGTAGAAGCCTTTCTTTAAAAATCTCTATATCTATCTATAGATCTCTTCACGTACCTTACTACGTTTACAATCTAAAATATTTGTATAACACTCAATACATTTAGGAAAAATTCAAACATAAAAATAGCTAAATACTAGCGGACCCGGCGGACGTTGTCGTGCCCTGATAATAAAAAAAACCTTAACAAATGATATACCTAAACCTTCCTCATGAATCACTTTATCTACTAGTAAAAACCGCATGAGAATCCGTTGAGTAGTTTTTGAACTTATCGCGAACACACAGACAGACGTGGCAAAGAACTTTGTTTTAAGTGATTAACAAGTGAAAAAAAACTTTGTATCCATCATTGTCCTTGAATTTTGTATGTTGAATTAAGACGACCAGTTGTTATCTGAAATTGGCACATTGAAGCCGATATTTGGTCATCTCTGCCGTACACTTGTTTTTGTCAAATACGTAATTAGGCTAAACTAGTAGATATTTACCTTAAGATAAGACCTTGGTTCTTTGTATACTGCAACTATTGAATTTTGTAGTACATTGTAGACATATCAAAGGTTGTAAACATCGACTTGTTTATCTGTTTCTTTTAATATGTTAAAATTCACACCAACAGGTAGTCTAGTAAGTACTGAATAGGTTGAATTTCACTAAAATTGTAAGCGCGGTATATTAATATTAAAAAATCTACTTAAATTATGCCTGAATCTACTTGAAATAGCTTTAATGACAGACGGTGAGGTAGTTGTTTAGTTTATTTACCCTGAATATTTGCGTATTAAGTGTATATCGATATCCAAATGCAAAAAGTGTGTAAATATATATTTTTTTAATTGTCAATCACGCTATATACGTAGACGTTTTCTAAGCTTCAAATTGAGAAAAATCTAAACAAAAAGAAAAACGGTATTGCACTTGTAGCTACCGAGTATGTCACCCTCTTTGGCAGACTGGCTGAATTTTTTGTACATATTGTAAATAGAATGTCGTTCAAACAAATGAACGATCGCGTCTCTGTATAAATACCATATATGGAGTTATGAATGAACTGTTTATTTTACATACTTCGAGTATCATTATTACGCTGTCCGTGTCATTGACATAAAACTTATTGTGTAAAATACCACTTTTTTTTTGCATTTGGCACATGTTAATTATAATATAAACTTATATTAAATTAATACCTTTTACTTTTTAAGATATTTGCGATATAGTTAATGTATTTACTTGTTTATAAAAATAACCTACTATAGGTAACAAAATCGAATGTACACAAAGATTAACGCAATGCAAAACATTCTCTTACTAAATTGTTATTGATCAGTACGCGACATAATAATAATGTAAACTTAACATATGTTGAGATAAGTATTTACAGTGAAATACTAGATCCTTACTTTGTCCTTTGTATGCTCGAGAGTTTTGCAAATGGAACCTGGTGTCAGTATAGCTCCTCGAACGAGCGGACATTTTTTTTTTGTGGTACTACCCATATTTCGGGAGTGCCATCTCACAATAGCGGCAGGTGGCTCATCTAGAACCGCCTATAGATATATTTTACACATTCGTAAAACTGACTATGGTAAGCCACATTATTGGAGCAATAAAGTATACGAAGCTAGTGCTCGCTTCACTGAGCATTAGCTTAGTAATTTGTTTGTGTCTCATTGAACGTTTTAATTAATAACGTATTAATTTTAAAACGATTGTGTTCGTCCTTAGTTGAAGGTAAATTATATTTCATACCAAATTTTGATGTTGTTTCGATAAGTTATTATTGTAGTTAGTTGTTTTTTTACACTTAAGTCGACATTGAATAAAAATTACTACCTTCGTTGTATGATATTAGTCTTGAACTGTGATGTTATTGTTAACTGAATGGTACGTTATTATGATAATTGTAGCACGCAATTGTTATAAGCACACTTCGCTTACGTATCTGCAATCGACTGAATCGGGTATAGTGATGAAACTATAAAAGTGACTCTCGAGGTTTTAGCGGGATCTTGGAATGTCATGTAGTGGATTTTATATTTTATTCATAATCTTGTGTTATTTGACTATATAATATATAATATTGGTGGTGTTTTTCGTAATATAATTTGGTTAGTTAGGTAGGGTATTATTGTTAGTGTTAGGTTCTACAATAAAGGTTTGATTAGCTTGAACGATCCCTTGCCGCCCCCACACAACGGTCTGTCGGTACACCGTGGGGTTTTAGTCCGTGCGAGTCGGACATAACCCACTCTCTCCCCCGGGAGGGTGGGTATCCATAAGGGATTTCCCCACGTTAAAAAAAAACAATAAAGTTCCAAAGCATGTTACCGATTTGCCGGACTGTAAATTTAAGCGCCACGTGAAACGGGTTTTAGTTTCAAAAGGATATTATAGAGTGGATCAGTATGTGAATGATAGTGATGTCTGGAATTGACTCCTCTCTGTGCATCCACTAAAAGCATTGTATGATGTATTGGAAATATATGTTAAAAAAATGTACCCGATCGAGTTTCTTGCCGGTTCTTCTCGATGACTGGGTTGTTTTCCGAACCGGTGGTAGTATTTGACGTTCATAAGTGCCTTATTAGGGCCTAAACTGAATAAAGTATTTTTGATTTGATTTGATTTGGTTATTTTGCACAAGTGGATGGGAAATAATGCCACGGAGCATAGATTCTGACTTTCCATAAAAACTCCTTGAGAAGTTCTAAGAACATGGCCACCATCCTTTTATATATTCAAATGAACGCAAGAAACTTGTAACATCATTACCGACTCGACAATGGTAGTAATAATCTACTAGAAGTTTGGGTGCCAAAAAAAAACTCATTAAGTGGTTAATTAAGTGTTTTATAGAAATTGTTCCCGAATCTATATACTGTGATAAAAGAGTGAATGCAATAAATAAAACAATGTTACAGAATATTTTTAAGTATAACCACTAGGAGTTTTTGGCGGGATTTTAGTCTGTCGTGTAGTGGATTTTATATTTTATTCATAATCTTGTGTTACTTGACTCTATATTGTGTAAAATTGGTGGTGTTTTATGTAATATAGTTTCTTTATTTTGCATATGTGAAGTGAATGGAAAATAATACCACGGACCATGAATACTGAGATGCCACAAAAATTCCCTGGAAAGTTGTAACAAGGGAGCCGCCATCTTGTTGGAACATTAACATTGACATTGAAATGATCGCACGAGATTAACTTGTAATAATATTAACTACTCGACAATGGCAGTAACGATCTAAAAGATTGGTTGCCAAAAATAAAGTTAATAAAAAAAAAAACTATTTTGTATCGATGATCGACCTAATTGCATAACTCTGCTCTTGTTTAAAAATCCCAGTTTATAAGATAATATACATAGTAAATACCTTTTTATTGGGTTATAAGTGCAATAAATATTTCAATAAAACTGATATTTTTGTATGCTCCATTGGTGTATTTTAAAACTGGTACGACAAAATGTTGTAAGGACTTCGATTTGATAATTTTATACTCTTTCCTTTATAGTCTTTTCTTAACTCATATTGTTATATAATTATTTTCTTGTTAAATTGATCACTTCCCATTATTAACTATTACTATTATATAATTAGTGGTTACTTGTATTATTTATTATTATATTTATTTATTTTTAATAGTAATGTATATTTATACACGTAAATGCTTCTCATTGAATAAATTAATAAAAAATGTGTAAGGCTTATTAAATGTACTTTTGTTAATTAGTTTCTACAACGTCAATTTTTTTTAAGGAATAAGGTTCTACGAATTTCATTTTCTTTAAGAGTTATTGATATCTACTGAATTATTTTCTATGTAAAATATTTAGTTTGTTTTATTGTTTCATGTGGGTTAAGAGTTACCATATATTGCCATGAATAATAAAGTTATATTTCAGACTTTTGTTTGACTTTATATTGTGACAATCTCCCGAAAAATGAGAATTGAATATGACAGTTATTGGTTTGTTACTTACTTATATAACTTTTTTTTCAAAAGATTTGTATCGTTAGAAATGTATTTTCTGTACATATAGTACCAAACTATATCTGCCCGCGACTTTGCACGCGTTTACTAGAATTTGGTGGTATTATAGTGATTAAACTACTGTCTATTTAGTCTAATAAATAGTCCAGTTATAAGTAAATCGATATTGTGTAAATACGCATACCAAATTTCACGGTGATCGGCTTGTGTAGTAATTTATTAAACTCAAATAAATAATTAAAAAATACATTTTTATATTCATACTAATGTTATAAAGTTTGTTTACTTGTACGCGCTAATATCAGGAACTACTGGTCCGATTTTAAAAAATCTTTCAGTGTTAGATAACTCATTTACCGAGGAAGGCTATAGGGTATATATCATCACGCTAAGACCAATAGGAGCGGAGCACAATTGAAAAATGTTTCAAAATCGGCTTGGGGTTAGCCCAAAGTAACTATTCTACGCGGACAAAGTCGCGAGCAGAAGCTAGTAGGAAATATATACTAAAACGATATTAATTACAATTCATAAGTTTATTCAGACTTTATCTGTGTAAATGCATGAATACTTTGTATGATTTGAGATATAGTATATCAAAGTTTAAAAGTGATGACACTGTATTCCGTTGCGCTATACTTTTTAGATACAAAAAGGTCGCAACGTATGTTGACAAACACATAAACAATAAATGCAATAAATTTCAAATAAGAGTTACTTCCTTCTTCTTATCTCCTGGTAAAAACAGACTCGCGATGACACCACCTGAAAAATTAAAAGATGAACGTGAATATTCATAATTAGACGTACCTTTTTTATGATCAGAACTGTTTTATATCAAGTGATATAACTAATAGCTATCATGTAATCAATTTTAAATATAAGCACAAATTAAAATTAAGTAGGGAAGCGATGATGGTTCAGTGTTTTTTTTTAATATATTTATAGGACGCAAATGAACAGGCGGGTCAAATTATGGTAAGTAATCACCACCGTCCATAGACACTAGCAATACCAGGGGAGTCGTAAGTGCGTTGCCAGCCTTTGTTTGGGGGGAGGGGAAAAGAGGTGGGCCTCCGGCGCTCTCACTGACCCTTCGATCAACAATAACTAGATAAAGGGTCACGTATAAAATCGAAGCTAACTGCTGTCCGCGTAAATATATACTTATGTAGCTATTTATTTACTAAGAAAGGGAGAAAAAAGATTTAAAACAGTTTTAAATTCAACCTAATTACAACCATGACACCTAGTAATAAAGTCCCAAATGTTCAAAATATTATCTAATACTTACGATAAAACGAGCAAAGCAATAAATTACTCCCCTCACAAATGAAAAGACAACATAAACAACATTTAGTGTGAATTCAACCTTAACAGGCAATAAATAAAGTACTTTTTCCGTGTACGTGTTTGTGCGTGGTTGGCAAGCCTTGGCCAAACATTTGTACCACAGGTTTAAAATCGGTAATTTTGTTCAAAATTTGATATTATTTGTTAGTTTAAAGCTTAAAATATAACTTATTCAACATGTATTTAGCGAAAGTAAGATACTCCGGCCGTTAAATTGCTTTTTCGGGTATTATTTTTGCATCTCTTGAATACACTGCGGCATTGTGAAACGTGCTTACATTGGCTGTGTTTCAAACAAAGTAAAATAAATAAAAGCTCACATTTCAAGAGCTGTTATTTACCGAGACGTATTTTTCGCGCCGACCCGATATCTAGTTATTGTTGATCGAAGCACTGACCGAACGAAACGCAACAATGCAAGCATTGTTACTTCACGCGGGTGTTTCTGCGAGAGGATGGTAGTACCGCGGGCGAGCCGACCCATTCATGCTGAAACCAGTAATAGTTTCAGCGTGCCTCTACAACCTATATAATTTAGCGTGTTCAGATACCACATCGATTGATTTAAGTTCAAATCCTGGCGAATAGGCTAATAATAAGCTTTCGGTGAAGGAATACATTGTGATGAAACTATAGCATGCTGATAAGACTTTTTATAAGCCCGCCTGGCTAGCTACCACCGTCAAGTTAATAATCTATTGCCAAGCGCCTATAATTGAGGCCCGTCAGCTGCACTTAAGAACCAACATTCTTCTAGGTTACGCGTGCTTACCATCTTAGAGCTTAACCTAGAAGACATAAAAGATGATACATAAAATGGTAGAGTGTTATATAATCAGAGATGGCAGAGCCACGCTGAAGCTATTACTGGTTTCAGTATGAATGGGTCGGCTCGCCCGGGGTACTACCACCCTCTGATAGAAAACCGACGTGAAGTAACAGTGCTTGCATTGTTGCGTTTCGTTCGGCCAGTGACAGCGCCGGAGGCCTACCTCCCCTCCCCTGCCCTCTCCTCTCCCTCTACCTTCCTTCCCCCCAAACACAGGCTGTCAACGCACTTGCGACTCCCCTGGTGTTGTTAGTATCTATGGACGGTGATGATCACTTAACATCAGGTGACCCATCTGTTCGTTTGCCTCCCATGACATAAAAAAAACGTCATTAAATATCAACTCATATTGTATCCAAGCACTAAAACCTATAAAACATATTTAAAAAACAACAATAAAAGTCTATTATGCATTACGCAAGAAGGAGACGTCCGCAGAAATGGTTAAGTATAAGTTTGAAAATGTCACATTAAAGTTATATGTCAGTCATAAAATAGAAAGTCAAACAGTCAAAAAAAATAGAAATCCTGCGATTACAATAGCGACAAGTTGGATGACTACAGTTCGCGTCTACTGTTAGTAGAACGAAAAGTACCCGATTTTGTAGCTACGCGCGAGAAAGTTGTGTCACTGATGGATGAAATATCTTCGCTCAAGAACGAGCTCGCTACAAAAGACCAACTTCAACGTCTTAACAACGTCGAAATTAAAGGAGTACCCTTGAAAAATAACGAAAACTTATTCACCATATTAAACAACATATGTACCACTATTGCCTACCCAGTGGAGAAACAAGCTATCAACTACATAACTAGGATCCCAATCCACAACTCTAATGAAAAATCGATCATAGTTAACTTCAATAACCGTTACCTGAAAGAAAATCTGATGGCAGCAGCTCGAGCCAAGAAAAATATCACCGCCAACGACGTCGGATTCCACGGAAACACACAGCGTGTGTTTATTAATGATCACCTGACTCCCGCTAACAAGAAATTGCTGACTGCTACGAAAAAGATGGCGAAGGATCAGGGTTTTCAGTTCGTCTGGGTCTCCGCTTGCAAGATATTAGTTCGGCGCGACAGTACATTCCCAACTATAAACATAAAATCAGAAAAAGACCTATCCAAATTATCGAAAACCTAATAGCTACTCCCATAATTGCTTCTCCAGCCCTTTTTTTATTCATAAACTTTCATCATACAGGTATGCACAGTCTATTTACCTACTATACGTGTACGTCATCTGATATCTGTTTCTCGTGTTGCTGGGTGGACATAGGTGAAAATACATTAATAGTATCACGTCAATTTTATTATCGCCTTTTATCTACGCGTTACGAGTTATCCACGCTCCTAGCAGTTAATTTGTCTACTCAAGTTCGATTATGTTACATAACCCTATGCACAATACAACTCATATTCATATTATCTGCATCGCTAATCCTTTATACCTACATATTTGCTATTCATGGTCAATATCGCATAGAATATCTTTCCATTTGCCAATTAACGTCTATTGTTGTTTTATTACTGGCTTATAAAAATGGTTGCGCTTAGCTTATACTACCAAAACGTTCGTGGACTACGTACAAAAACGTGTGATTTCCATAGAAATGTATGCTTAAATTCGTACGATATAATTTCATTAACTGAGACTTGGCTTCTTGATAGCATAAACAATAGTGAGATGTTTGATTCTAGGTATTTAGTTTGGAGGCGTGATCGCAATTATGACAAAACAAAACAAACCAAAGGTGGTGGAGTGCTCATAGCCGTACGCCGTGACCTGACGGTGGTCGAGAGGTGTGATTGGCGGAGCTCTGCTGAGGACATTTGGCTTACTGTATCGTATAAGAGTAAACGACCACCTGTATC
Organism: Antheraea yamamai; assembly: GCA_036509395.1. Lineage (NCBI taxonomy): Eukaryota > Metazoa > Arthropoda > Insecta > Lepidoptera > Saturniidae > Antheraea > Antheraea yamamai. The sequence goes on along the minus strand of AP028435.1, from coordinate 17,099,765 downwards.
CTACAATATTCATATTTGTGTACTTTATTTATGTGCAGAGAATAATGGCTATTCTTATAATCAACAATTTATAAATTTTATGCATAAATTACACGAAATAATTATATTACAACCTTTAGATAAGTTTATTATATTGGGCGATTTCAATCTGAAGGACTACATCACTTGGAGTACACAAGTTGGAACCTCTGAACTGATCCCAACTATTATAAATAGGTGTGAAGTGGTAACTAACTTTATAGATATTCTAAATACATGCAACTTAAGTCAATATAACGGTGAAACTAACATCAACAATCGACTACTCGATTTGGTTCTATCGAATGATTCACTTACCGTTTGTTCTTGTCATAGCCCACTTGTACCAGAAGATGACCACCACAAATCTCTCTGCCTACAAGCGAAATTCATTGAAATACACAATCTAACTGAAAAAATTAGCTCTTCATTCTCATATAATAAAGGTGATTACACACAACTATCCACTGCACTTGATGAATTCAATTGGAACTGCCTAATGAATTCAGTCGATTTAGATGATGCTGTTAATCTATTTTATAAAAAATTGTATGAATTCAGAGATAAGTTTATTCCCCGGAGGTCAGTTAAAGCTGGTTCCCATCCACCTTGGCATCGTCCAGCGCTCAAAAAAATTTTGAGAGAAAAATTTAAATATCATTTCAAATATAAAACATACGGTAACTTATCGGATTACAAATCGTTCTCACTACTGAGACAGCGAGCTATTGATCTTGAAGCAGAGTACTTCAAAAGTTATATAATTGAAATTCAAAGTTCTATAATTAAGAATCCGAAATCTTTTTGGTCGTATGTCAAAAGTAAATATAAATGCAATGCTTTTCCTAACTTAATGACATACAAAGACCGATCCGCTAGCTCTGGTGAAGACATAAGCAATCTCTTTGCTGAATATTTCCACTCCACCTTTTCATCACATTCCAATTGCCAAGTTGATAACTCTAATAATATTTCTAATTTGGCGGAAAGCTCCATGTCTTATCTCTCGACCATTGTGGTAGAATCAGAACTTGTGTCTAAACAATTGAAGTCGCTTGATCTAGCCAAGGGTGGTGGGCCTGATTTAATCCCGCCTGTATTCATTGTCAATTGTGCTAAATATCTAGTTAAACCACTATGCATACTTTATACAAGATCTCTTAGCGAAGGTTATGTCCCTAGCATCTGGAAATCGGCCTTCATTACCCCGGTTCATAAAAAAGGTAACAAAAGTAACATTGAAAATTATAGGCCGATCTCTAAATTATGTCTATTTGCCAAAATTCTCGAACGCTTGGTATATAATCAGTTATACTCTGCACTCAAATGCTCATTCAGTGACTATCAACATGGATTCCTTAAGAAACGGTCAACAACCTCCAATTTACTCCTCGCAAGTGACTATATCAGCAGAGGTATGGATGAAGGCTCACAAGTGGACGTCATATACACTGACTACAGAAAATGTTTTGACCGTATAGATCACGTTGTGCTACTTAGGAAGCTGTACCTTGCCGGCATTCATGGTGATTTATTTCGGTGGTTCTCATCATACATTAAGAATCGTACTCAAGCAGTGGTCTTGTCTGGATTTAAGTCGAACTGGATGTCTATACCCTCAGGAGTGCCCCAGGGGTCTTTGCTTGGCCCGTTGTTATTTACAATATTTATCAATGATATTAATGAATGCTTCTCTCACTCGAAAATATTACTTTTTGCCGACGATATGAAAATATTAAAAACCATCAAAACAACAGAAAATATCACGGAGCTCCAATCTGACTTGGATCGATTTGATTCTTACTGTACTGCAAATAAACTCGACTTAAATATCTCTAAATGTTTTACTATATCCTATTCCCGTAAGTTTACTATTATCAGAAATGATTATAAGATAAGGACTCAAACAATATCGCGTGTCACATCCATTGGAGATCTAGGTATCCAGTTCGATTCTCAATTACTGTTTGATCAACATATTGATAATATTATCAATAAATCTAACAAAGCTATGGGATTTATAATGAGAACTGCCGCTAAATTTAATAACCTGAAAGCCATAAAAATTCTATATTGTTCATTCGTACGTAGTAACCTGGAATATGCGTCGCAGGTTTGGAACCCGCAATATAACGTTTACATTAATAGAATTGAAAACATACAAAAGAGATTCTTGCGATATCTTGACTATAAAGCTAAATATTATTCAATAGACTACTATGATAGATGCAAACATTATCATTTCTTACCTTTAATAATCAGAAGGAATATTAACGATGTAACCTATTTGACAAATATAGCTAATGGTGCGGTAGATAACCCAGAGCTACTAACCAAAATCTATCTGCGAACCAACCAGCTAAATCTTAGACGGCGACCTCTTCTCAGCAGAGCGTCAGCTAATAGTAACTATCGACGTAATTCCTTTTTTTTGCGTGCACCTGAAAAATTCAATAAACTTACCACCACGCTTGATATTGATCTGTTCTGTACCAGCAGCACGACGATAAGATGTCTGATGGCGAAGCAATTTTTCGGCGAGTGATGGCTGAATATGTAGATACTCTCCTGCCTAAATAGTCATCATTCGTCGGATACGCGTCAATCGGCTAAATGACTTGTGGCTACTTTTCCTTTTATAATGTTGTCCAACACCCCGCACTACTTCTTACCATTATTTTACAATGTAAAGAAAAGTTGTTATCGGTGGAGATTTGTAATTGGCAGTGTTTAGAACTAGTGTTTTTAATCTCATGTACAAGTGTAGCTGTAAATCTTCCAAAAATGAATAAAATAAAAATAAAATAAAATAATCAATGCTAACAAAGAAATATTAGCGCTACTTCTGTATAGGAAAAATCAAAATATTCTTAAGAGTAAATCTATAGAGAAGAGTACACATTTTAGTTCTCTGGTTAATCTAACTTTGACTCTAGAAGTAGAAAGTTAGCCATTTATGCTATCTTTTCGCTCTTGTGGAATACGTAATTAGCGAGACGAGGACAACAGGGCGAGTACTATCGCTTTACGGCAGAAACACGTGTGTGGGGGTTGGACTTTGCACAGACTCTATCAATTCTTTTTCTACCCTAAGAGCGATTTGCACCAAAATCGAAACATTTTATACATTTAAACCAAATTTGAGAGTGTCAGTTATATATATTTTGACACAAACAAGATTTTTAAACACGATTTAATTTAATGGTGCAAGTAGACATTAATACGACCTATGACTTTTCTTAATCCAGTATAAATTAAATATAAGTATTTACCGGGTATCAAAAAACTACTGCATCGAATCTTATTCTAAGTCATTGTCTAGTACATCTAGTACGTCTAGTACATTCATCTTTCTATATCCAATCTATTCTCCTATGGAATGCGCTTCCTTATGAAATCAGGATGTCATCTAACCGTTTCAGTTTTAAAGTCAAGGTACGTCGGCTTTACCAGTGTCATTTAGCAGAATTATCTGGTTAATGCTGTATTGAGTACTTAATGTTGACTAACTATACTTTTATTTATTGTATTGATATATATGTATGATATTGTTATGTGTATGTATTGTACATGTGTGGTATATATGTATTATATATGTAGTATATTGGTGTTGATATTTTATTTATATATTGTGATATTAAATAGGTTAAACAGAATTTCATAAAAACCTCACCTTTTACACCTACCAACATTTATTTGCATCACCTAATGGTTGACTGGCAGAGAATACCTTAGGAATTAAGTCCGCCATTGCGTATTTAACGCATTATGTGTAAATAAATAAATAAAATATACATACTAGCGTATTAATACATATGCTTATACGAAAGTTTTGATACATACAGCGTGCCCATCACTTAAGGACCGTAAAGCTTTCTACAAATAACGAAGACAAAATAGAGTCTTCAAGTACATGTATACATTAATATAAAATTCAAATCTATATACAGATATGCACAGATAAAACAGTTCAATATTTTTTGTCCTCTATTTGCAATTCGATTTTTTAACTGCTTTTTGTTACAAAAAATTTGGTAAACAGTTACTTTTTTCCACGCCATCGACTATATCATATTTATTTCAATAAATTAAAACTGAATACATAATGACGAATTCGCACACGCTCGGAGCTGACGTATAAGAACAAAATTCAGAAAACGAATCATGGTCGAATTTCGGCAATTAGGAATAACATACATAAGAACCATCGCCATTCAAGGTCAGCGGCCTAAATATAGAGTGGCAAAGTTGGCAAAATGCCACAAGCCTTCGATCCGAGAGGCCGCGAATTTAGAAGTAACTACTTCAGTGGTTTATTAGAAATAAATTACAACGTGACGACTTTTTCTGGGGCCCCGTCCAATGAATTTGCCGCGGGCCTCATATGGTATAATTACATCACTGTTCAAGGTCATTTTAATGCTAATAAACCTGTATTATGGTAATTAAACAACTTTTATACATACAATTACAGTTATGTAACAAGGAAGGAGAACAAAATTTATGTCCATCAAACAAATATCACACCATAGTTATATTTGGCAACTCACTTTTACAATTCAAAACAAAAATGCGAAAATTAATAACTTCTTAATGTTTTTTTTCTTCATAACTTATTAAGTTATTACATAATATTAGTTCTTTTTTATTTTCTTGCTATTTTATTATCTTCCTCATTTGTATCTTCTGTATTATATCGTATGCCTATATAAATGCTGTGATCGACTTTAATTAGTAACTAGCGATTAGTAAATAACTCTAACAAATTTCATGTCCATTGTACCTATTCATATTATGTTGCTGTTGTCGATTCTTTTCTGATAAATAAAATTTAATAATGTATCGGAATTGAAGTCTGGCTTACTATGTATTATTACACTGTAATATGCACTTACTTGTAATAAAAATAGTGCAACCGAAGAAGGTGAAGCGACAGTAATCAACAATTGTTATTCCGACTACAGTAACTCCAATAAGACTCGTCATCCTGGCGCACATCAGCCCGAGGCTCGTGGCTAGACCTCTGAAATACATATTTCGAAAGAAGTATTTAATTTTATCTTTGGAAACTAATCTCCTAGTAGATTATTACTGCCATTGTCGAGTAGATAATGATAATACAAGTTTCTTGCGATCATTTCAATGAACTAATAAGATGGTGGCCATTTCGTTAGAACTTTCTAGGGAGTTTTTGTGCCAAGTCAGAATCCATGCTCCGTAGTATTACTTCCCATCCACTTGGGCACAATAACCAAAACTATATTACATAAAACACCACCAATATTACAAAATATAGAGCCAAGTAACACAAGACTATGAATAAAATATAGAATCCACTACATGACATTCCAAGCATTATGATGTCATCCCACCTTATATTCCCCGCCCTACTAATCTTACGTGTCTCTTAGCTTAAGTGAACAATAAACCTTATATTTACATTTCTTGCCATTGTTCTAGCTGTTGTTTATTAAAATTTACAAAATCAAACTTTATTCCGATTGTCTATTTCTTAACCAAAATGTATCTAAGTTGCCCTTTATATATATTTGTGGGAAACGCACAATAGCTCGAACTGAACACAAATCAATTATCTCATTCTTCGAATTACATTTTTTTATCGGTCTCCTTTGTTTATGACATTATCTGCCACCGACAGCGCACACACAGAGTATGTCTTCATCTACATGACATTGGCTGGATTGTGTATTGCTTACACACGGCGCCATAAATTAAAAAAGAAGAAGACAAGATCCCGCCAAAAACTTTTGAAAGAAGTATTTCAATGTATGAATGATGGAGCATGACCTATCTCGCTGTCGAGTGTAGAGGAGGATAAAGCTATACGAAGGAAAGAGAGAAGTATGAGGTGATAGTAAGAGAAGAGAGATAAGCAAGTTTGACTTTGCATTGTTTCGAAGTTACCGTAATACGAGTCGGTCATTGAACGGTTACAATCATATTGATATTTAAGTGATACTTCATTTTCACATTCGAAGACGATGCTTTCATAATTTAATAATTTCTAAACATTTCAAAAACTACAAGTTTCAATTAAAACTGTATATATAAATGGAATCATATAGAAAAGTTATCAATGTGTATGATCCCAATCAACTACTGTATTGATATTATTTTGAGGCAATTAAAGTACGAACATTTAATACACAAGTTTTTATGACTTGTTTATTTGTTTATAATCAAAGACTCTGTAATATAAATAGTAATAAATATAATATATATAGAATTATGCCACCTGTTTAAACAATACCAACGGTGTGCGCGGTGCTGGTGTCTTAATATATCGCTTGTAGTGTAAAAAATGGTTATAGTTTGGAATTTTATATACATTACATGTGAGTAATATAAAGTCCTTTACTTCAAGAAGTTACGATTAAGCGATACTGATTCGCTCCATAATTTAAAAGTCTTTTCAGTTCATATGAATATACCGATATAATATATCTTGTAGAATAAAGCGGTCCCTGAATGTGGTTTCAACTGGGTTATCTCCACTCTGAACTTGTTGCGTCTAATATAGTTTCAGGAAACTAATAGTTCGATATAGTTGCTGCGTAAATATTACGTCACCGAAACTAAATAGAAGGACTAGATAATTATTATATATCAAAAACAAAATTACCTGTACGAAGTCGGATATACGTCAACAAAGTAGGCAGCGACGTTACCGCAACATATTCCGGTCAGTTGTATCAATATGAAGAAGATGATGCTGACGATAGGCTGGTGAACGAGATCTACTACAACTGTACTTATCGCTGATACCACTAGGGTACCAATCAATAAACTCTTACGATAGGACGCAGCCAGAGACGCTAAGTAGTTCAATAAAGTAAAAACTACACTAAAGGCCATGCCCGAATATATTGTGTTGTTTGAGATCTTATCATTACAGTAGGTATCCTGAAATAGAACACATATTCATCGAAGTATCTAATCGATTAAATGCATTTGAAATAGCAACATCAACAAGAGACAAACATATACGTCCATAAGTTTTAACATGTGAGAGAATGAAATAGAAATAAATTATACAGTATTTCTTATGTTCGCAGTCTCGTCACTGTACATGTAATTTTCGTGACATATCAGAATTTATGCTCCAGATTATCATATCCCATACACTTGTGCAGAACACACGTTTTTGTGGTAGAGACACGCTGAAGCTATTACTGGTTTCGGCATGAATGGGCCGGCTCCCCCGGGGCAGTACCACACGACTCCCAGAAACATCCACGTAAACTAACAGTGCGTGCATTGTTGCGTTTCGTTCGGTCAGTGAGAGCTCCGGAAGCACATTCCCCTACCCGCCCTCCCCCTCCCCAAACACAGGCTGGCAACGCACTCGCCTCGTCAATTCCCCTGGTATTGCTAGTGACTATGGACGATGGTGATCACTTACTATCAGATGACCCACCTGCTCGTTTGCCTCCTATGATATACAAAATATATATAAAAACGAACCAAAACCTATATCCTACAGGATGCCAATAATATGATAGAACATAATATCAAATAGTCCATAATTTTGAATAAGATATAGCTGCTTCTATCCAAACGTTTCCAACTAGCACAACGCTGTTGGATCATGATGAGGTTAACTAACCAGATACGGTCAATTAAGTCAAATTAGTTTGACTGACTATAGGTAGAGTGTAACAGTGACATGCTAGGTTAGGTTATACTGACATTACGGCAAACACTAGCTTCAGTCAGTCAAGCTAGTGATCGTTGAGTACTATTTTGTATACGTCCAATGCATTCATAGTTGTACTCAGAATATATCATAACTTTTCTTACTTAGCAGTGTGATAAATAATATACATATTAAATAATGGACAGTATTAACCTGATAGAAATCTGATTTCATTATTTTACTAGCAAGATTGCATAGCACGGCAACCGTTCTCATTCAGGAATTCTCAAATCTTTATTTTCCGCTATCTATACATATAGAAATATCAAAGTACGTACGTTACTTTCAACACTATTACTGATGTTCAAAGTGATTTTATCACAGAAGGTAGTCTGGTCTGTCGTCAGCGTGTGACTGAAGAACTTATTGACCATAGTCGGGAACCACATAAAGAACACGTTGTTTCTGAAATGTTTTAGAACGCAGTTAGCTAAATCGGAGTGGCATAAACATTAAAAAAAAACTACAGAGTTAGTAGTAAAGGCTATCACTGGTCTTTATATCTGTCCCGAAACAACAGTTTGTACTTCTGTGTTTCTATCTAAAGTATGTGGTTAGTTATATGGGCGAGAAAATACATACACGTAGGTAATTTAATAAAAGGTAAAATAAGGAAGTAGTCTTTTAACGTACTACTCTACGCTGTAAGCATAGGTAATTAATAAAGATTCAATGAAATAAAGACTCTCAGTACAGTAAGTTAAAATGTATTATAATGTGTTAAAATAGACTACAGGATAAAGTAAAAAAATACATATTTATAAGTTAATAATAATAATCAATTAAGATACGAAACCAAATAAAAATTGACTATACAATAAGTAGTAAATCTAACGAATAAACAGGAATAAAAATATAAAGTAAAAATACCATAATTAAAAAAACCAAACATATAACCACTGAAATATAACCCACAAGGCGACAAATTCATAGAATGCCACCGTAACATGCTTTGGATTAAAGTCTCTGAAACTATATCAGAGGGCCCTGACTTAAAATATGTGCCCTAGTAGTTCTACTTCAGCTACCAAAGTAACAACCTATTAATGACCACTCCTGTAGGGGCCATATCTTTATTGATTCTAAATTTTACTTCCGTGGCCAATTAATTAATGGAGAACGCATGCCTACTTCATACTATTTTATTATTTAAGTATGTATCCTCATAGATACATTCTGAACTCTATCATACCAACCAAATTCTAAAATAATGCTTGTATAAGTTATAGTGCATTTATATCAGGCATAGCACTTTTGCAGCACGGGACGATCGCAATTACACCATATTAATCAGAGTAATGCAGGACTGACAGTATTATAGTCATACCCTAGAGCCGTCAAATGCTATTAAGTTCAGCAATAAATATGAGTAACGAAAGTTCTTTACCAAGATGTGTTAACTCCTAGACTGTGGAAATCCTTAATGGTTTAAGCTCAATACAAACGAATGTAGACCTTATGGTTTAACAGACAAATTGACTCGAAATTTAAAACCTTTGTCCACCATTTAGAGAGCTAGTTTAAAAAAAACACCCAAGGGGATTTCGCAATATCATAATGATATAGAAACATAAAGAAATAAACTTACGAGCTCGCGCAAACACACAGTAAAAAGAATAACTGTATCGTCCTCTTTAATAACGGTGGTCTAAATATCGGTACCGTTTGTTGTACCACTGAATTCCAAAACGATGTATTCGTTCGTTTCACTTTATGAGATGTTAACAAAGATCTTAACTGTAATAAGAAAACTCTTAATATAACAAAAATAGATGATGTAAGTATAAATTAGGTAAGAACTGGAACAAGTTACAAGGACATATACAATTTCCGTGCCGACCTTTAAACGTTAGCATAAATGCTAATGGAGGCTTATCAGTTAGATAACTAACGGTGCTTTGATGTCCATTTACTTATCTTTGGAAAACAGTGTATTTAAAAAAAATAGGTTTTAGCGTTAGACTGCAATCTCATTTGATGTTTAATGTCCATGTGGTCGAAGCTGGTAAACATGCTAAACATAGACGACAACTGACTTCCGAACGCAGCTGCAAGTACATACCTACAGAGCTTGACGATAGATTTTCAATTTGAGGAAGATTAAAGCGAGCTTATAAAAGCTCTACCACTATTGTTTTGGTTTCATCATGATGTTATCCTTCACCGAAAGCTTTAACTCTGTTACAAGATTTCGAACTTACATCGATCAAGGCAGTATCCGAATGATCACTTATAATAACTAGCCAGTAAAGGCATATATCGCAAACATATATTTTAAAAAATCAGTTTTAAACAACTATAATCTAACTTACCATACCCAAGGAAAGCATAGCTGATACCTACTCGCTATTTGGACAGTTATTATACGAGGAATATAGTATCTAGAAATATAAATACAATCAAATAGAAAAGAAAGCCTTACCACCAATTCATCATCGGTTCCATTGACACCGTAAGCAGTCTTTAATATATACATGGCTTTATCTATCTCGCCCTTATTTGCAAGGAATTTGGGACTTTCGTGAAGGAAAAATATCATAACCGCTCCACATCCCAATAATAGAGCCAAAGATAATGAAAAGAGCCGCCAAGGACGGTACGAAATAGACAGCCACGGTATGGGTATGTTAAAATCTAAACCCAATATAAAATATGCTAGACCTGTAATTCAATTTATTAATTTATTTTAAAGTTATTGTGTGCAAGCAGCAAACAAAGAAAGAAAGAAATATTTCATACATAAGGCATTACATCATATACAAGTATACAAGAGCGGATAACAAGTATATAGGGTGAACTATAGCAAAATACAAAAAAAATATAATGTACCATAGGTCGACTACAGATACGTTGCTACTTTCTCTACTTTCTGTTACTAACATTAACACCTTTTGTACGTTTGCAAATTACACTTATATATAGATAGGCAAATATAACCAATATAAAACTGAAATTTATTCAAAGAGCCTTTTTAAAACTTAAGCTTTGCTTTAATTTATATCATTTTATTGAAATAGTTATGATTAAAAGTACACTCTTGAGATTACCTTTGCTCAATATGTCTATTTTGTTAGCGACAAGCCGTGTTATTGTTGCTTTCTCAAGATGTGCCTCTTTTCTCTAAGCTTGTGTCTCATAAATGTTTATTCTTCTCTTCCTAGAGAAGTTAATAAATAATATTGCGTGTATATTCTTAATACTTTTTGGAAGAGCCGCAACTAAGGTGTTAAAGAGCCCCGGTTTGCCGACCATTTATTGCTAGTAAATTTTTTGGTATATGTATGTAATAATTACGCTAATTAAAAAAATAAGTGGAAAAAAAGAAGTACTTACCGTAACATACTAAATCCGAGGCAATGTTAAAGCAGTTCAAAATGAACAGGTACTTTGTTCTATACTTATCTCCCGTGCACTCGCCGAGATAAGCAATGGATATTGTAATGCTAGCGGACGAACTGTAAAAAAAACGTTTCATTGTATCAAACATTAATGCGAAATATTTAATTATATTGAATATGTATCATACGGTCATTTAGATGCAAATTCAAGAGAACAATAACGTACCCTTAAAGAGATTATTTTTACTGAAGAATAAATAAAGAATCTAGGTATATTTTTTCGTGTATCTTCGTATCATTTGCGCGCTACGAAGCATGAAAATGTTATCTATTTTATTTACATTTTCTAGCAGGTTAGTTTCATTGTAGCTATTTTACTGGTGATTAAAAGTAATACGTGTTAAAAGAAAAACGTATTTAACAGGAATGGAGTTACTCACTCAAAATAACCGCTACCTGTGCGATATACCATTTCGATTCGAGTATCCTTATTAACTCCTAAGTCTACTATATAACACATCATTATTACATAGTATAAAATAAAGTCCCCTACCGCGTCTGTCTGTCTGTCTGTTCGCGATAAACTCAAAAACTACTGAACGGATTTTCATGCGGTTTTCTCCAGTAGATAAAGTGAGTTATGAGGAACGTTGTGGTATATAATTTGTCAAGGATTTATTTTTAATCAGGGCGGGACAACGTCTGCCGGGCCTGCTAGTATCATATATAATAGTCGATGGTATAGAAATAGAGATGATATAAATTCACAATTAATAATGACAAATCATATTACATGTCATACGTAAAATAGCAGTCATGCATGGAAAAAAAATCACTCGCAACATAACCCTCCAACGCAAGCATTATGCTATCAACGGCCTCTTAGCTAACAATAATTTGGCCACGACGTTAATTCTATTATATGTGTACAAACAACGAACAATAATACGGATAGTAATCGTAACACCCAAAAACATAAAACTATTAAACCGTTGCAGCGGGTAAAAACGATTTCTAACATATGACGTAGGTCCTGTAATGAGCTAGATTTTTCAGGTAAGGAAAAAATCGGGATGAAACCAAAGCATAGTGGCTTTTTCTAGGCTCGTTAAATTGGCTATTATCCTCAAATTGAAAATGTATCGCCAAGCTTCTGTATATGTGTACCAGCTGTACTTGGTAACCAGTTTTGCTCTTGGCTAAGCATGTTTACCACCTTAGACCATATCATACCAGGCCATTGAAGGTGGTAGAGTCACGCTGTAGCTATTACTAGTTTTAGCATAAATGGGTCAGTTCGACCGGGGTAGTACCACCCGAACCACAGAATACCGACGTGAAGTAAACCTCCTTTCCTTCTTTCTCTTCCCCTTTTCTCCTTTCCCTACCTCTCCCCCATACACAGGCTGGCAACGCACTTGCGACTCCTCTGGTGTTCCTAGTGTTTATAGACGGTGGTGATCACTTAACATCAGGTAACTCACCTGTTCGTATGCCTGCTTTTGACATAAAAAAAAATCATCATTTAGCATCAGGTGAGATAGTTGTAAAGGTACAACAAACGAAGAAATGACAGTGTGGTCGTGGATGCAACGGCTGTATACATATTGTTTATGCCCATTGCCCACATACATATTGCGAAAAATATTCAGTCAGTAAATAATTCCCTTACACATCGGCTTACATCGAGTAATTTGACATTATTTAGCCGTTCAATAGGCCAGATTACACACTTGGCTTTCACATCAAAAGGACCATCAACTATAACTAACATTCATTAAAAGAACCAGCTGTCAAACAAAAGAACGAACAGTATTCTTAGCTACACTTTGTTGTAAAACTATTGTACCTACTTACAAAAGGCATCCAAGTACTTTAAATATCAGCATAAACCTGAACGAGGCCGAAAAACTTGTTATAATTGACAGAATGGAACCAACTGCCGTTGATATTAATAAAGTTTTTCTTCTGCCGTGAGTGTCTGCATAATAGCCCCAAGGAAGAGCTGATAAGTAACCTAGAAGACGTAAAAGAACATACATAAAATGGTAGAGTGTTATATATTCAAAGATGGCAGAGCCACGCTGAAGCTATTACTGGTTTCAGCATGAATGAGTCGGCTCGCCCGGGGTACTACCACCCGATCCACAGAAAACCGACGTGAAGTAGCAGAGCTTGCATTGTTGCGTTTCGTTCGGTCAGTGAGAGCGCCAGATAACCCACCACCCCTCCCCCAAACAGAAGGTGGCAATGCACTTGCGACTCTTCTGATGTTGCAAGTGTCTATAGACGGTGGTGATCACTTAACCTCAGGTGACCCACGTGTTCGTTTGCCTCCAATGGTATATAAAAAAAACTACAAACGTGATAAGCATGATTCCTTATCTTTATATCTGTAAACGTGATCGTTTAAATCAACAATGTATCGCGTAGTCACCCGATATGTATCTATCAGTGTCTTCAGATACCTACACTTGAAAGTTTGATCTATCTTATCTTTTATTTATGTACACTGTCATTTATTATTGTAATTAATAGTAATTATAATCGTAAGGATGACTGTATTGAAATTGAATGAAAAAAACCAATTTAGTTAATACTTTATTTACCTGATTATGTGAAAAGAGGGTAAGGTTTTTCGTGTTTTAATATCCAGATTTCTTTGGGACACACGGACGCTGCGTAACCTAAACGCTTTTTATGGATTTAAGCATACTAATTAATGGTCGTCCGGTGGTCAAAATTCGACCATAATAAGGTGTACAACATTTTTTTTTCACGTGCTAATATATAGTTATCGTTAACTTTATTGAGTTGTGTACAAAATATTGTAGAACCGTAGGCGTAAGAAGCGTAAAGTATGTCGCATAGAGACTTTTAATAAAAGCTTCGACCCGTCGTTGATATGAGGACAAAGAATTGCTATCGCATGTTCCGTACTCTCGCTTGCACGCTCGGATCAGGCGAAACGTGACAATGAGTCATGCTTTAACGTGCGTGCAGCCGGCGTCCATCGATTTATAAGACGTTACCAAAAATCTAATTGTTGCCAAATTTGATAACTCTAAAAGCTCGTCAATGATTTCTAAACAAAATCGCTTGACACACCAAGCAAAAAAAGCTATTGAACTGATTTATTTAACCTATTTATATATCATATAGATGACTTGTTAGATTAATCTTAATTGTGACGGCTGCGAATCTATAAAGAGTGATTTTGCAGTCGGATGCTTGATGTTGCTTAATTAATCATTCTACTTGCTTGAAGTATAAAGACTTTTGGCTCTGACTTGACTTACACTTGGCTTCGCTTAAAAACCAAAAAACGAAGTAAACCGTTGGAGTAAATCTAAGCACGGAATACGAAGTAATATAGTCTATCATATATATGTTTTATTAACTCTTTTGAAAACATAAAAAAGATGAAAAATCAATCAAACATTGGAAGCACGTTTCATACCCCTTAACAGCGTAAAAAATGCAGATCGCAGTGCAAGATTATGAACATTAAATTGGTGAAATTTTAACGTCTTGTCACTCCGTTGTAATATTAGTCTTATCAACTTGTGACTCCTGAACATAATCATAATATATAAAAATTTGTCCACTTAAACCGCTACATTGTTACACACATTTACATTATAATACAACTAATACATACAACAAACAAAAATATTTAATATATTACCTGCAAAAGGCATCGAAGTTAATAAACCTATCTCTGTAATACTGAGCTGTAAGTCACAGGTAGCGGCAGGTACAGTCACGCAGAATGCTAACAAATCCAAAATCGCTGCCATATGTATGGTACTGCTAACAAACAATACGATCACGTTGTGACGGCCGTGACCTGAAAAATGTTGGTAGTAAATAATGGCTCATTGAACCACTTATATCTTAATTAGTGTTTGATAGAACAATTTGAGGATACTAGATTATCAACTTATTCAAATTAGTAACATTCACAAGAGAATGCATCTGTATGCAATCTTTCTATGCAGCCAGAATACTCAAATTTGAATTGGTTTTCATTTGAAATAGACGTCAATGCTTATCCTCGGGAACGGATCCTTTAACTTGTAGTAGGTTACAGGTAGATTTAAGCTATTTTCATTATTTCAACACCCCAAAGGCAATATACATTATAAAGAAGAAGAACCATATTTTTGAAGCTATACTTGCTTTAGCGCGTTAGGGGCAAATGAGGAGAGTAGATTTTTACGATGCGCGCGCACAATAGCACCTAAAAGCGATACCATGAAGTTGGTCGATAATCGTGTGTCAAGTTTTCGTGAGAACTGATATCTATACTCTAGGTAGTTATATCAAATATATATGAAACTATATATAACATGTGTTAATATCAGTGGAGATAAAAATATATTCATAATCATAAATGTGATTTTGAATTAAATATGGTGGTCAATGATAGTTTATTGCATTCGTGATAAAAATTTATACTATAAATTATTTTAAATGGGTTTATAGATTTTAGGCTTTTTAATTTATGAAACTGTTATTTGATAAATATGTATGTTACTCTGCTTGCTTGTGCTGCTAGCTTTACTTTATCCTACATATAGATATAAAAACATTGAAAGCCTATTTAAAAGTTAATTATAATAATATATAAATAATATAACGTTATCATTTTATTAACCTAAAACTATAAACTTCTATATACTAAGCATACTTCTTTAGTATAACTATATAGTACTTCTTATAACGATAAATATATTAACATTTTTCACGAATACATAGACAGAATGAAATATTAAGTAAAATGATGATACAACGTAATTTATTGTGATTATACGTCATAGTAGCACCAACTGTTTCAATCAAGTTCAAAGCACTTGCCAACGTCGACGACTAAAATCATATTGAATATCAATTAATTCCAGTGCTCTTTCACGTTCATATTCATTTATTAGATTAATTTCAAGGACATCGACATTATGGTATAAATAATAATTTATGTACGTATATATACTGATAATTCTGTTCTTTTAAGGATAAATCGCGCCATAACTACTAAACAAATCGACATAAAAAACTATGTCCGTTCGATGCGATTTTTTTCATAGATAATTCAGGGCCATTTATTTTTTGGACCCGATAAACCCGTTGTCATTTTTTTCAAATAGCAATCCGCTAGTTTTCTATATATGCATTTTAAATACATCAAATTTTGTAAAATAAGGTTGAATCACGTGGTAAAAGAAAATATTTTTTTTCAGCTGTTTAAACGAAAAATAAAGTAAGTAACTTACCGACAAGATTCATCATTTTTTCTAATTCGACCTCCATTGCTGAATTTTATCTATAATTTATTCTTCCTCAACAATACGATTGCTGTTGTCGACGACTCGAAGACGTGACAAAAATTAGCGAAACTAAATTTAATTTCTGCCCGTTACTACGATCTGCGTCTGTTTAGACAGTTTGTGGAATGAGGAACATAATAAGTGTGAAGTTTATAAAATACATAAAATATAATTATTTTAACGGGCTGTATATGGCAGGTAAATAAATAACGACCACTGTAAATGTATTTTTCTTAGATACACTAAATATCTTGTGGACACTATGTAAGTGATCTCGGAGCGTTTGTAGTATCAGAACGAGTTTATTTGAAACATTGATTACAAATTACCCATAAACAAGTTTTTGTTAAAGGTTTTCTATGTTTTTGTTTTTATAGCACGCAACTTTATCTATTTGTAAATAATTACATATTTCTTTACGATCACTTTGACGGAATTTTAATAATAAAGAAACAAAAATCCTTTAAATATTTTCTGATAATGTAACGCCGAGTCCAACAACAACACGTCGTCTTTCTTTTATAGAATTCGAAACGATAATTCGATTAAAATATAATTACTTTAAATTTATATGTGATTTTTGGCGGGACCTTGGAATGCCATGTAGTGGTTTTTATATTTTATTCTTGTGTTATTTGACTCTATAATATCTTTGTAATATAGGTGATGTTTTACGTTATATAGTTTGGTTATTAGCATAGGCTATGACTTGTCACAAAAAGTCCACGGAAAGTTCTAACAAGACGGCCACCATCTTGTTAATTCATTGAAATGATCGCAAGAAACTTTTAATATCATCACCTACTCGACAACTATAGTAATAATCAACTATCTATGATTCATTGTCAAAAAAAATATGTACAAAGGACAAAACTACGTAAATTGAAAGTAATATATTTTTTTAGTGTAGAAACATATGAATGTATACATATATTTCTTCGCCATGCTCTCTTTTTTTACCCTGAACGGTTTAATGGATCTGAAGAATATGTGTTCGTCTTTTTAGATTTATGATGTCGTGTGTAAGTAGTAGATACACAATATCACCATATAGAGAATTTACGGTATCTGTGATAGGAAATGTTACAAACGAAAGAAACTGAACAAGATAAGTTGTTACATGAAGTTTTTGGCGAGATCGTAGTCTGTTAGGCTTTAATATTTTATTCATAATCTTGTGTTATTTGACTCTATGTTTTGTAATATTGGTGGCATTTTACGTTATAAAGTTCGGTTGTCGTGCACAAGTGAAGTGGATGGGAAATAATACCACGGGGCGTGAATTCTGAGATGCCACACTTAAAAAAATAGTTGTTAGATTTGATACAGACTAATAATAATTTAAATGATGAGATGTCATATCTGTGAATAAATAAGGGATTTTGCAGTCGAATTATTAGTAATAATAAAAATCTTTTGATCTCATTATACATTAAGTTAAAAACTAAGTTAAAGGTTTAATAATACACAACGTGTATACAATTTAGCTCACCTTTTATTAAGCGTTGGACAGATCCGTTCGCACCACAGAACATACAATTCTAAATCGTCCGGGACGCGGTTTTGTTTCCGTAGCGATTATAGAGCGAGAAGGTCATGGTTACTCTTTTCCGTATGAAGTTTGTAATACTAATGGTTTGCACGCGCGATTCGTTCTTTATTAGTCAATGGCTAACGACTTTTTACGATAGATAGTGCTTGACGCGTTACGTATTGCCGTGATCTGTAAATAAAGTGAATATTATACATGTATATATAACGCTTAGTTACTAATTTCATACATACAGAGATAAGATATCTTTATCATTTTATCGAAAAATATTACTGCTATATATACTATTGGGAACGTAAGGGATAAAATTTAATCTCTAATGGCATTGAATCGAATTGACAGATCGGAGTATCTTATGTAAATTCAGTTTTGGTATAAATATGAACTTAATGTAAAGTTTCGAGTTTTTGGCGGGATTTTAGACAGTCATGTAGTAAACTTTACTCTGTATTCGTAATGCTAATTGTTTTTATAGACGAGTAATGCTAATTAGTACTAACTAATGTTATAAATGCAAAAGTGAGTTTGTTCTTTTATTTGTTACGCTTTCACGCCTCGACTACCGAGCATTATGAAATTTTGCACACACGTTCTGACGGGTACAGAAAGGAACATAGTATACTTAATTTTAACCTAAAAAACAACTAATCCCGAGGGATAGGTCGAATCTATTTTAAGGCGAGCGAAACCGCGTACAAAAACTAGTAAGTGACACGGTTACAAAAGTAATAACACGGTACGCGAATTTGTAGAGGTCACAAAAACTTTCTACAAATTTATTGATTGTCATTATATCTTCACAATACACTTTGTAGTCATTATACGCCTGATAGAGGCACCAAAAATAAAGAGGATTTTTTTTATTTAGGAAAGAAGAAAAATCTCATATTTACACGATGTGTGATTTTCGTAATTTCATGCTTATTCAGATAATATATCATTATCATTTTATCGAAATATCATTACTGATATACATATACTACATATACTATAACGTAGAATTAAATGTAATCTCTCACACTTTAAATTTCATTAATATATCAGAATACCTAACACGCTGTATATTCCGTTTTTGCATAAAAACAAGTTAAACGTAACAATACGTTTATTTTAGCTAACATATGTTAGTTACGTATAACTTAAATCGACTTATATTTTTTATATATAAGGGAGAGATCTTTAATAAGTGATGGTATAGATGAAGTTTATATGAAAAGAATATATTACAATAATATATTAAAAGAAAAGAACTAAGTATTTTTATAACAGTTTCTTAATAACCTCTAAATAATTATGTATACAAAATATTTTATCACAAGAAATATATTTTAAACAAAAACCCTATCCCTTCTATCTGCTGGAACATATCGTGATGGTACAACATAACTTCAATATTTTAAACTTAAGAATAAAATAATAAATCGTAACTTATTTATTTAAATTACATACTGTTTTATCCGTATATATATGTAAATAAATATAAAACTTACCTCAAAGCTTAAAACAAATTTCTTATCTATTGCAAAAGTTATTTTAACACAACCAAGAAGTATTTATATTAGACAAGATTAATATTGTTAATTCAGATAACTTTTAATTTTTAAGTATGATGGAACTCTTTAAAACTCACTGCAAAACTAAATATATATTATTATAATTCCAATAGTTACTAACTAGATCAATGTTGCATAATTATTAACAAGCTTAAACGTCTTATATACGCATTTTATTATATTTCATTAATAAAGTACGTCTACACTACACATTTCAAGCAACGCTTATGAACGTCTTGAAAAATTGTTGAAGGACATTTCGAGTGTCAATTTTAAACGATAAACTTGTTCAATATTCGTTACAGCACAAACGACAGAATAACATTCAAGTATATTTCGTTTGTTACATAATTTATCTACGACTGATAATGTTTATAATTTTATAAATCTAGCTGTGCCCGCGACTTCGTCCACGTAGAATCTGATGTACAAAACAATGACTAATAAAGTAATCTGAACGTAGTTAGTCCATTCTACTTTTCTCTCATAGCGCTATTAAAATTACAATAACTTTTGATAGAGTGTACCGATTTTAATGAAACAAAGACTAAGTTACTCCCGAGGATATGCTTTATATTTTTTCTGAACCCAGTACTTTAGCAGTGATGCGTATTCATACAAACAGACAGAATGGCAGACAGACATTTCTAAAAATAATTGAAATGTATTCTATTACTTATTCCTAGACGCCTGCAACAGACAGGTTAAATTTACATTCTTATTATATGTATAGATAGTGATAGTAAATTATCTGTAATCAGGCGAGATGCTAGTTAATATATGTATAGATTAGCTTCTGCTTGCGACTTCGTTTACGTAGAAGGTGAAAACATTTATAAATAATACGTACGTTAACTGTGATTTTTAAACATTCTTCATTGGTGATCCGCTCCTATTGATATTAGCGTGATGATACACACATCAAAAAAGTCTAAGCAACATGCGTGATATTACAAATTTTACCATTTATATTAATTAATTTCTAAGTATTTACTCAAGCAAAGTGCGTAGGTAAGTAAACTTTTTTGTTATTGATGACATACTGGCTGGTTGTAAAAAAAAATTTGATTATGTTTTGTTTTTTCATAACATTCAAATGACTGCGAATTTGTTTGAATTTAAGTGCTTTTTAATTGCTACGTTTAGTCTTGATTTTATAATTTTACCAACCATTTAAATAAAGTTAGCGACAAAATTGAATTTTTAGATATTCTTTACGTCATGAAGCGACGTCATTTGATGGCAGATGAAATGCAAAGAGCTGTAGGAATGTTGCAAGCGGGAAGTAATCAATCTCAGGTCTCTCGACATTTTGGCATTCATAGAAGCGTTATTTGTCGTCTTTGGCAGCGCTACAATAATACAGGAGAACCCGCTGAACAGCATCCAGGCCGTAAAAGGAGTACAACCACTCGGCAAGACCGGTACATACAACTGACTGCAAGACGCCAGCCGATGTTAACCGCTCGAGAGATAAGTTTGAGGCTACAAATTTCAAGTGGTGTTGATGTAAGTCCTCAAACTGTGCGAAATCGACTGCATGAGTACGGCCTACGAGCTCGACGCCCAATCAGGTGCCCACCGATACGTCACGGGAATCGCGCTCGTCGATATGAATGGTGTAGAGAACGCATAACATGGACCCAGGAACAATGGGATAAAATTATGTTTTCCGATGAGTCGCGATTCGGGTTTAAGCCTGATACAAGAAGGGTGCGAGTGTATCGTCGGCCCGGAAATACTGAAAGGCTCAGGTGCGATCAGGAAGTTCATCCATACAGCGGCTCAACAGTTATGTTATGGGCGGGTATTATGAAGAACAGGCGAACTGAGCTCGTTTTTATAAATGGAAACATGAATGCTGAAAATTACATTGAGGATATTCTCAGACCTTATGTCTACCCATTTGCACAAACCTTTGGCTCCGATTTTAGGTTAATGCATGACAATGCGCGTTCACATACAGCTCGGCGAACCAGTGAATACTTTGCAACGGAGAACATCCGGGTATTGCCCTGGCCTGCACAATCGCCAGATCTCAACCCCATCGAGCACGCATGGGACATGCTCCAGAGACGTGTTTTGAAGGACTTGGACGGAGCGACAACAACCCAACAGCTGAAGGATTTGCTACAATTCCATTAGGAGCGAATACCGCAAGATGACATAAACAGTCTCATTAATTCAATGAATAATCGTTGCCGACAAGTTCTGAATAGCAGAGGAGCCCATAGTTTGTATTAAATTGTTCTATTCTTTCACAATAAATACATTTTCTTTAGAAATTTCATTTTGTAAGAAAAAAGTTTAGTTTCTTATGTATCTTAGTTTCTACAGTATATTCTAATATTGTTCATTTCTGTTATTAAAAGAACTTATAAAGACAACAGCTGTTATTTAGACATCATAGAACCCTAAAGATATTCTTTTAAAAATAAAATACAACGTTATAATGTGAAGAACCATCCTAAAATTTAAATTAGTACATGTTGCTTAGACTTTTTTGATGAGTGTATATACCCTATAGCCTTCCTCGATATATGAGATATCTAACACTGAAATAATTTTTCAAATCGGACCAGTAGCTACTGAGATTAGCTCGTTCAAGAAAACAAACTCATCAGTTTTATAATATTAAATATAGATTACAATATACCACGTTTATGTTTAGACAATAACAATATTTATGGAGGACACTACACTCGATTCTCGTTCTAAATCTAAAATATAGGTGCTTAATATTTGACCTAATTGTCTAGAAACATACAAAAGTTATACGCAATCTTCAAACATCTATGTTCAAGTACAGTTGCGATGATCTTCGGGTTGAATTGAAAGTAAACGTCGGAACGACATAAGCAAAACAAAAAAGTTTATTGTCCGTTTTATTATCGAAAGTTATTAACTCCGGGTCGCCCCTTGTATTTTTCGGCACCAGTTATTGCACCATTACTTTTGTAGCTATACTTTGGAAAGTTTTAGAATAAACTTTAACTTAGGTTCTCTTTGTTGTTTATTAGTATTTGTTTTGATATTATTATTTTATATGTTAAATGTGACCAAGAAGTGTCATATTCTACAATACCGCATACTCATGTCTAAGCTTTCACCTAGTATAATATAAACGTATTATAGATAATATATATACAACTATGTCCATCCCATAGGGGCTGCTCATAAAATACGTTCCCAAAATCTTATTTCTTTACTGTTCTGCGCTATTATTTATCATCATCATCATCGGTCTGTAAGACCAACTGTGGGGTCATAAGCCTCTTCCCGAAGGATGGTGACGTTTTCACAGAACTCTACAGTTCTATATTTTCCCACATACGGTGATACTATAAGATACATTTCTCAGGTAAAGGTTTCCTCGCGATGTTTTCCTTCACCGTCAGCAGATAATGTTACCAGTTTAAATTAGTAAGTAAGTGTTACCGATTCTTTTATAAATTAGTAAATGTACGCGAATTCTAACAAAAATTCGTTCGTACACGGGTTTCGATCCTGCGGATATCGTATTGTTATATTCCACCGATCAAACCACTCGACCACTACGACATATTATTTATTATAATACACTTGATTTGTACACAATAACCAAGTCATATTACGTAAGATATCGCCAACATTATAAAATATAAAGTGGTTAATATAATTTTCTTTATATTTTCTCCCTGTGTCTGTTTGTTCCGACTAATCTTTCATTGGTAGATAGCTGATGTCTTAAGGAGTAAAAATCGAGTTCCGGGCAAATAGAATAAAATAAAGAAGCGGCATCCAGTACCGTGTGCACTCTGCGCACACATATACATTTAAAAATATGTTTTTTGTTAAATTGTACGCGTACGGCGTCGCGCGTAACATTTAGTTATGAATCAAAATAAAAGTCACTACATGATCATGTAAGATCCAGTAAAAAATTAATTACACATCTGTCATTTAACGCCGTGAATGCTCGCGCGCAGAGTACATTTTTTTTTTGGCAACCAATCTGTTAGATTAATACTGCCATTGGCAAGTGAGTATCGATATTACAAGTTTCTTGATATAATTTCAATGAACTAACAAGATGGTGGCCATCTTGTTAGAACTTTCCATGGAGTTTTCGTGGCATCTCAGAATTCATGGTCCGTGGTATTATTTTCCATTCACTTCACTTA
Source organism: Antheraea yamamai (assembly GCA_036509395.1). Taxonomy (NCBI): domain Eukaryota; kingdom Metazoa; phylum Arthropoda; class Insecta; order Lepidoptera; family Saturniidae; genus Antheraea; species Antheraea yamamai. Next base: position 17,076,097 of record AP028435.1, on the reverse strand, counting down.
TGCACAATAAACAAACTATATTACATAAAACACCACCAATTTTACACAATATAGAACCAAGTAATAAATACAAGATTATGAATAAAAAATAAAATCCACTACGTGACAGGCCAAAATCCCGCCAAAAACTCCAGAGTACATTTGTATATAAGAGAATATTTATACGATTTATAATGCGATTCAATTTAATATCACAACAAACAATAGGAACAATATCACAATGGTGGTCAATTTATATTGGTCATATTATGTGTCAGCTCTGTTCTTCTAGCTTATAACACTATGAATGCTCGTCCAGTGGTCGAACTTCAACCACAAAAGAAAAAACGATTGAAGTAAAACTTCTTTGGCGTTATAAGAGATTGCGATTAAGTTAAAAATAAATATATGAGAATTTAAAAAGGCATTTATTGATGATGTAACACTAGTAATATATGTATACATTTGTTATCGTCGACCACTATACATTATAAAACAATAATTTAATTACTATCATACTTCAAATATGATATGATTGGTTAATTATAAATGAAATGAGAAACGTCCTACTCTGCAAATTTTCTAAATTTCTTGAGAAAACTGCATCAGTAGTCGTGCCATATCTAGTTGTTGATTGAACTAAAGAATGATTTACTTTATAACAAAGGGTTGCTAATAATATTTCCTATGTTATTTAAGTTTAGAATTAGTTGATAGATGGCACTACAGATAATGAAGTTTTGATTTAATTACTTACTTACTTACATTGAAACCAGATGGCAGCACGGTCGCGCCCATATATACATAATTATTCTATTGTATGATTTTGATTATTATTCAATTTAATTTTTTTTTACCTTAAACCTGCTAGTCGCACATAAAGAAGTTTTACATCAAAAAGGGCTTACCAATTTTTTATTGATTAAATCCAATCGAAATAAAATAAAATTAAGTCAATAGCTACTAAACAAAAAATAATGTTCCCCACTGACCATTTAAAATCAAAATATCCTTTATTCGATTTAGGCCTTGAGAAGGCGCTTATGAACGTCAAAGCTACCACCGGTTCGGAAAACAACCCAGTCATCGAGAAGATCCGGTAAGGACCTCGATCTGGTTTATCTTTTCATGTTATATATTTTTACAAAACATAAATAGTTACATTCGTTATTGGTGGATGCACAGAGAGCAGCGTCTGCACAGAGAGGGGCGTTATTTTATTATTTAAGCGCGGTATCACAAATAAGTTAAACTCTGACTCATAATAACCACAGAAGAAAGTATTCTTTGTTCCGTCAATATATCCATCTATGACCTATACGATAACCACTTGCAAAGGATAGTTCTATAAAGAAAATCTTATGACAAAGAAACTTCTTCAATTCTTTCTTCAACAATCGTCATTATTGGTGGAATCTGGTTGTTAAAGTAGGAAAGAGAGAACTTAAATATAACGATGTACAAAGGCAATAATATAAACTCATTTGTTCAATAAATATGATTACAAATCCAAGCAAATTTAAAAGTAATTGTAATTATGATTAGATCTAATCTGTCAAGGATGTTGCTATCACCTAGTGGGCTAAATATGTATAGATAATACGTTGCTAACTATATTTTTGTTACGTCCGTATCACTTATTATTATCAAATGTGAATAAGATAAATATAAGGCCAGTATAATATTAATAGTTTATATTAATATTTAGGGAGTAAAGTATGAATAACTTTATCTTATACTACATAACTAGTCCAAACGCCTTAATGAAGGAAATATATGCTCTTAAATAACAGATGAGTGAATACAAAAAATATGACGGCACTCGTAAACGTACGAGTATAATGAATACAACCGCCAAATGTGGTTTCTTTAGTAGTCCGGTGAAGCTGTTAAGACCTTGCTAAGTCAATAGCGTAGTCAGTTCGAAAAAAAAACCAAAAAGTGGTTTTTTAGCGGGATTTTTATTATGTAGTGACTTTTATTTTTATTCATACTCTTGTGTTATTTGACTTTATGTTCAATAATATTGGTGGCATTTTACGTAATATAGTTCGGTATAAGTGTGTTGTGTATAAGTGAAGTGGGTGGAAAATAATACCACGGAGATTCAATTCTGAGATACCACAAAAGCACCCAGGAAAGTTCTCATAGGGGGATCACCAAAAGAAAAACACCAAACATATTGCTGAGTAGTTATTTATGCCTAGATTATGCTTTATGTATTTCAGGATCAAATAAAGTAGTAATCGTCGCTTAACAAACAACACCCTGCAAGTCAATTAGACTCATTTTACATGGGAGTGAATAAAATGTTATTTTATAATTGAGTATTAGAATCTTTATGCAGTAATTAGTGATTTCAATACTGCAATTTTATTAATTGAAACGTTCAAAATTTCATTGTAGTTTGAAGCGTTATGAGAATGTTTATCTAATGACATTTAAAAGTAAATACTGCCAATTTTCGACTTAACGGTGTTATTTGCTAAACGACGTAATATTCAATGTAATGTAATATAACATTTATATAATGTATGTATTATGCTCCTTTCGTTCTGGCAATTGGAAATCTACGCGTCAATCAACAAATTAACGTCAAAGTCACACATATACCGAAAATAAGTAATAATCGATACAAATATATAACATGATAATATCTGTTTGTAATGTCAAAATAACAACTTTTTAATAAGTGGATGTTTTTTTCTCTCTAACTAACTACGCTATTGACCTAGCAAGGTCTTAACAGCTTCACCAGACTACTTAAGGATAAAATACCGCAGGTGATTCATATTCTTAATAATTTTAAAATATTCTAATGGACTAAAGTAATAATAGCGAATATTACGACTATACCTTACACCTATATTTAAACCTTTTAGTCGAGTCATAAGTATCATCACTAATCTTACCAAGACGTCAACAATCTCTAAAAATTGTTATTCTTACTTAGTTTTGATAGTTTTACCTATTTTCATAGAACAAATCTCACAAATTTTAAATTTTCTTAAATAATGATTACAATGCTCCATTCACATTAGTTCAACAATGTAATCAACAATCCTGTACTACTGAGATTGAAATATTACCATAAACTATTAAAATATCAATTGCCACATCCCTAGCTCCTTTTACTTATGCCAATGTCATTTAGGACCTGTCAGTTTTTGCCGATCTCTGTTCTTTCAAATTTAACTCACCCACACAAAAAGTAAACATTATTATCTCGTTCTGAATCAATTTTGTAATATACTGTTGCCCTAATTATAACATGTGCAATTAGTGAAATATTTAAACCAGTTTCAAGTAAGTTTGTTCCTTATTTACAAGAGTTTTCAACAGTTCATACCCAATATTATTTCTACGAAATGTAAGTACAGATTGAGTGAGTTTAAGCCGATTCTCTTGTACAATTGATGGATTTCTATCATTATGGTACTATAAATATACTACTGCGATATTGGTTTTCAGGTATAAACTAATACTGCTCAGTGCGTTGGTGTTCGGCGCTGTGAATCCGTCTGACATAAGTTTTTACGAAATTTTATCGGTATCTAAACAAGCGTCGACTCAAGAAATAAAGCAGGCGTATAAGAAATTAGTGGTCAAATTACACCCCGATAAAAACCCCGTAAGATATAATTTAATATTCTTCTAATCAATATCTTATATTAAATCATCAGTTGCGTATGAACGCGCCTTTATTTACGTATAGAATATATCTTATCTAGTCAATAGTGAATTCAAATTTGAAAGTAATGAAAAAATTATTAATAACTGTAATCACATTTAATCTACTAATATAATCTGATAAAACAAAATTATTACTGTCATCCTTAAACAATATCTGATATTTGGTGCTGTCACTAAAATATCATCATATGATGACTAAAGTATTTATGAAATGCTGATAATTATGATAAATATTAGGTAGGTTGACAACTTTTAGTTCCATCTGAATGTTCATTTATTTACAGTAAACTCCTTATTTTCAGTTTTGGTATTCACAGGTAAAAAACTGTGATCACTGTCTATATAAACATAAAATTGCAAAATTAGCAGTCCTGTACCTATTTAATTCCTATAATAAGTATCAAACAAACCTTAAAATAATTATAAAACATAGTTTATTGGGTCTACGCTTAACATTCCTTGAAAGAACCACAGCCATGCAACTTTGGACCTACAAAAGTATTGCATGACCCTATGGGTTTTGACATAAACTGAAATGGTGTGGACTTGTGCCTTTATAATCTCTCAATCAATAACTCTGTGATTGTAACTGACAGGGTTCAAATGTGTTTTATTTGTAATATTTTAGAACTACTAGAAACTGTTCTAGTTTTTGACAAAGCTCCAAGTAACTTTTATGAGCTTGAAGCTATTACCGGTTTCAGCATGAATGGGTCGGCTTGCTCGGGGTAGTAACATCCTCTCACAGAAAACCAATGTGAAGTAACAGTGCTTGCATTGTTGCGTTTCGTTCGGTCAGCAAGAGCGCCGGAGGCCCACCTCCCCTTCCCCATCCCATCCCCTCTCCTCGTCTCCTCCCCCAAACACAGGCTGGCAACGCATTAGTGACTCCTCTGCTGTTGTTAGTGTCTATGGACGGCGGTGATCACTTAACATCAGGTGTCCCGCATGTTTGTTTGCCTCCTATGATATATAAAAAAAGATTACAATATTACAGTTTCCCAAGGTTAAGTGGTAGTTACAAAATTACAATATCTTAATTGTAATAACATACAGAGTTCCTCAGAAAAAGCAAACCCATTTTCATCAGAACGAAGTCATAAGCACCGAAGTCTTAAGCACCGTCTTATTCAAAATATACTACTGCAAAAGTAACAAATTAAAATAACATAGGAGTTTTTGACAAGATCCTAGTGTGTCATGTAGTGAATTTTAAATTTTCATATTCTTTTGTTATTTGACTCTATATTTTGTAATGTTGGTGGTGTTTTACGTAATATAGTTTATTATTGTGCACAAGTGAACTGGATGGGAAATACTACCACAGAGGATGAAGTTTGAAATGTCACGAGAACACCCTGGAAAGTTCTATCAAGAGGGCCACCACTTTGTTAGAAATTATCACAAGAAACTTGTCATACTATTCCCTACTCAACAATGGCAGTAATAATCTACTAAAAGATTGGTTGCCAAAAATAAAGTAACAGAACATTGACATATAAAATAAAGCATATGATTTTCAATCAGCTGTATTAAAATGAATGAATACTATTTATTCTAGAAAGCATCAGAACAAGAGAAATTTTTGAAAATAACAGAAGCTTATGAAACCTTAAAAGATGCACAAAAAAGGCGAAACTATGATATTTACGGAACATATCAGACATATTCTAAGAAATATGATTATAAATCACAGGCAGAATATGATAATCTCTATTACAGAGGATTATATCATGAGGACCCTTATGTGGACACACTTTCTGGTGCCAATTTTTGTAAGTAATAAACCCAAAACAACCATCCATTTGTGTATACATTTTCTTTTCAATTTCATAATTGATATACTTTCTAGATCTTTTAATAATGTCGCGGCTTCTATACATTCTTCATATATAACCTTATAGGATAAGAAAATTTAATAAGTACATTTTAAATTATCATTCATACTTACTGAAGAGATAATTTCATTTATCCAAGCTCTATTAATATGTTGACTGCCATGGGACTTTTCAGGAAACTGACCTGAGAAGCCATTTTGTTTTAATAATATTATGTTATAATGGTAATTATAGTAAATAGTGGTAATCAACTTAACAAAATGCTGTTTTTGAAAGAAAAATCTGGTATAAATTATCTTGTAGTTATCTCATACTTGAAACTACAACACAACATAAGTTCAATGTAAACCAAACCATTTTTTCTCTTTCCTGAAACCAGTGATCTATTTATATTATACTGGTATATTATTACTTTGCTTGTAACTGTACAGTTATGGCAACTAAAATAAGGACAACATAACTCATATTGGGCCTCATGGGCAAGGTCACAAACTACGAGCTATCTCATTGTTGGCAGTCAATATGTTAAATATAGATTGCCACGGTAACATTAATATTTCCTATAGTTCTCCAGACTTCTGAAAACATTTTTAGAGTAATTCCTCTGTAGTATCATTCCCAGGACATTATTATATTATAAATATCCTGTACTGACCTCAAAGATTTTGATTACTGATATAATAAAGATTGAAATCATAAAGAACTGAATTATTATATAATACTTCAAAATTTCATAATACTTAGGAATTATATATACCACATATGTTATTTTCAGATAATTACCTAAAGGATGGGTTTTATTTTATTAATTTTTATTCACCATTTTGCCCTCCATGTCAAAATGTTGCAGAGGATTGGAAAACGTTAGCAAAATTATACAAAGGAATAGTAAGTATTTATAATTAATATTGCTTTAAATCATATTTGGCCACATGTGACTCACAAAAGATTTTAAATCAGCGCTAAATATTAATTACATAGTTTCTCAACTACAAACTTATCATCAATAAGATTATTCCGTTTGATCTTTACTGTTAAAATTGTAAAATATATTTAAAAAGAAAGTGTTTTATATCATATTTAATTATTATCTACAGTCTGTGTTGGTAACAACTTCAAGTTCTTGAAGGAAATAACAATTTACTTTCGTGGACTGTATATTTTCTCTTAATCTTCATAACATCGTATGTTACGAGTAGGTAACGAACGCGGTTCGACCCAACCCTTAAGAAATTATGACCCTTACAACTAGTAGGCGTACAACTTTTAGCCATACATTATATACATTTGACATTTTGTCACAGAGTTGAGTTCCATACAATATTATCATTTCAGTAATAATAATAGCAATTAATACACTCATTGTTTTACATACATGAAAGTTGTATTAAAATACAAGTCGTTTAATATTTATAAAAATATCTTATCAAACATAGAAAGAACATTTACAAATTATTAGAAAAGAAATGTGGATCAACAATCTCGTTTGTCCTCAACAGTCTGCGTCTTTGTTAATAAAGTTGGCCCAGTTTTAAAGATTGCTCATACTTGCACCTAATCTTCAACAAATATTGGTCATTTTAATTCTTCTTTATATATACGCAGATAAGACACAATTAATTAACTTGAAAGAATTCTATGTTGACAAAACAATGTAGAGACAAGATGATAATCACTCGTCACTATGCCTACAGATGAAGAACTGATAAATGTGGAATGTGGATATGTATTTAAGATAAAATACGTTTTAGTTTATTTAAATATAGAAGTCAGGTGTGAATGTTTATAATAGAAAGAAGGAATACGATTTATTGAAGAAAGGATGTTGCACTGACATTATCGAGATTTTCATTTGAATTACTGAAAATTCTACATATACGTATATCTATAATGAATTACTCTGAGCTATATGAACAAAACACCCAACTTTATCATAAAAAGTAATGAAGATGTCAATGTACAGTGCCGAAATATGAAAATTATACTACGCGTTTCGATTTTAATACTAGTAATACTGCTTTTGAAAGTTTTCAATGCTGATATCTTTTAATTAGATTTACTATATGAATCTAATACATCGAGTTATTATTAATCAGATCCGACAATTGATATTGAATATTGAAAGAGTAAATTTAATATCCAAGGAAATATTTTTTGAAGTAAAACTGCTTTAGGCGCGACTAGGAGGTAACTGGACGACAATGCAACGGAAGTGCGTTACGGCAATATGGCGGCACGTTTCTGTACCATCCGGTTAGATAATAATTAACCATAACCAAAACTTCTATTAAATCATAATTAATTTAATTCGTTACTTATCATAGTAATCTGCTCATACTTTTCTATATTTTATTTACTGTATATTACTTTATAACAAAGAGTTCCTGATAATATCTCCCGTGTTATTTAAGTTCCGAATTAGCTGATAGATGGCACTACAGATAATAAAGCTTTAATTTAATTTGTTACTTACATTGAAACCAGATGGCAGCACGGTCGCGCGCCCATGTAATTAACATAATTAAAACTATTGCATGATTTTTATTATTATTCAACTTAATATTTTCATTAGTTTTTTTTTCAAACGTTTTTGATTGATTTGTTTATAAACGATTTGTTGACAAAATCTAAAATATTTAAAAAGTTTTTCTTCAATCACGTGTGACGGTTACACGCATTCGTTTTTATAGAAGTTTTTTTTTTCAATCTTTGTTCACAGATTAAAGTGGGTGCTGTAAATTGCAAATATCACAATACCTTTTGCTACAACTCTATGAGGATTGGCAGTTATCCCTCGTTGCTGTTTTATCCTAATGTAAGATTTATGATAACGCTAGCAATCATTTAGGTTTACCTTAACATCTTTGTTGTACATTGATCAAAAAAGTGCTAATAAACAAATCATTCTGTTGATTTTTACATTTAGCGTACATAAAAAGTCATTTTATTCCTTGTAACATTTCGAAAATTTTGTAATGCAAATCCTGGAGATCTAGTACAAAGTTTTTTTATGGCGTCTCATAAATACTAATTTTGCCAGTTTAAATTTAAACATGGAACAGCGTAGGAAGTTATTTAAACTGATTATATAAGTTATCTTGTTTATTTATATGGACTGTAAAATTCTTCTTTATACAATTGCTATGTCTGTTTCCAAGGAATTTTAAATTAGAGGTTAAATGTAATCTACAGATGTTTTTGGTAATACAATAAATAAACAATGATAATTTTCTACATTTTTCGGAAATCTTTAATTTATTAATTATGTTTTGATTTATCGTTTACTGTTGAGTAAAAGTAATATCTATTAATTTCAGGGTAAATACGGTAATTATATTTATTATCGTGGTGAGAAGACGATGGAGGCTCTTGAAAAATTCGTTATGTCTTATCTAAATAGTCAATTTCATGTTCCAATTATATACCAATTGAGGGGCACAGATAAACCAATGGTTTATGTCTTGAAAGCGAACAATATTGATCAGAATGTACTCACGCGAATCGCTTTTCGTCTGGTGAGTATTTTTTTTTTTTTTTTTTTTTTATTGTAGCTCGGCAAAGTGACTGTACTGTGCCTGATGGTAAGCACAGTACAATCCAAAAACAATGGCGACCACAGAAAGACATACTATCCATCGCCGGTCGCCGTTGTCATGCCGGCCTGAAAGCGACCCAGTCAGGGACCCCCCCCCCCCCCCCCCTGATCCCGGAACGCGACACGCCCAAACGTGCCACTATGGCGGGTGTTCCACCTGGTGTACGGTGGTCGCGATCCAGTCGGGTACAGACACCCTACCACCCCGAAAATTTATCTATTAGCTCAAAAAAGTATTGTGGTCGAAGTGATTTGTCTTTATAAATATCGTAATGATTATTGCAATATTGTCAGCCTTTTCGTAATAGCATGTGTTCTGGCTGTAACAAAACGTGACGTGCCAAAATGAGGCACTATGTCTGTTTTTTATAGTTATGTGCATAATCATCAGTATACAGTTGAGTGTTATTTATTTACTTAACCTTAGCTAACTTAGCAAAATTCAAGTTGTCATATAAGTTACTATTAACATTGGTTATCGCTCAGAATGGTCTCGCAACAGTTGTTATTGTGGAAGATGATGATCTACGTGAAAAACTTACTAAAGATGAATACACAACGATTCTATTCAAATATAAATCAACAATTAAAGAAATTGAAAGTTCGGATGAAGATGACATATTGAAAGAGATTATTGAAGCATTACCTGATGTAGAATCCATTGATCCGGATAAATTAAAGGTATGTTTGGGTTATTTTTTTAAAATATTAGCCATGAGTGCAATTCCACTTGTATGAACTATACAATTAATTGTCAGGGTTTTAGTAAAGCTTTTTATACATTACACTACATTGTCATGTTGAAGTGCTTACTTTGATTTTATTATATTATTTAATTTATCGTATAGATATAGTCGTACTGTAAAATATGTAAGTTAGATTTATTTTATGAAGGTTTTTTAGTAGTGTCTACTGTAAACAATTTAGATGATCGTAATAATCAACATTTAATGGCTTAGACAATTTCATCATTTTGTGTCGACTTGATTAACTTTTAAACACACAACGAGCAATTCTTATGTATATATTTATATATAAATTTATTTTGTGTATCTCAGAAACGACTACTGATTTGGATTTAATTTTGTATTTAGATAGAAAATTGTTGTATAAGTTTATGCGTATATGTCTCATTTCCAAAAAAAATGCGATTATGCAAAAAGAAACTAATTATTCATATAAGCACCATTTCATAAATTTCTGTGATACTTTCCTCTTCTTCTTAGTGCTTTCTCGGCCTGGTGACAGGGTCCGCTTTCAGACTTAATTTCTTCCATTTTGTTCTCTTTCATATCCTCCTTTACAACATCCAGCCAGCGTTTAACAAATGATAATTGGATTTGTACCTTACAATATTCTAGGACAGTGCTATATTACAATATATCGGTTTACTTCCAATAGCAATAGTGCAATTAATACGTTAACACTTTCCGTGCCACGTGTACCACCGGTGGCACACGTTAAACTTGATCTTTAGGTCTCGTGTACCACCGGTGGTACGCGATTTGATTAATATTGAAAACTAAATAAATACTTATGTCATGTTATGTATGATGTTGTAACGTAATATTTTACGATAATGCGTGATCTACTCCGGTGAAACTGTTAAGGCCTGTCAAACCAATAGCGTAAACAGTTCGGAGAAAAAGGATTAGGTACAATTTTTTTTTGACAAAATATCTAATGGCATGAAGGACATGTCACGCAAAAATGTCTTGTCACGGAACGTGTTAACCAACCAGGCCAAGCTCGGTCACCTAGGTACTCTTATCTAATGTTATAAAACATTCAATCTGACCAAGAAATACATACATCTATGATTTAAAAAATAACCATGTAATCGTGTTCAGTGGTACTACGAGTTAAAATATACTAGTAGACAAAGAGACGCTAAGTTTTTTTTTAAACTAGAACTTCTCATGGCACGTTAGGGAAAAATTTTCTTTTCGTGTTAAACGTAAGGTAGGTATTTGTGTATGTGTAAGTACGTATAAATGTCTGTCTGGGTATAGTAGTAGTATACAAAAATGAGTAAATGTATAGATAAGTATTTACACTACGGGACTTCATATAGATAGTTTATAAGTATTCCCGTTGTCCCGCCCTGATTATAAAAAAATCCTTGAAAAATTATATACCGAAACGTTCCTCTTAAATCACTTTATCCACTGGTGAAAACCGCTTGAAAATTCGTTCAGTAGTTTTTGAGTTTATCGCGAACAGACAGACAGACAGACGTGGTAGGGGACTTTGTTTTATACTATGTAAATATATACTAATTGTGCCCACGACTCCGTCCGCGTGGAACCTATTGTAAAAAAATAGTAAGATTAACAATAAAATCATCTGAGTATGTCAATGCCCGGTTTCTGAGGTACTTTGTTAAACTATCATTAGTTATTGACGCAATAAAATTATCCGTAAGATAAACTGTCAATGCGTTCCTGAGTACGCAACGAGTTGTCAAATAACTATGAATCCCATAACTAGTTCTTTGATGTTCACTAGATGGCTCTTTTTAAGAAAGAGTGTTAAAAATTGGTTTTGTTATTTTAATTCTTAACATATAGTAGTAATATTATGATTAAAAATACTTAGGAGATTAGTAGATGATTTAATTTAATTTTATAATTATTTACTTTTAAATTTAAGTATTTTACATACAAAACTTTTCAATTTGTTATTTGTTCTTCAATGACATACCATTGTCAAGATATTAAAAACTATTTAAAATGTCAAAACTTATCGAATAAGATAAACGCCCAGATTGGCCAGATAAGTTTAACGGAGGTTTATCGTATGATTGTGTGTTCAGAAACCCTATTTGACAAGTTATCGAATCATTAACGCTATTGAACAGATAAATGTAACTCGGAAACCGGGCGTAAGTCAATTTACTGATCTACTTTTCTCTCGTACTGAAGTCGCGTCGTCATTAAAATTATAATAACTATGGATAGAGTAAACCGATTTTAATGAAATCACGACTAAATATTCTTGGTGAGGTTTTATCGTGAACAAAGTACTTTAGCAGTGGTGTGAGTTCAAACAAACAGACAGATAGACAGGCACACATTTCTAAAAGTGATTGAAATGTATTTTATTACTTATTCCAAGACCTGCAGCAACTTTTTTCACAAAAATGTAAAAAGTGCAAACACGTTAGATTTACATTCTTATAATATGTATATAGAGAAGCCAAAGAAGTTTCACTTCCTCTGCATGTCTGTCTACTCGCTGTGATACACGCAATTTTTTTATATAAAAAGGACAAGTATATTGTCAACTGTCGTGTGTACTTATTTGTATGCGTGTATGAAAATTTCAGAAAATCAGAAATGAATTGCGAAGCGGTATTGAAACACCTTGGGTGTTTTACTTTTCGTCCAATGGAGAAACCAGTCTACAGTTACACCAAATGCGAATATCGTTTCCTGATATGCACTTTGGTTAGTTTATTGCATCTGTATTCACAAGTATTTGAACAACTAATAATTTAATAACAAAATGTGTATAGTGAAATATCTATATTTATACCTAGTGATTGCTGGCTTAAAAGTAATAACTAGAAGTTTTTTTTTCTCTTTTTGTAAGTATAATTGTAATTTTTATTGTTAAATAATTATATCACAGGTTAAAAGGTAAATTTATTAACATAGTTTATATATGCATGTTATTAATCAGTACTTTCATCGAAGACATTATGAAATTGTCAAATTTTTGATAGATTTGTTTCTAAACTATTTATTGACAAAATTAAAAATATTGAAAAACCGGATGGTATAGAAAAGACGCCATATTGCCGTAACGGACTTCCGTTGCATTGTCGTCCAGTTACCTCCTAGTCGCATCTAAAGAAGTTTTACTTCAATACTTCAATTACTCCGTTAATGTACACCGTGTTGTAGGAGACAGCTGAGTTGTTACATTCCAAAATCCAATTTGAGCCGTTCCTAATATTTTACGTTATTTTTCAAGAGCTTCAAATTTTGTACATGTGAAATATGAAAATCATAATAAAAAAAAACTAAAAGCCTTATGAACGGCAAAACACTGCATTCTTGGTGTATAAAAACTGGAAATCTTAAAAAAATTGAACATGTTACATGAACGATTCAGACTGGCATTCGCTCATTTTGTAATGTAACGAACTCATATAATGTATTAAGGAGTGTTCCTAGAAGTAATTATCATTCATTTCCTCCACCCCTTGTCCGTAAGAAGTGTCTTTTTTTTTTTTTTATATCATAGGAGGCAAACGAACAGGTTGGTCACCTGATGTAAGTGATCACCACCGTCCATAGACATTTGCAACACCAGGGGAGTCGCAAGTGCGTTTCCAGCCTGTGTAGGGGGGGGGGGGAGAAGGAAAGAGGAAAGTGGAAGGGGAGGGGAGGTGGGTCTCCGGCGCTCTCACTGACCGAACGAAACGCAACAATGCAAGCACTGTTACTTCACGTCGGTTTTCTGTGAGAGGGTGGTACTACCCCGGGCGAGCCGACCCATTTATGCTGAAACCAGTAATAGTTTCAGCGTGGCTCTACCACCTACCTCTATTAGGAAATAAAAGTAGAAGGTTGTTTTAGATTTTGTTAATCAAAACTTACATCCAAGGAATAATAAGAAAGTATTTAAGTTTTGTTTTTGGCAACCAATCTTCCATATTGTTACTGCAATTGTAAAGTAGGTAATGGTATTACTAGTTTCTTGCCATAAATTCAACGTTCTAACAAGATGGTGGCCGTCTTGTTTTAGCTTTAGGTCATTTTGAAATGTAATGACTCAGTTACAGATATTGTGAACATGTTAAGGTTTACATACAATACAATAGTCGATAAACAATTAGGCGTTATAACATCTACAGCAAATTGAGAACTTTTATGCATATTGTCATATTCTTGAATTTTATGCTTTTATGTGTTTTTATGTAAAAAAAAGAAAGATAGATATATGTAATGACTAACTGTGCCGGCGACTTCACCCGCGTGGATCCCTAGGCAAAAAAAAAACAGTGATTTATAAAATCTTCTGAATGTATTAAGGCCATTTGTTTATCTGCCTTTCGCTAGTATTTAGCTCGAGCCGTTATTCAAATTACGATAACTTTTGATAGAGTGAGCCGACTTTAATTAAACAAAGACTAAATGTTACTCGATGATATGCTTTATGATTATCTTGGTGATGTTTTATCGCGAAAATACTTTAGCAGTGATGCGTATTCATACAAACAGACAGGCCGACGTTTCTCAAAATGATTGAACTGTATTTTATTACTTATTCTAAGAAACCTGCAACAATGTTTTTCGCGAAAATCTAAAAAGTACGGACACGTTATATTAACATTCTTATATGTATTGACGATTAATACCAAGGGTTTATTTATTATATTCTAATTCTAGGTAATATAAACTGTGAGAAATGGAACCAGCTCTGTGTCTCATTACACGTCGATGTAACACCAGCTTGGGGCGTGATGAAGCAAGGTGGAGGGTATCAGCGTTCTTACTTTGAAGATATAAAGGAATTCATAAGGACTGCTTCTGAAGCAACGAGCTTGCATACACTCTCTACATCAGATTTTAAAAAGATATTAGATGGAGGTATTTATATATAATTACTAGCTCACCCAGCCACGCGTTGCTGTGGCCCAGTTATTACATTTTCAATTAACATTGTGATAAATTATTTGGTATTATAGGATTAACAGAATAGGGCCACCATAAAATAAACTGGAGTTGAAAAAGAAATTTAATGTTAAAACGTGCCGCCATCTAAGATATATCCATAACAGTCGGTCATACAATTTTCTGTCAACAAATTAATTTAAAGCGCCATCTGTTCGAGACTGATGTAACTTACAATTAATAACAATAATCAACATTGACAATCATTTAATTTATAATTATAAAATATTGAGGTCATTAGTTTAATTTAAATTATCGTATCTCTCAAGGGGGGCCGAATTGTACATAAATGTCAACTTATGAATCTCGGTTGAGTAGTTTCGGAGTTCAGCGTGGACAAACATCATGACACTGATTTTTTATATATTTAGATAATCGCGACATATTATAAAACAAAGTCGTCTGCCTGTGTGTCTGTTCACGATAAACTGAAAAAGTACGGAACAGATATTCATGCGGTTTTCATCAGTAGTTAAAGTGATTTATGAGGAAGGTTTAGGTATATAATTTGTCAAGGTTTTTTTATTATTAGGGCGGGATAAATAAATGTATATTTTAGATGAGCATTAAGGAATAATTATTTGAAATTCAACCACTAATTTTGTGAAAAAGACAGTGACAATTTATATGAAAATCTCTCATTTTAGAACATAGATCCATATTAGTATAATAGTTAAGTAGATAATTAGTATTTAGCAGTTCAGTTAGAAAGTAAACAATAATATAATAATAATAATAATAAATATGTCATAGTGTTTTGTCAAATTAAATAAATATATATTATCCTAGTTGTACCCGCACCTCGGCACGCGTTTTTTTTAAATAGTATTACATAATTATAAAATTGTGAGACTATGTACAATTATAGAAATGCTCTTTAAAAGCAATTGTAAGTACGACGTGCACGCCACTTACAGTAACATGTAACGTGTACATTAGATATATAAATACTAACAGCGTGCCAAATGAGGTTTGTCATCAGCAATATATTTGGAACCTTAACCCACAATATAACTACCTCAGTGCTCACTTACACTGTATAAGGAACTAATGAAACAATAACTTAAAATATTATTATAAAGATTTACATTATTACAGATTCTGTGACTATAAAAAAACAAAAAAAAACAAAGAAAAGCAACAAATGTGTTTACAGTTTGAAAAGATTATTTTTTTTATATCGTAGCAGGCATACGAACAGGTGGGTCACCTGATGTTAAGTGATCACTACCGCCCATAGACACTAGCAACACCAGAGGAGTCGTAAGTGCGTTGCCAGCCTGTGTTTGGGAGGGGAGGGGAGGGGAGGTGTGCTTCCGGCGCTCTCACTGACCGAACGAAACGCAACAATGCACGCACTGTTAGTTTACGCGGGTGTTTCTGCGAGAGGATGGTAGTACCGCGGGCGAGCCGGCCCATTCATGCTGAAACCAGTAATAGCTTCAGCGTGGCTCTATCACCTACTAAATTCTATTCTTCAATATGTTTTGGTAGGTGGTAGAGCCACGCTGAAGCTATTACTGGTTTCAGCATGAATGGGCCGGCTCGCCCGCGGTACTACCATCCTCTCGCAGTAAACCCGCGTAAACTAACAGTGCGTGCATTGTTGCGTTTCGTTCGGTCAGTGAGAGCGCCGGCGACCCACCTCCCCTCCCTTTCCACTTTCCCCTTCCCCTCCCCTTCCTCCCCCCTCCCCCACACAGGCTGGCAACGCACTTGTGTCTCCCCTGGTGTTGCAAGTGTCTATGGACGGTGGTGATCACTTACATCAGGTGACCCACCTGTTCGTTTGCCTCCTATGATAAAAGAAATTTCATTTTTCACATACCTACATAAGTACACGCACTTCTTTTTTATTAGATGTGGGTGTATGGGTCCTCTTAGTAGTACCTTATGATTCTACGTGGGAAGAGTTCATTCAGCCTTTCACTGATGCCAGCCTCCGTTTCAACGACGACGAAGAAGTCAGTGTAAGTACCTACTGCTAGAATTAGAGAATGTACACTATTCCGGTTATTCGTAAATATTCATACTTTTAACTCAGTATTTACCAGCGACACGCCTCGGCTTCACATGTATCAATGGGATGTTATAAATGTTGTACCTGTAATTTGTTATTTGCGACGATATTTTCAATAATATATCATTTTTTTGACCATAAGGGACCTCAAAACAGCATTGGTTGAAGAATGTAACTTATTACCATAAAGTTTGATTGATAAGTCAATAAAAAGTATGCCCAGACGGATGCACACAGTTTTGACAGCGAGAGGAGCGAGTTTGTCACCCATTATTAAAATAAACAGTGTACAACAATAGTTAATTTTCATTACCTTAGGTCAAAATTGCTTACAATTAAAATACTGAGCTTACTGCTACTAATTTGTTTTCGTTTAGTCTACTTTTGGCGCGTTCATAAATAGTAATTTAATTAATTGATTCTATTTTACAAGGTTATATTTTACAAATAGATCAGTTTTTATATTAATTTACCCTTTCGAAGTAAAACTTCTTTAGGCGCGACTAGGAGGTAACTCGTTGACAATGCAACGGAAGCCTGTTACGGCAATAGGGCGCCACGTTGGTGTACCATCCGGTTTTTAGATATTTTTGATTTTCTCATAAATAGTTTATAAACAAATCAATCAAAAATGTTTGAAAAAAACAATATTAAATTGAATAAGAATAAAAATCATACAATAGAATTAATTATGTATATAAGGGCGCGCGACCGTGCTGCTATCTGGTTTCAATGTAAGTAACAAATTAAATCAAAGCTTATTTATCTGTAGTGCCATCTATCAGCTACTCTTAAAATGTCAAAAAAGTTTTACTTCAATCGCGTATGACGGTTACACGCACTCATTTTTTTATTGCGTTCCTCTAAATATACCCATGAGTGTAGTATGAATCATTATCCGGTGAAATACTTTAGTTACATTGAGCATTTAATTTCGATCAAAATGGCACTATATCATTTCAACGAGTGTCTTATAAGATATCACAGATTTAAATTTACGCGCCATAAAAGTAGATGTCTGTCTGACAGTCTTACATAACTTCTGTAACCTTCATAAATTGTAAAAAATATGAAAGCATCAAAAATTGAATCTCAATGGCTTAATAAACACCTATAACACAACCTAATGCACCCATGCGAAGCCGGGGCCGGTCGCTAGTATTCGATAAAAAAGAGTTAGCAATTACTTTGTGTTTGAAATGAAGTTATTGATTTCAGTTTGGTATAATGGTATGTACGTTGAACACGGACGCTTATTGTCGTCAAGTCGCACCGAATCAGGTGACAATACTAGTGCAGAACGGCACCAAAAGGCACACGTACAGCGGCCGAACTACGGCAAAGCAACTGACTGAATACATCCACATGCTGAGAGACAGCGCTGGTAAGCATTTTTAATCATTGTCCAAAATATCCATTAAAAAAAATATTTGAGGTATCTTGTCTGATATAAAACTTAATTCTTATATTATATTGTAATAAGATATAGTGTCTCATAATAAACTCAGCATAATCTCAATCTCAGCATATGTTTGCAGTTCCCGCTCGGTAGAAATGAAACCTTTAAAAAATGTTAAAACAATTATATAAACGACTAGCCTCTGCCCGCGACTTCGTTCACGTGAAATAGTTACTTTGGGCTAACGCTAACACGCAAGCTCTCAAGCTCTCAAGAGAAAAAATACCCCGATTTTGAAACATTCTTCATTGGTGCTCCGTTTCTATTGGTCTTAGCGTGATGATATATAGCCTATAACTTTTCTCGATAGATGAGCTATATAACACTGAAAGAATTTTTCAAATCGGATCAGTAGTTCCTGAGATTACCCCCTACAACGTCACAAACTCACAAATTCACAAACTTTAGCTTTTTATAATATTAGTATAGATACATTAGCGTTAATACCAAGCGTTATACCAATGCAAGTATTAGGTAGTGCAAATATACAACAAAGGGGACCGCCAATATAAGAAACACTGTATAATGTATTCTATCCCATTCTCTCGCATGTTAAGTTCAACAGATATGCATGTTTGTTCCTTTTTAATTTTCCATTTTTGTTTAATTGGATTTCAAATGAATTATTTATACAATTAATTTAATTTTGGTCTAAATTTTTCGCCTTAATTAACAAGAGCTTTTCTGTGAGTCCCTATTGAGCCATTGCTTTTATAAAATTGACCAATACTAACTAGAATATCTACAAAGAATTTTAATTATTTGAAGATGTCATTAAACAGAATCTCCTGTTTTCTATAATTTGTTTATCAAATGGCAGGTGTTTCCTGTGTACATAAAAATACATCTAAATTGTAAACTTACCCTTTTCGAAGTTTATATACATAAAAGTATTCATGTTTTCCTTATAAATACAAACTGATTTAGGCAATTGCGCTAATCTTTACTTAATCAAAAGTGCTTTTTACACTCAAATAATTTAAAGTATGCAAATCACAGATCGTTTTTTATTAATTTTGATGTCAAACATCTATAGGCGCGGGTAAACCTGATTGTGGTTTGGTGCGACGTGGCAACGCTTTTTTTTTCTCGAACTGACTACGCTATTGACCTAGCAAGGTCTTAACAGCTTCATCGGACTACAACGTGGCGACGCAAAACACAAACTATGCACTATTGACGAAATACTAAAAAAAAATTGCAATCCTATCTGTATAAACATAAGATTCAAATTATTTTGTCGGCCACTCGTTATACTAGTGTTACGCGGCACGCGCCAACGACCTAGCGCCCTTTGATAAATGCCGCCAAACACAGCGCGCCTGTGTCTAGTTGATTTTTTGTATTTTGTATTTAATAAAAATGAACATCATTACATAGTATAAAACAAAGTCCCCTACCGCGTCTGTCTGTCTGTCTGTTCAACTCAAAAACTACTGAACGGATTTTCAAGCGGTTTTCACCAGTGGATAAAGTAATTCACGAGGAACGTTTTGGTATATAATTTGTCAAGGATTTTTTTATAATCAGGGCGGGACAACGTCTGCCGGGCCTGCTAGTTGATATAATAAAATAAACATTTATATTACATAATAAAATATTTTACGGAACAAATTTGTAATATTTTATCTTTTCATTATGCCATAGCTGATTCCTATCGTAATCTGTTCTTTTAGGCATATAACTTATACAAAACAATTTCGATGTTTCACATCTGCCAGGCGTCCCGTGACAGCTCAATTTTTTTTAAATCACAGATATAGAGTTAGACGAGCAGAAAGTTCTGGAAGTCCTCGACTCGAGTCGTTCATACAGTTGGCTCGTTGCGTACCTGCCCGCAAACTGCGGACGCGGCTGCGAACAACTCGCTTACGAATGGATGCTTGTCGCTAACAAGGTAATCGTTTTTTTGGAAATTATTAAACACTTTCAACCAGAATAGCTTTGAAACCATCACTGGGCTTGAAAAGGTCTTCTCTTCTTCTATTTTATTTTTGGCAACCAGTCTTCTAGTAGACTATTACTGTCATTGTCAAGTGAGTAACGATATTACAAGTTTCTTGATATAATTTCAATGAACTAACAAGATGGTGACCATCCTGTTAGAACTTTCCTGGGAGTTTTTGTGGCAAGTCAGAATCCATGCTCCGTGGTATTATTTACGATCCACCTCACTTGTGCACAATAACCAAAGTATATTACGTAAAGCACCACCAACATTACACAATATAGAGCCAAATAACACAAGATTATGCATAAAATATAAAGACCACTACATGGCATTCCAAGATCCCGCCAAAAACTCCTTCCATGTTGTTCGTGAAACTATTTTTGCATTCAGTCTTGAAAAGGTCTATTTGTTATAGTCTTGGACTAGGGGTGGTGATCTGTGATCGATTAATTCAATAATCGATTTTGAGACATAGAAATATCGATTATTACGATTCGACAGACCACGATTCGGATCGTTTTTTTTTTGATATTTTATGCTAAGAATCACCATCCCTAGTTTGGGGAGTTTATTAGGTTGGATTTCACAGCTGTCAAGTTAAAGATTTCAATTTTAATCTCAAATAAAAGTTTCAAAATGTATTACTTCAAAAATTGCTTAAAAAATATGTTTTACATTTCAGCTTCGTCCGTTAGATTTCGTTCGCGTTGGTGTTTTGCATTGCGACCGCAGTCGCTCGACATTCTGTAACAACGTGCGTATCCCCACCGCTAAAATATACCCTCTACTTTCAGGACAACATTATAGGTAAATACTGCTATAATTACTAAATAATATATCAGGCGATTGGTTAGTCGCTCGCAACATTCAAAGGCATGAAACTTCATGGTCACATTTAACATATAAAATAATAATATAAAAACAAATATTAATAAACAACAAAGATAACGTTAGTTAAAGTTTGTTCTAAGAATTTTAAAAGTATGGCTATAGATGTGAAACGTTCAATGAACGAAAGTGAAGGTGAATCGCGAGAGTGCATCCGGGGTTAATAACCTTAACATTAGTAGTTTTGTTTTTCTCTAGATAATTAAGTCAAATATTAATGACCTATATTTTTAATTGATGAGGAATGAGTAGCGAGTACTGAATGACCTGTGTAAATATAGCGACTGACTAACATTTCACGCGGTATAATTACTATATAACATAACTATATTAGACATTTTTGGCCGCTGCACTGTTCCACATAGATTGAACCTAGTAGCGACAAATAGAGTAATCAATTAATCCATGATAATAAAATATGAATACTCTATTCATCCACACGATTAAATAAATATACTATATATTTGACTGACATTTTTTTAATGAAAAACTAGTTTCTGCCCGCAACTTCGTCCACAGAGAATAGTTACTCGCGACTTCGTTCACGTAGAAGTTGAAAATGTTTTTAAATACTACATACGTTTATCCGATTTTGAAACTTTCTTCGTTGGTGCTCCACTCCTATTGGTCTTAGCGTGATAATATATAGCCTATAACCTTCCTCGATAAATGAGCTATCTAACACTTAAAGAATTCTTCAAATCGGACCAGTAGTTCCTGATTGACTCGTTCATGAAAACAAACTCTTCATCATTATAATATTGATATAGACACAAGTCTACTCAATTAGACTTAAAATTTTGTAATATTTTAAATATTACATTTAGAGTTATTGTTATGTTAAAACCTAGTGTTACTTAATTTTTAAAAGGCTATTTCAAAAGTGGTACTGGAAATGGGGTGTGCAAACTGAACGCAGCGCTATAGACCGTTCGATCTACGTGTCTTATACGATTTCTATTCATTTTAATATATAAATGTGAATATTGGTTTGTCCTATGTTTGCTTTCATGATTTAATAACTTAACCGGTTATCACTAAATTTTGTATGCAAGTTATCAGAAGTACAAAAAAGGACGCATAGAGTAACTTTTATTTAAAAAAAAAACTGTTGTTCCCAAATGACCGATGACTTCATTTCTAACTGTACTGAGAAAACTTCGTCACTGAAAGTTCGTTGTTTTAAGCTGGCGTCAAATTTAATTCGATATTATTTTTTATTTCCATTGATTGTCGTTGAAAAGCGTATATAGACCCCTCGGCTGATTTTTTAAGACCCAGATCCTAAAACGTCGGATCATGTTTTTAAATATCTAGCTAATGTTTTCAAATTATTATTTAACATTACATAGTGTGTTATCGTTCAAATCTTTAAAATTTTGTAGTAAATACGGTTTTTTTTAACTCATACTGCCAATAGTCTTTCAACCGGTGCATCATAAAGTCTACATTAGTTTGTATGGAGTTTAAACCCTTAGGGTCAATATTGATGCCCATAATTATACTAGCGGGTAGGGCGGACGTTGTCCTGCCTCGATAATTTAAAAAAAATCTAAAATTCTACTGCAATGCCACCAACCGGGTCCAATTGTGAAGCTAAACCGTTCTCGGATCCACTCGAAATACAAAATTTCCTCAAAATCGGTCCAGCCGTTTAGGAGTTCAGTGACATACACACGTAGAGAAGAAATTTATATATACTTATATACTATTTTTTTATCAGTGCAAATCTACAAAACCTAGCACAAGCGCCGTACATTCTTGAATGGGCTCTACAGTTTATAGATGACTCCGTGGTGAAGATTAACTGGCAATCGTTCACGAGGACCGTTATAGCTGAGGAATTAAACCCGACGAGGTAAGTAAAACTAAATAAAAAACTTAAGTTTAAGCGAAAGAGATTAACGGAATTTCAAGTACATATAAACAGGTTTACAGGATAGGGTGGTTTTTTTTATTTTCTTACGTTTCCTATGAAATAGAATAGATAAAAATATTGAAATAGGCGTGGAAGCCAATGTTTTATGGAAATTTGTCATTAGTTTTTAGATAGTTTTAAGAATAATTGATATATTCTTGTTAACCGAATCCCCGTAAATTAAATAAAGATTAAAAGAAATGAGATAAGATTATTCAGTTTTTAATGAAGTCTTCGGATATAAAGTAGTAGCTCAATTGTTTGAGTTTTTCAAAATATGTATGAATGAATGAATGAATGCTATAAAACATTTTCTGCCAGCTAACCAGCGGTATTGTTGTCAATCAAATAGTTTTGTAGGTTGTGCAATACAGAGGTCAAATATATAAATAAATAAATAATAAAATATATACATAAATACATTCATATACATACACGAATAACCGTACATATATAACAATAACAAAGATAATAAATATATATACTCAGCAAAAATATGACTTTTTTAACCTCGGAACTAAATCACTTGGGGAGAAAAAGGGGGAATGGGGATTTTAAATTATTTTTCTATTTATATTATACTAGCGAGCCTGCCCTGATTATGAAAAAAATCCTTGACAAATTATATACTAAAACGTTCCTCATTAATCACTCTATCCACCGGTGAAAACCGCATGAAAATGTGTTCGGTAGTTTTTGAGTTTATCGCGAAGAGACAGACAGACAGACGCGGTAGGGGACTTTGTTTTATACTATGTAATGATTCTATTTATATTATATGTGTCAGATGTGTAATAACTAAAAGCAAACATCACGTTTTGTTTTTGAAGTTTTTAGCCAGATCTTTGTCATGCAGTGACTTTTATATTGTACTAGCGGCCCCGGCAGACGTTGTCCCGCCGTGAATATAAAAAAAATCCTTGACAAATTATATACCAAAACGTTTCTCGTGAACCACTTTATCCACTGGTAAAAACCGCATGAAAATCCGTTCAGTAGTTTTTGAGTTTATCGAGAACAAACAGACGCGGTACGGGACATTGTTTTGTACTATGTAATGATTCATAAATCGTAATCTTGTGTTGTTTGACTCTATATTTCGTAATATTAGTGACATTTTACGTAATATAGTTCAGTTATTCTGTACACGTGAAGTGGATGGAAAATAATACCACTGAACATGACTGATGTCCTGACTTACCGCACAAACTCCCTGGAAAGTTCTAAAAAGATGACCACCATCTTGTTAGTTCATTGATATGCTCGCAAGATATTTGCAATATCATTACCTACTATGGCAGTAATATGAGAGATTGGTACGCAAAAATAAAACTAAAAAGTAATTTCTTTTATTGTCTGAACTTTTGAATAACAGAATCTAAAACAATCTTCTTTTTTTTATATCAGAGGAGGCAAACGAACATGCTGGTCACCTGATGTTAAGTGATCACCGCCGTCCATAGACACTAGCAACCAAGGGAGTCGCAAGTGCGTTGCCAGCCTGTGATTGTGGGAAATGGAATTGGAGGGAGAGGGGATGGGGTGAGGGGAGGTTGGTTATCCGGCGCTCTCACTGACCGAACCGAACGAAACGAAAGCACTGTTACTTCACGTCGGTGTTTCTATGAGGTTGTAGTAACCCTGACGAGCCGGCCCATTCATACTGAAACCAGTAATAGCTTCAGCGTGGCTCTACCACCTACATCTTATTTCCTAAAAGCCACGTTTTACTGACAAAGGGTGGGGAAAAATAGTAACAAATTACTTGTATGAATACCCCTTAATACATTATATGAGTCGATACATTTGAAAATGATCCTAATCCAGTTGTAATCGTCCATATAACATGTTATGTTTTTAAGATTTTCAGTTTTTATACGCCAAGAACGAAGTTCAAATTTTACCATTCATAAAGTTTTTTTTTTATAATATTCATATTTTACATGCACAAAATTTGTAGATTTTGCATACAATATTAGGAAAGGCTAAAATTGGATTTAGCTTCATTTGAAATGTAACGAAAAATATATTTTATACCAAATAATGTCATATATACTCTGTAATGGTACTTTCATGCATGTTATTTTAAGAGACTGCACTAACCCTACAAGAATTGAATGAAATATAAGTCAATTTTCACAATTTCAGTGGAAAAAAACCTTGGCTGATCTATTTCCATTCGCCGAGGTGTTACCGTTGCTATGAGATGTATGCGGACTTTGCGATCGCCGGCATTGTAAGGATAATGTTTTTTTTTTACATTTTACTAGCTGATAGCCTCGGCTTCGTCTGCATTATTATCTCCATAATAGGTCTGCTGTTTTACGCGCATCATGTAAACACTACTGTATATATTTCGAACAATCTTTTTTCACGTATTAATACTTAGATATACTTTATATAATATAAAAAAGTATTTATCACGAGATTTTCATTTCAAGTTATTAAAGTTTAAACAATTATTATTTTTATATATGTGAAGTGAGGCAAGTGGTGTGATGTGCATGCGCAGGAAAGGAGTAGTAAACGGGTCACTTATTTTTTTTATTTAAATGATTTAAGCAAAGTACATTTTTAGTTTTTCCTGTCCATATATCATATTGTTAAGAAAATAAACAACACAGTTGAAGACGCGGGTATCGGCTAGTTGTAAATAGACAAAATCTGAACCAGAGATTTTAACTACTGGAGAAAGGAGAGAGATTTTAATTTCCGCCGTATAAATTAGTTATCTTTTTAAACAATAAAAAATGTTTTATTCACAGCTTCTTAACAACGCCGTACAATTGGGTAAAGTGAACTGCATTAACGAACGCGGTCTCTGCCAACACGAACAGATTACTAGTTATCCCTCGCTGAAGCTTTACCTGAATAGGAACCAGCATCAGAGGTTCAGCAGCGTTATATCGATCCAAGTCAGAGATTATAAAAGCCTCTTGGATGAAGTCAAACCGCATCTCATGAAATACGATAAGAATTTACTTGCGAACGTCGATAAGTTAAGAAAAAGCTTCAGCCATGATGAGTTTTAATGATTTCGTGATGTTATAAGATTAGTCATGTCGATTGTAGTAGAAAAATACTACTGTGTTGTGTTGTGTTGTGACGTGCGTTTATATCGATTTGTTAAAAAAATATGATTAGAATGATACTGTGTTGTCTTGAATCGTATCTTCTTTTGCATTAAGTAAACATTAATTTAAAAAAGAATAGGTAACGGTTCAATGGATTCCAAAAAATTGAGCCGTAACGGGACGCCTGGCAAATGTGAAGACATGTGTAACGTAGTAAACAAAGCTGTATGCAGTATAGGTATGCGAGCTCAATGTGGCAAGAGAGATTACGCACAGTCGCTTGCGCATGGCATCGCGTCGCCACGTCTCGCCACGCCAA
The DNA here is from genome assembly GCA_036509395.1 of Antheraea yamamai. Lineage (NCBI taxonomy): Eukaryota > Metazoa > Arthropoda > Insecta > Lepidoptera > Saturniidae > Antheraea > Antheraea yamamai. Next base: position 17,049,679 of record AP028435.1, on the reverse strand, counting down.
CAATCAGGTTCAACCTTGTCTATAGATGTTTCACATCAAAATTAAAGTAGCTTAAAACCACCCACGAAAAAGTCTTCATCGAATAGTCATAGTTGAGCTTCGAAGAAACTGTATTTTCAATATATATGTATGTACATATATATAGATTGCGTCATAATAACTGTGGTGGGAGTTATGACGTGTCACGACACAACTCACAAATTGTGTTATTAGGCTCAGAGCGTATTAAATTTGTGAAACCTAGCAGATGATTACAAAATACGTTTTTTATAACTAAAATTGAGACGTTACATATCATAATGAACCAAATCTTTTTAGCTGTTCGAGAGATTTTGTTAGTTTTTATTAAAAATCTTAAAATTTTATACAATTAAAAAATTTATCTTGTGAACGACTTTATAATTGAATTTTGTCCATTATTAAACGTAATGTATCAGTTATTGACAATGTTGAACTCAGTATATGACACTTAAAGCGTATATGGTTATTGATTTCTCAAGTTTTTGAAGTGAAACTTCCGATGGGAGGGCTTTGAAATTCTGATCGGCAACCTTTTTGTCTGACTAAAAGTGGTGGAGGTAAACACTGTGTCGGGTATGTTAAAAACACCGATACTCGTCGAATCGCCGAAGTCAAGCAACGTTGGGCGCGTTCAGTGCTTGGATGGGTGACCGCCTGGGAATACCGCGTCACGTTGGCTTTTTGTTACATTTTTTAAATCAAAATGTTTTCCCTGTAATACAATAGCTTCACTTCTTTTCGACACACCCCTTAATAAAATATATTGAAAAGACCACTTATAATCCATTATCAGAAACTAACGTATATTTCCATGTTATAAGAGTTTATCAGTGTCCAGAAATGACATCATAGCGCGTCACAACACAACACCACATCATTGTGCACAGTTAGCATCAGTAGTCGGGACTACTGTGTCGTGTCATGACACAACACATCACTGTTTGTACATTTATCTAGAACAATTATATAATTATGCTTTAAGAAAAAATGTTACATTAATAATATTCATAAATGATTTATTTAAATTTGAAGAAGCTTAACCCTAAGAGGGCTCTCGACCTCTCCTCTATATAAGTCAACGACATTGCACTCGTACATAAATTATATAATATTTGACATGTCGGGATACTATTACTAGAAACATTACAAACATAAAAAAAAATGATATGACATCTATGATGACGTCATAATTTGGAAACCTATGAATCTCTGAACTCAAATGTCTCATATATTTTAAGATACATAACAAAGTGGATATTGTAATCTCTTTTGTTATATTTAGGTTTATTAAGAAATACTTTCTCAAGTACAATCTTTTCAATAATCTCCTAATATAACAATTATGGATTCCTTAAAAATGCATTTATTATTTGTTTTCTTATAATACATTATTTTCCATGTTTCCGCCAAGCATACTAAAGTAAGCGATTAATGCCTTAAGTTCTGTAGTGTTATATGTTTCTTTTATGTGTTAAAATATTTGTATATTGTTTTAAAAACATTCATGTATACATATACCATAGAAGAATACTAATATTCTAATGATAAATACAAAATCTAAATTGATATGATATGTACCCAAGCTGGTTGACTCTAGTATTGTAAAAATATAATAAAATTAAAATACATGGTTCCTTTACAAGAATATACTATATTCCTTCATTTTATTGTTAAGAACTCTTTAAAAAAATTCGGAATTGTTATTATTTACCTATATAAATATTATTATAAAGTCCTGTACAAAAAAAAATGTGTGCGTGTACTAGTGTACACACGTAAGAAGTGAAACTTGTTTAAGGCCTTATTTTTCGCAAAATGATCTATATGCAACTTTCCAGAAATTGGTTAAATAAAGTTAAATTAGATAAAGTTTAAACAAAAGGATTTTATTATCATGTTATTATTATATTTTATAATTTATTTTATTATATTATTATTATTATTATTTTTTTTAATTTATTTATTTATTTTTTTTTTTATTTTTTTTTATTTTTTATTTATTTTTTTTTATTTATTTATTTTTTTTATTTTTATATATTTTATTATTTTTTTTTTTTTATTTTTTTTTTTATTATTTTATTTTTACTCATTATCATTTTTTTATCATTTATTATCATTTTATTTTATTATCATCATTTTATTTTTTATTTTATTTTTTATTTTTTTATTTTATTTTTTTTTATTATCATTTTATTATCATTATTATTTTTTTCATTTTTATTATTTTATTTTATTTATTTTTATTATCATTTTATTATCATTTTATTTTATTATCATCATTTTATTTTATTATCATTTATTATTTTATTTTTTATTTTATTATTTATTTATTTTTTTTATTTTATTTTATTTTCATTATTTTATTATCATTTTTTAAAATGTGACGGTAAATTTTTTTCCAACGCCGATAAAGAAGTTTCACTTCAAAAGATGGCGCGTAACGGAAAAATGTGACGGTAAATTTTTTCCAACGCCGATAAAGAAGTTTCACTTCAATAAAGAAGTTTCACTTCAAAAATCCTATAACCGAATGGATACCTAACAGATTATAATAGTAATTATTTCTATTATAAAGTCAGTTTTCGTATAGCCTATTTTTATATAAGACATTCTCAAAATATACATATATAGAATTAAGTACAATGTCTCAGTACAATATTTTTAATTGTTTATGGTCTCACAATCATATTGAAGTAGGTATAAATAATGCAAATATATATTTATTTTCTTGTATACTTCCGGTCAATAAATAGTGATACGTTTAATCGTCAAATTATACAATTTTAACACAAAGTGTTGCTAAAGAATGATGTTAACTTATATATTTTAACATCAGTCAGTTCATCTCAAGTCACAAAGACTTATTTTCCAGTTTTAATGTACATTGTAATCACAATAGCATATGATTGTATTAATTTTGTAAAAATAAAGTATGGTACAATTATTGTTTGATCAAATTCTTTTGTAACATTTCCCTAACATTGTATTAAAGTTTTTTAAAATAAACAAAATAAATTGATGTAAACTCTTTTATTTTTATTAATTCACTTTAAATTATTTGAAATCAGTATTACAGTAGGATAATTAAACTAATGGATAACAGGCATTTTCACAGACAGCAACTGAAAAAAAGTAAGTACATTTTAATTTCATTGTAACTGTTCTTTCATAATTAGTATTGTCATTTAAAATACTTACATCATTGTTTCGATCGAGTTGAGCATCAATTAAATCCTGATCAACACTGCAAGGTAAAAAGAAATCTACAATATCAAAGCCACCTTTGGAATCCAAGACGAGGCGGTCTTCTCCAACTTGTAGATCCAAATTTTTCACTTCCACCTATAAAAATTTTGCACTCTCTTTAATTAAAATGATGTAACTGTTATATTGGATGGCATAATCTTACTTTAAAGCGTTTTTATCAAATAAGGCATAGAGCCTTATGATTTTGTTTGAATAAAAACAAACCTGGAGAGATTTATTTATTTTAAGATAAAATGTAATCTTACAGATAAAACCAGAACAAATAAGTAATAACATATATAATCCCATTTAAAAGTTCACACAGATTTGATTATGTATTATGTTTTAGGCTTAGTTGCAAAGAAATTTTTAGCATTCCATGGATACATCATGCAAGTATCATGCATGATGCCATTTGCCATGATGTCGCAAAGGAGGAGCTTGGAACAATACTTAGGGCTTGCGATCCAAGTGCAGTATTAAAGGCCCCATATTATATTAACACTCACTTTCAATACCTACACATAGAATACTTGGGAATACATTAAAATTAGTGAAAAAACAATTTAGATCAAACATAAATAACTAAATACTAAATTAAGAAGTTGTACTTAATTATAAGATTCAATTCACCCAAATCAGAGATTTCTCCTACCATATAACGGTCACGCTGATACCCGTTTGAACATATGGCATCAAATTGTGGGAGATAGCTATAAATATTTTAGCAATATTGAAACAGAATGGTTCTAGTCCAAAATAATTTACAACATCTTGAGTATTCTATACTTCATCAATAACATATACGAGTACATGGCTCTAAAGACAGATTAACGAAGCTTCTAAGAAGCTAGAAGATGAAGGTAACTCCATACATAATCGATTAAATAGATTGAGCATTCCAAGGCGGCTTAAGAGATTCTCTCGAAAAATAAACTCATGATATGTCAGGTATAGGTGATAAGTGTGATAGGATAGGATGATAGGATAGGTCATCTTTTAGTAGGTTATATAGGGATTTTGCTGGTATACTCCTCACTCCCACTTCCATTGTGTATAATCTGACATCTGGTAAGTTACGTTAGATTTTAATATTCGTTTACTTATTTTTGTCTAAACTTACCGAACCCGGTATTTTAAATTCTGCCAGAAGAAACTCGATTTCACCAGTCGGTGGTTCTCGCCTCAGTCTGTAAACAATGTCCTTTTTATTGGCATTCATAAACTTTCCTACGGAGTTTTCATCAATTTCCTCTATTAAGGGTGATCTCGTGACACTTTCAGCTCCAGCAATGTCTCTTATTTGAATCCTATGAGATTGCAATGTGCCAATCGATTTCCTATTTTTCAATATTGTATACTTCTGCTGCATCTCTACTTCAAACTGGTATTTATCTTGCAACCCTTCAAACACAACAGTCAGAAAGAATGTTTGAAATAATTCATCCTTTTCTATCTTCTTAAAGAATTCAGGGTTAATAGCCACATCATATGCTGTGGCCGGTTGTCCAGACTTATCTTGCTCTGTACGACCTTCACCAATACTCATGGGTACTCGATAACTAGATGGATCTTCAGAGCTTAAGATCTGCATCAGTTCCTCATTGCTTATATCTCGTGGACATGGTATAGCATCAGTTAGGCATATGTTTACGAATATTTTCTTATTGTCAGGTTTTGTATAGGTTTTCACACAAAAACCTGAAATTTTTTAAAATAAGTTTGCTATATTGTTTTCTTAGAAATTTGAAGATGGAAATATATAGACTAGAGGTTTGCATATGTTTATTACATTGTAATTATTTTTGTCTAATTATATTTTTACTCACATTTTTTTAAAATGATTACTGATGATACTGATTAATATAGTCTATCAATTTTGGTATGAAACATACTCAATATATCTATACTAATATTATAGAGTTTGTTTGTTTTGTTGTACATGCTAATCCCAGGAACTATTAGTCTGATTTGAAATTTTTTTCGGTATTACATAGCCCATTTATAGAAGAAGGCTATAGGCTATATATTATCACGCTAAGACCAATAGGATCAGAGCACTAATGAAGAATGTTTCAAAGTCAGGCAGCTTCTGCTGTGTGTTAGTTTGCCCAAAGTAATTATTCTACACAGACAGTCGTGCACAGAAGCTAATATAAAATAAATATAACCAAAATAACATGAGATTTTTATTTTATTTTTACAATATTTATTGTTGACAATTCTTGTAACCTATCGACAATTATCTTATTACTATTGGTAGATTGCCACTTTGTTCTAGTGAAAATAGTTCATGAGTTTCTTTTATTTATTAACTCTAATTCTATTATTACTATTTAACTACTACAAAGATTTTATTGTTTTTAAACTAATTTTCATAAATTTCATCATTACTGCCTAGCCTAGCCCCTAGGAAAATCGTAAATGAAGTATAGTCTAGATAACACTTTAAAAGTCTTTGAAACAGCCAAAGACTTAACACAATAAGTACAGTGATCTTGGAGATTTCCTTCAGCCAAACAATAGGCAACTTCTACTTGATTGAAATGTATAAAATAGTATTTAACTAGCAGGCCCGGCAGATGTTGTCCCGCACTGATTATAAAAAAAATCCTGGACAAATTATATACCAAAATGTTCCTCGTGAATCACTTTATCCACTGTAGTACAGTAGTTTTTGAGTTTATCGCGAACAGACAGACAGACAGACGCGGTAGGGGACTTTGTTTTATACTATGTAATGATATACAAATCCATATAGACCAAAACCAAATGGTGTTGCAGAACAAATGAATAGAACAATTTACAATAGAGCAAATACATTGTTATTTGGAACTGGTTTGCCAAAATTTCTATGGGGTGAGGCTTTATCAAATTAATAGATGTTGCTGCCTACAGAATATTTGGAAACTTGAATTTATCAAAACTGAGAGTATTTGGCTTTAAGGCTTGGGTGCACATATTACCAAAACAAGACAAATTAAAAGAACAAGCTAGAGAAATGGGATTTGTTGGATACCAGCAGAATGGTTATCGTTTATAGGATAGGGAAAACAACAAGATTGTGACTTCCAGAGATGTAAAGATGGATGAAACACAAATTACATAGTATAAAACAAAGTCCCCTACCGCGTCTGTCTGTCTGTTTGTTCGCGATAAACTTAAAAACGACTGAACGTATCTTCATGCAGTTTTCACCAGTGGATAAAGTGATTCACGAGGAACATTTTGGTGTATAATTTGTCCAGGATTTTTTATAATCAGGGCGGGACAACGTCTGCCGGGCCCGCTAGTAAAATATAAAGAAATAAATAAAATAAAAAATAGTCAAAGATACTATTATGAAAATGAAGAAGAAGTTACAAACATAGAAGATAGTCAAAATAGAAGGAAATCAGTTGAAAAATATACCTGAGAAAAGAGTAGAAAAAAAAATAAAAACCAGAAGTGTGAAGATGATAATTATGAACAATCTGAAAATGAAAGGACTTGGCATTAGAAATTCGCATCTCGAATTTGGGGTTGTTTTTCATAGGGGTTGGTTACCCCTTTCAAAAGACACCCCCTCTCCCCGCGGAGGCGCGTAGTTTTTTTTATATGTGTTTGAAGTTACGTGTAACGGAATGATTTTTCCTTCACATGCGCATTTTTAAGGTTTATAATACTATAATTTTGTTGTTTTATACATATTTATTGTTGTTTTGTAATTGCTCACTATTATTACCGAAAAAAAAAATCAAATATAACTTATTTGTATGACGTAAAACGGAACGTTTTCCAGATGTTGTATTTTTTGTTTTATCTATTACTATGTTTAATCTAAAACTCAATTGTCTCAATCCTAGAAAAAAATATAATTTAAGTTATTTGTATGATCATAAAGCCTCTCCACACATAACACAGGCGAGCGAGCGCAGCGAGCGAGCGAACTGGTCCAAGCAAATCCGACTTAGTCACGTTAGGTTAAGCGTAGCTTCGCTCCCGCCCTAGTTCTCTATGTAGGTTAGAATTGCGAACACATATCAAATTCCTTGTTGTTTTATGTTAAATATTTTTTAACCACTATGAGCTTAAATGTGAAATATTTGAGTGAAAAATGAGGACAGAAGTTTATTGTAAATATTTTTTGTTCTCAATATTTATTCTGTTCCATCAATAATTTATTCCTTAATGCATAAATATACATAGTTGCATACAAGTTATCATTTTTATAGTTGAAAAGTCTACTTTTTTTATGCAAAATTACTATAATTTTTAATACTGTTACAAGAGTTTTAAATACTTACATTTTTTTTTTCACAAAATTTACATTTTTCTAGCAATAATTTTTTGCTCTATTTATATATAGACATAGTATTGTACAAACAGTTGAATTTAATCTTAAAAATCAACATGTTGTTAATATACAAAATTGTCAATGATTGTTCGGAGGCGACATAATCTCAAAACTTTGATCATGAATATCTCAGTAACTATAACTTTCCGCGGCGGGGGAGTGGTTTAGAGGGGTAGTTAACCCCCTCCCCCAGCCCTCTCACCCCCCTCAACCCTTATTTCAGGATGCGAATTTCTAATGCAGCCCCAATGAAAGTGTAGATGGTGAAGAAACTAAGAAAATTAAGGACCAAAGCTTCTAATATAATATAGAAGAAAAAAAAAGTATTTAGGTACCTGGTGTTGGTTTAACTAACTTAGATGGCACTGGATCTACAGATGCCATTAGCTTATTAAATTCTTCTTCCAAGGGATTGCCCTTAAAAACAGAATTAATACAAATACAATACCATTCCCAACAATAATTATAAATGTATATAACACAATATATACATAATTATTTGTACCTTTATTATTCTCATATTCTTTTCCATAATGCTTGGATCTACTTCCAATGGAATTGTAGTTTTTGTCATTTTTTTCCTAGTCGTTTCTGTGGAAACCAATGTGGTAGAAATTTTCAATATTTATTTATTGATTGTTTCAAAAAAATACAGTTCACTCTGACTTACGAAATATCCACAGACTAATATATACAAATACTAGGGATATTCACTAAATATCGACTAGGTAAATTTTATCTGTGAAAACGTTGATTTTATTCAATTTATTTTATGATCAATATCGAAGCTGTGAATTTGATGTCATAGATTCGATATTGATCATAAGATAAATTGAATAGAATCAACGTTTTCACAGATAACATTTACTTTTTCAATAAATACATTGAGTCAATAGGAAAATTCTTGGGTAACAATAACAAAGAATATAAAAATATATTTTTTGATTAGGTACGTATGTCATTTATTTAAAATTTAATTATTTTAAAAACGGTGTTCAGTGTAGAAAAGTAAAAATTACAAAAAAAATGTGTGCGTGTACTAGTGTACACACGTAAGAAGTGAAACTTGTTTAAGGCCTTATTTTTCGCAAAATGATCTATATGCAACTTAAAAAAAAAAAAAAAAAAAAAAAAAAACCCTTTCTTTCTTTATGGCAAACAATTTCATTAATATATTAAAAAATAAAGTTAAATTAGATAAAGTTTAAACAAAAGGATTTTATTATCATAGACATGAATACAAAAAAGATGGCGCGTAACGGAAAAATGTGACGGTAAATTTTTTCCAACGCCGATAAAGAAGTTTCACTTCAATTAATGTTTTTCACGCAGTTTTAGATTTTACTGTTGAATGTCTGGGTTTTTTATTTCTAAAGGTCTAGTACTATAATAAAATATTACTTTAATTTTTCACATGAAAATGTATTGGTGCACTTTGGTAGCAGTAAGCATGATGCTCGCTTGTGCCGTTATGCTACTTCTACGCCACGAATATCGAGACCCTTGTATGTCAGCGTACAATTTTTTTATTTTTTTGTGAGTAGCGTACTATTTCTATCAAAATATGGTGTATTTAACACATTTTTAATTACACATTCTAATATTAACTTAAATGTTTTATGTCTGTTCGGCGTCCTGTGATGACCAATATTTATGATATACAAAGTTATGTTTCTTACACAATACTATTAAACTAATACACAGTCCCATGTACATACATACCAGTAAAATGAAACACATATTCATTGTAGGTGTATTACTGTAGCTGATACCATTATTACAGCTACAATAATACTTACGCTACTACTATAGTATTACTTTGCGTTTTCACAGAGCAAACGAAAACAACAAACTTTCTAGGTTTGACTGGGCGTAGGGATTAACAAAAGAGGTCAAATCCTGTCTTAGTGATTTTAAAGGAACGTGTAAAGAGATAAAAGAAATGAAATTTGGGTTAAAAATATAAAAGTATGCTATATTGAATAAACGTTAATTTGATATTTGCATCGGATAAAAACATCGATCTATTTTTTAAGTGGAAACCCCCTAGTATGTACAGAAAATTTGACAATTGACAAAGAAGCATTGCCAGAACTAGTGTTTCGAGCGGACAAATATCTAATTACTGGCTAGTTACATATTTGGCTATTTAACCGGTAAAATATATTTTGAAAGGATAATTAACTACCCAAGCGGCACAAAAATTTTACAAAACTCATGATTTATTGATGTTGCTAAATTAAGTATTAGGAATATTGACAGAATTATACACATAAGCTGGGTATTTGAAGAGCTTCATAATTAATTATTATCAATATTAATTAACATAATAATTAATTTTTTATAATTATATATAATTTATAACTTTTTATTTGTTAATTAATATATTTATAGTGTATATAAGGTAAATTCTTATTAGCCTGTACTATACATATTCTCAATCACGTATCAACCCCACAATGAGACAAAAAAAGTACTTTGGTTAATTATCCGGTAAATTACCGAGTGCACGTTGGTAAAATAAGTAAAATGTGTATTTTCCCGGTAAATTCTCTTCCCTAGCCAGAACATTAATTTTACATTAAACGATTAGAAAAATACTACACAATTTTTTTTATATAGGTGTATAAAAAATTCACAGATTGGCCGTAAACAGTAAAACTATGAAGTGCTCAAGTAAGGAGAAGTATTTTTGTGTATAAAACATACTCCTTAAAATGTGTGGAACTTAGACAATATTGCTGAAGTTAGAGTTTGAAATTTGAAGGAACACGATAATCATTTTATATTTTGTGATGGTCAATAAAGACACGGGTATTTTCTTCAATGGTTATACTTTTACCACAACATGGGCAACTTTTAATTACACACGGTGTTAATTTCACGTAAAACAATCAAGTTACAGTAGTTAATGTTCTGACAACTAATGGAACCCTTATTTTATACATTTTGGTAGACGCGTTTTTGAGTGAAGACCCAAATCAAATAATAACGTAAGAAAAGAATATCTTCGTTCCGTGTAAATCTCTCCTTACCTTATTAGTTCATATGTAAAACACCAAAACGGTATTTCCAAAACACTATTATTACTAACTACATGATCAGAAGTAATTTCATGTTGTTTATTTGTATAAAAAGTACATAGATTGAGATATTTGATACTAGATACTTAAGTACAATTACAGGTTAACGGTAAAATTATTTTTGTAGCGTGTATGATTTTATAATGGTCGGTTAAGTAGTTATTTAATGCATGAAAGTGTAACACATAAACTCACAATCGCATTTATAATATTAGTGATATAATATTTGTAGGTGGTAGAGCCACGCTGAAGCTATTATTGGTTTTAGCATGAATGGGTCCATTCGTCCCGAGTACTAGCACCCTCTTATAGAAAACTGACGTGAAGTAACAGTGCTTGCATTGTTGCGTTTCGTCACAGTGCTTGCATTGTTGCGTTTCGTCCGGTCAGTGAGAGCACCGGAGGCCCACCTCCCCTTCTCACCCCTCTCCCACCCTTTCCCCCAAACACAGTCTGGCGACTCACTTTCGAGTCCTCTGGTGTTATTAGTGTCTATGGACGGTGGTGATCACTTAACATCAGGTGACCCACCTGTTCGTTTGCCTGCTATGACATAAAAAAAATGACTGGTAAGGGTGCATACTTAATGTATTTCATTGATTTTTATTCATATATTGAACTAGTGGGCCTGGCAGACGTTGTCCCGCCCTGATTATAAAACAATCCGGGACAAATTATATACCAAAACGTTCCTCGCGAATCACTTTTTCCACTGGTGAAAACCGCATAAAGATCCGTTCAGTAGTTTTTGAGTTTATCGCGAACAGACAGACAGACAGACGCGGTAGGGGACTTTGTTTGATACTATCTATACTAATATATAAAGCTGAAGAGTTTGTTTGTTTGTTTGTTTGGTTGAACGCTATGATCTCAGGAACTACCAGTCCGATTTGAGAAAACCCTTCGGTTTTAGATAGCTCATTTATCGAGGAAGGCTTTAAGCTATATATCATCACGCAAAGATCAATAGGAGCGGAGCACCAATGAAGAATGTTTCAAAATCGGGCACTTTTTTCCTTTTGGGAGATATCGTTAGCGTTAATATTATATACGTTGCCATGGTAATGTGGTAAGTTTCTATCGCAAACATTTTCAAAGTTTATTTTGTTTTCCTATTCAAAATTTGTTATCTATTACGTATTATAAAAATAAAGTTTGTGTATGTAAATAACAACTTTTTGATGAATGTATATTATGTATGTATGTATGTAATAGAATGTATATTATATTATAATTACAAATTACCAAAAAATTTTTTTTTTATATTTTGTCTATATTTTTATATTATTATATTTTGTATGTTTGTTTGTTTGTTTCGGGTAATCTCCAAAACGGCTATACCTAATTTAACGGGAATTTTACTGACAGATAGCCAAAATTATAGCGGTTGACATATTGTACTTTATTTGTCCGCGGCTTCGTCCGCATTGCTATTTCCAAAATGGTTGGACCGATTTTCACGGGGTGTTCACTAGTAGATAGCAGACTTCATAAAAAGTCATTTAGGTTTTTTTTATTCGCCTTCGGCCGCAGTGCAATATCCGTAATGCTTGAACTGATTTTCGCGGGGCTTTCACTGGCAGATAACTCACCTTATAAGAAGTAACTTAGACTATTTTATTTTGTTACTCAAGACTTCGTCCGCAATATTCTACTATCTCCTAATTGGTTGCACCGACTTTCACGGGACTTTTACGGGCAGATAACTAGCGAGCTCGGAAGACGTTGTCCCGCCCCGATAATAAAAAGAAAACCTTGAAAAATTATACTTAAACCTTCCCCATGAATCTATCTACTGGTGAAAACGGCATGAAAATCCGATCTGTAGTTTTTTACTTTTTCGCGAACAGACAAACAGACAGACCAGAGGACTTTGTTTTACACTATGAACATACTGATAATGATATACACCACACTTAAAGAAATATCGATTGTAATGCTATATATAATTAATTTTATAATTTTATAAATTTTTATATTACATGTTTACTATAAATTTTATTTGTAAACGTATATGTACGGGCAAAGTGTATATTTTATTGTATATATAATTTTATTCCTGCAAAGTACTTATTTTGTACTTTTAAGGAAGAATAGTACTTAGAAAAAAAAAAATGTGTGTGTACTTATGTACACGCGTTAGAAGTTATACTTCTTTGGCGTAACAAGATAACAATCTGTTCAAAAATTTTATCTTTCGCCTTAATCTACGTTTGTAGAAAAAAACGACAAAAAAAAAAAAAAACAAAAAACCACGAGCGTACCAACATGCGCGACTAATATCGAGGTTCAATTTCTATTTTGTTGGTAGCTTTTTTTTCGAGACTTAATGAGCGGTTAAGCAGACAGCTTCATACTGTTAATTTTGTGTCACAAAAATTAAAATTTCACTCTCATCATTTTTTCATAACGCGCCTAAAGAAGTATAACTTCAAAAACACGAGACGATGCATTAGATATATTTTATTAATGTTTATTCGAAACGTATCAATATTATTTGGCAATAGTTTAATTTAAATATGACATAGTACTAATTAGTAGCCACCCTTATACGATTTTTATATAATGGACATGTGAAAAAGTACTTTCAATATTGTCGGATGAATGCAGTAATGATAAAGTTATATTGCTGAAACTACCTAAATAACAAAATAAATATTCGAGTATCATTGACAATTTTTTAAATTCAGAACTCGCCACTCAATTTCTTGAAAGAAAATGATGATTTGTGATAACCTACGGACATAGATTATCAACACAGTTAGGCACTTTTATTAAAATTGTTATTGAACCTCTCATTGTTTCGTTTTTTCTTAGAAAGCGAGAAACGAATTTTCTGGCAAGCTACAAATTAAATTCCATTGTAATTGCAATAATTTTATTCTTAAAAATAGCTTAATAATGTTTAAATTTCGGTCTAATAGTGCACATATTGAAAAAAAATACCGAAAAGTTGGTAAGTTCCAGCCCACTACGGTAATCCGTATGTGGGGAAGAATGAACATTGGTTCCTGGTAGGGATACTAAAGACACTAAAAAGTATCGACATTCTCAAACGCATGGTGTCGAATTAAGTTCGAACGTATCGTTAGAAATATCGATTTTTAAAGAATATTTTTGACTATACGATCTGTTATTTCTGTTCATTTTAATCTACACTAAAATAAACTAAAAATATCACATGACATATGGGTGCCTTCCCTTTTTTTTCGCTTTAAAATGCAGTAGTGTAGAACGATGGCTATAATTTAAGTTTTTTTCAATGGTATCGACATGTCGATATTTGTTCTATAAGCCTTATTCTTGGTTACATCTCTATTTCAAACGTCATGAGAACTAGGTCGAAGGAACGGTCTATGTCTAACTTTTGGGCTAATTAATTCATTTTAATAACTTCTCGACAAATTTGTTACCTAATAAGTGCATAAAAAAGGAGATCCGAGGATGGCAATTTTTGTTAATTATTAATGGTCTTCCATAAGCTCAGTGTCAAGCTAAAAGGTAAGGAATATGAATCCGTCAGATTTGTTTGCCATATTTTATCTATTTGAACTTTCTTTTATGAGTATTTCTTACAAATAACTTATTATTACAAATGTTTACATAGCATATTGTGTAGTAGATTTATTTTGCCATTTATTTTATATACAGTTACAGATATTGTTCATAATAATAGTAGGCCTAATTTTGTCAGCTGTAGTAAATATAGTGAATGTGGTCTGTGGAGATACGTATGCATATAATTCGGGCTAGGTGTGTAGTTTATATGGGCCAATATTTGTAATTGGGGGTTAATAAAATATATTTTAATTTTCAAGGTTATACTTTCGTGTAAAATATCTTGAATATAATTAATATTCTGTTTTCAATATTTAGAAATCATTTATATCCTCGATAAGTCATTGAGGAGATACAAATTAATATTATACTCATCTAAGTGTTACTATTTTATTTTTAAACATTTATGAAAAAAAATGTAAAATTATTTGATTTTTTTAAATCTAATAAAACCTTTTTAGTTTTGACAAACAGATTTACTTTTTATTTGTTGATTATTAAAACTGAATTGGTGTTATTTACTACATGTTACATTCTTTTCTGGCATATGTATCTCACTTTCATAAATGAATCAGCATTTGTCATTCAAATTTAGAACTTTCTTAGGGTTCCTTTTATAAAATTATATGCAATAGTTATTATATTGTTTGTTATTAATTTAGTAATGATGTTAAATTATTATAATAAAAGAGTTGTATATAATCCAAAATGGCTATCTACACTTCAACTCATTTTTGGCAAAGTGGAATAAATGTTTCTTTTCTAAAGTATAGCAGTGATGATTAATGTATAAACTGTATTTTAATCTATAGATTAATGTGAATAAAAGATTATGGATCTATAGATCTTTTATTATTATTAAATTTGCTCTTTCCCCACATAAAAAAAACATATTTTTCCCAAAAAATGTAGATAGCGTATGATTCTATACAACTCAATTAATCTCTACTTAGTATTTTTTATTACTGTAACATATGTCATTAATTGTTTATGTATATATTATTAAAATATTCAGGTATAATTTGGTTAATACTTCAGTGTCTTAAGTTATGATTTAAGAAAATGATATATGTGTAGTAAGTCAAGTAGTCCTTTGAAGCTGTTAAGACCTTGCTAGATCAATAGCATAGGCAGTTCGAGAAAAATAATTTGAGTAAGTCAAACAATGATTATATTGTAATCTCAAATGGGATCTAAAATAAACAGTATGGATGGGAATTATAATTATCAGTTACAGTTCTGACAATAAAACATAATATAGTAAAAATAAAAAAATATAATTTCTTTTATTAGAATAAAGTAAAGTGAAACCATGCACCATTTTTTCTAGGTGCTCCAGTAGAAAAATGGTGAAGTGATAAATGGATGAATAAAAAATAAATTTAAAGATTAACATAAAAACAAGCAGTATTTCAAAGATCTAAGAAGTGATTAAAAACAATATTATAATGCAATAGAAATTTCTATAGAAAGGATTTCTACTAGTCCAGATAATAATGGTCTGTTAAAAAGTATAACTTATGTTAATAGTTGTGTTATTATTACAGATTATTTACATGGCATAACGATTACCATCATGGCAGACAAACACAGCCTGAATTATGACGTGAGAGAATTGAAATTAGGTGCGAGCTTCACCAATAATAAAGCATCACAATACCATACTATAAAATGTAAGTAAATGTAATTGGTAAATTATTATAATACTAGTGACCCACCCAGCTTCGCACAGATCCCATTAAAATAGCTTGGTAAATAACACAATTATTTTTGTTGAAAGATAATAATGGTTACTGTGGGTTATCTTTTAGAGATAAATATATACCATCAGGGACTTTTTGATAGATCTTTTTAAGATATACAATTCTGTAGTACATTAATTTGAGCTTTCTCGTAAGGTTTAGCCAGTGTTTACGATTAGGGCGTAAAAAATATTTTTGTTATGACATCACATTACAGATCTTTGAATTTTTCGGCTTTTCTGTATTATAATACGTATGTATTATACATAAAAAACCAACCTCTTGAATCACTCTATCTATTGCTGGAAACTGTATTAAAATCCGTTGAATAGTTTAAAAGATCGAAGGAACAGACAGCGGAAGTGACTTAATTTTATACTATGTAAAGATTAATAACTAGCGGGACGTTGTCGTCCTGATAATAAAAAAAAACTTGACTAATCATATACCTAAACATTCCATATGAATCACTTTATACGCTGGTGAAAACCGTGTGAAAATCTGTTCAGTTGTTTTTGACTTTATCATGGACAGACAGACAGATGTGACAGAGGACTTTGTTTTATATGTAGTGATAGTAAAGATAATGTAGTATGAATAATAATTAATATTTGCAATATAATCCTTCAGTATCTAGATATTACTTATAATGTTCATGTCATTATTCAAATCATTCATATTTATCCAGATTAAATATGTGCCCATCTAAAAATACTCCAGTTTACGTTTCTGTCACAATTAATTCTGAAATTTCTATACTGATAAATTTGTTCCTTCTGTATCATTTTTACCAGGACAAATAACAATAAAATTTCAACATATTCATTCTAAAACTGCAATATATTTATAGTACTTCACCATGCATAAATAATTTTGTTCTATTTTGGCTAGAAAAAGGTTAAAAAAGATTTGCACCTCTAAATATAAACCAATAATGTTCATGGTTACAATAATTTTACACAAGGAATGCAATTGTAATCTTGAACTGTGATATTTTTAAAGAATAGAAATAATTTTAACAGTTTCGCAAAATAAAAAAAATGTATTGGAAAAAAATGTAGCAATGAGAAGCAATCTGGTTCTGTAGGTGTGCTAACCCAGTACAAGGATTACTAAATAGTAGACCAAGATTCATCTAACTTCACTTATTCAAATTTTAATCAAACCTATTGGCTCTGATTATCGTGATGTAGTATAAAATGTAGTCGCTTCCGCTGTCTTTTCCTGTGGACTTTTAATCTAATCAACGGATTTTAATACAGTTTTAGAGTTATAGAGATAGATCAAATTAATGTACTATGGAATTGTATATCTTAAAAAGATCATAAAAATGTCCACAATGGTATATAATTACCTCTAAAGGATAACCCGCAGTAACAGGTTTTATCTTTTTACAAAAATATTTATGTGTTATTTACCAATCTATTTTATACAATACAGTATAATTCCTTATCATATATATTAATACGTGAAGCCAAATCTTTGTATCCCTTTTTAAGGGAATTGAACGACGGATGAACAGAACTGAACGGAACTATGAACGGATGAATGTGAAATTGAAATTCGGCATAGTTAAAGTTTATATGGAGGAGAAGTGCAAAAAGCTATTTATTTTATATAAAATGCATTAGAAGTACATTAAATTAATTAAAATATGTATTACTCACACTACTGCTTCAATTTTACACAACATATACACACATGTAAATAAAAAAGACATTTTGACATCCGTCAATAACGGACTTCAAAAGAGGTTGTATGTATTTTTTTTACTCTTACGTTCCAATTATCCTTTTTCATTCTACATTAAACAATGATATTATGACATATCTTATATATTAATATGTGAAACCAAAACTTTGTACTCCTTTTTAAGCGAATTGCGCGAACGGATGAACTTGAAATTTACCATAGTTAAAGTTTATATGGCAGAGAAGTGCACAAAGCTATTTTTTTATATAAAATGTATTACAAGCATATTAAATTAATTAAAATATACATTACTCACACTACTGCTTGAATTTTACACAACATATACACACATGTAAATGAAAAAGACGTTTTGAACATCCTTCATCCTTCTTACGTTCCAATTACCTTTTAAATATTTTTAACATGACTGACGTTGCATGCCTTACAATATGCCCTTTGAAATCAACTGGTAAAATTGTAGGTTAATTTTATAATCTATACTAATATTATAAAGAGGTAAAGTTTGTGACGTTGTGAGTTTGTGAGTTTTTGACGTTGTGGCATTGTAAGGGGTAATCTCAGGAACTACTGGTCCGATTTGAATAATTCTTTCAGTGTTATATAGCTCATTCATCAAGAATGGTTATAGGCTATATATCATCACGCTAAGGCCAATAGGAGCGGAGCACAGATGAAAAATTTTTCAAAATCGAGATGTTTTTTTCTTTTTGAGAGCTTCTGCTGTGTGTGAGCGTTAGCCCAGAGTAGTAACTATTACTACGCGGACGAAGTCGCGGGCAGGGGCTATAATCTATATACTAATATTATAAAGAGGTAAACTTTGTGAGTTTGTGACGTTGTAGGGGGTAATCTCAGGAACTACTAAACCGATTTTGAAAATTATTTTACCAATAGAAAGCCACGTTATTTATGAGTGTCATAGACTATATATCATCACGCTAAGGGCAATAGGAGCGGAGCAACAATGAAAAATGTTTTAAAATCGGGGCTTTTTTCCTTTTGAGAGCTTCCGCTGCGTCTTAGCCCAAAATAACTATTCCACGCGTACGAAGTCGCGGGCAGAAGCTATTAACTAATTATATTATCTATACTAATATTATAAAGAGGTAAAGTTTGTGACGTTGTAGGGAGTAATCGCAGGAACTACTAAACCGATTTTGAAAATTCTTTTACCAATATAAAGCCATGTTATTTATTAGTGTCATAGGCTACATATCATCACGCTAAGATCAATAGGAGCGGAGCAACAATGAAAAATGTTTTAAAATCGGGGTATTTTTTCCTTTTGAGAGCTTCCGCTGCGTCTTAGCCCAAAATAACTATTCCACGCATGCGAAGTCGCGGGCAGAAGCTATTAACTAATTGTATTATCTATAATCTATACTAATATTATAAAGAGGTAAAGTTTGTGAGGTTGTAGGGGGTTAATATCTGGGGAGTCGGAGAAAAATGGTCGAACGAAAATGTTTCTTACGAACGCTGCCTTAATTATGAGATATATATGATTGAGTTCTAGAGAAAAGTTGTAGCGTGATAATGTATGTATAAGCGTGAATATTACCGCCCAACGAAGTGGGCACGGGTCGGTTAGTATACTATAAGTTTCTGTTTCTACTCATATTCAGTTAACTAAGTTATTTACAACCTGTAATAACAGATATATGGAAATGTGAACATAATTTTTATTTGTTTCACAATTTAGCATATCAATGTTATTTAGTAATTTTAATATTGATGTTTCCATTTACTGTTAGTAATGTTTATTTTTTTAGTAATAGTTTTTTATGTTTGACAAAATTAATAATTTGTTTTATTAATAATACAAGAGCTAACATTTCCTTAGATATTGTTTTTTTCGGTATGGCCTCTGCCTATTTACTTTCCTTCATTTAATATTCACATATAAAAAGGAACTCTGAAGATAAGGATTAGTCTTCAGGTTAAGCCACCTACTATGATTGGTCTCAGGACTGTCTCCTTTTGATATCAGTCATATATATAATCATAAACTGCAATGACCACATAACACCAGGTGCACTGTATGCCTCCTTCTCTACATCAGTTCTGTTTTTACCCCAGAATCTGTTTTTTTTTATTACAATTGTGGTTCTAAATTTTAATGTAACTAATGAGAATTCAGGAATCAACTTGAATTTATTCACCTTGTGTATTCCGTATGTTAATGTTTTGATATATAAACTATAGAATTATTGAGTACATAAAATGCATTATCAATTTACAAGTATGTTACTATTCTGTCTTTTCTTTATTACATTGGAAAATATATAGTGACCTGTATTATTAAGATTTTATCATTGTATTATTTATAGAATAATCCTTGTATTCTAATTGCTTGATTGTAATTGCATTGTTATGAAGATAACCATAGATTTACATCATTTATTTTGAAATACAAAGTGTTCAATACCGACATGTTAGAAACACGATATATCTATTTTATTTCATAGCATTTACGTTATAAAGTTTCATGCCCTGTTTACTTCTAACAAAACTTTGAATACGAAATAACGACATAATGTGAGAGAAAATAATGGGGTCCTGTAATATACACTTTTTACCTTAAATTGTATGGATAGGTTATATCCAGGGCATTTCAAGTGAAGCGAATGACGAAAAAAAGTGAGGTGCTGCAATTTGTTCATACTGAGATTAATTGCACAATATCAACAAATTTCAGAACCTCACTTTTGTATGTTTTCTTTTTTACGTGAAATGCCCCTTTGAATGCTATATAAGTATATCTAACCGTTTTTTCATGTAGATTTTTTTATATATCTACTTCATAGGTTTCAGCAGTAAAATGGCGATGTGGCCCAAGATGGTAAACATGCTAAACCTGGAACTGGCTTTTACTTGCAGCTGCAGAAACACTCCTATAGATACGTGGCTACAGATTTTCAACTTTGCTACCTAACCAAACTGACTTATACAAAGCTCATCGTATGGTTTCATCACAATGCGTTTCTTCATCGAAAGCTCTGGCTCATTCCCATCTACGTCGAATTACGCGATGTCCGAACAGGTTAATCACTCGGCCATCATCGCTTTAAAATTTGGTACTCACTTTACTATAAGTAACTCGTCACTAGATGACGCTGCAGCACATTGCCTTTCAACAAAACATCATGAGAATGGAAACGCGTAGGTATTTACACACACCAGAATATTTACACAATATGCATTTTGCTATTATTCAAATAATACTAGCAACAAATGTGTGCTGAGACGTGGGCATAGCTTGTATTGTTATAAGCAAGCAGTATTTAAAAGTTATAAATATTCCTATTTGTGAAATATATTCTCATTTTTATTCAGATGATTTCAAACCCGCATCAGTGGATGTCAATAAAATGGCGACTGTCAGTGTTGGGATAAAGAATGAAGTTACTGTTACCGTGCCTCATTTGGGTAAGTTTCCAGTACTGGTTGGTAAAATACCTAATTCTGGTAGTTACAAAGTTTTTTCGGTCAGTTGAAATCCTCGAAGGCATACAGTAAACAAAACAGGTGACTGTTTAAAGTTTAACACCCTTCGATCGTGGGATAGTTCATGATCACATTTAACATATAAAACAATAATATCAAAACAAATACTAATAAACAACAAAGAGAACCTTAGTTAAAGTTTGTTCTAAAACTTTTAAAAGTATGGGAACGATATTTTTAAACGTAAAAAATCACACCTAGCTTCAATGAACAAAATTCAAGGGGCGTTTTCAAGGTTTTTCATAACGTAACTGCTTATAGTGAGGACGCCGCACGGTCGAACAATGGGAAGCGAGGCGCGAGCCGCGGCCCAGAGTATTACACCAGTTCGTTTTTGCGTAAAGTGCGCAATGTTGAGTGTATATCACTTTTGCGTTTCTTGAGATAATTACGTCAGATATTAAGCACCTATTTTTTAAATTGATTTAGAACGAGAAGCGAGTAATATAAAATATTTACTTAACCTGATAGCTAAATACGATATATTTTTTCATTTTGGCGTGAATTTTTTCTTTTCAAATTTGAGCGTCAAAATAGCGTTTAAGTTATTTTTGGATTCGGAATTGACAAGCTTAGACGACGATATTACTTATTATAATATAATTTAATTTCTGTCCACTATTATTAACAGTTGTCAATTTAACCAAATTATATTTTTCTATTTCATTTTGTGATTACAATTGATTTTTTTTCTAAATTACGAAAAATATATAACTAAAGAAGGTGTTAGAGTGGTGAATATCGATTCAATGACTGCAGATTTAAAGTCTGACGTGTACCAAAGAAGTTTTCAGACTTCACGTACATTACTTACTGATTTGCAATGGTAAAATTCTCTGCTGATAGTGAAGGAAAAGGTATGTGAGGAAACTTGAACCTTGAGAAATGTTCTTTTAATACCACCGTATATGGAAAAAATACAGGACTGTAGATTTATCTGTGGTTAAAGTCGCCAATAGGTCCAAGTTGTAACAAGAAATGTTTAAATATCTTCTGCGATGATAAAAGAGGATGATTTTTTATTTTATATTTATGGCAATGGAAGTAAGAATTTGTTAGCTTTGTTTAAATTGCTCTTCCTATATCCAATTAGTTGGCGCAGGCGTCCCCCAGACCGTGTTCAAAGGTAACCAGAAACCATACACGAAGGAATGTGTACTATTTATTGATAGAGTCACAGGCGAGATAACGCTTGAGAAGCTCTCCAGCAATATACAAGTGAAGAAGACTAGGTAAGTCATGTATATGTCGTTAAGAGTATTATTTTTTTTTTTTTTTTTTTTTTTTTATATTATAGGAGGCAAACGAACAGGTGGGTCACCTGATGTAAGTGATCACCACCGTCCATAGACACTTGCAACACCAGGGGAGTCGCAAGTGCGTTGCCAGCCTGTGTAGGGAGGGGGGGGGGGAGGAAGGGAAGAGGAAAGTGGGAGGGGAGGGGAGGTGGGTCTCCGGCGCTCTAAAATGATTTTATCTTCTTGTTGTGTTTTTACTAATCGAAGTTGGCAGTTCTTGTACTGGGTGCAATCTAGAACAAGTCTGAACATGTCTATGTATGCCTATCTGATATGGATTTTTATAACGTACGCCTTTTTTATTTGGCTATCACCCTTAACTTGAAAATCTCGTCAAGTATCTATAATTGAAGCCAGTTCTTCTCTAAGTATAACGTAGGCGAATTCGTCACTTAACATTAGGTGAGATTCTGATGAAACACTAAACCTATAAAGTATGGGCATGGTACGACTGATTGCTTAATATAGGTTTGATTGATCATATAGGAGCTTACATATACTAAAGAAAAAAATCTGTTAAAAAATTACCGAGGACGAAAACCTAGGTAAAAGTGATCGAGGAAGAATAGCTCGCTAACAATTACCGGATAAGAATACCTCGCTCACAATTACCGAATAAGAAAACCTCGCTAAAAGTGACCGAGTAAAAGAATACCTCGCAAATAGTTACCGGATAAGAATACCTCGCTAACAATTACCAGTAAAGAAAGTCTCTGTAAAAGTGTCCGAGTAAGAATACCTCGCTAGCAATTACCGGTTAAGAAAACCTCGCTAATAATTACAGACGAGTAAACGTCACCAAAACTTGGCGAGGTGTAAAACCTCGCGAAAAATTACCGAGTAAGGAAACCTCGTTAATAATAACAGAGGCTAAAGATGTGGTTGGTTGACACCTCAGTGCTATTTAACATTACGAACAAAATTATGAATCATAGTCTGTAGTACATAGTTTGATATTACCGGTACAGTCATATTAGATGGAAAAGGGGATAAACCATGGAATTATGGATAATAATAAGCTACAATGATGTATACATTTTTGTTTTTATATTTTACTAGCGGGCCCGGCAGACGTTGTCCCGCCCTGATTATAAAGAAATCCTGGACAAATTATATACGTTCCTCGTGAATCACTTTATCCACTGGTGGAAACCGCATGACAATACGTTTTGTAGTTTTTGAGTTTATCGCGGACAGACAGACAGACAGACGCGGTATAGGACTTTGTTTTATACTATGTAATGATGATGATAATGATATATTACCTGAAAAGTCTCACAGAATCTCGTGTATTATGTAATAACTTATTTCATATATTCAAAATGACTATTGTAGTTATGTGAAAATTGCAGAGAAAAATATTTTACATTTGGAACTTTATAATATCTGATCTATTTCTAGCATAATTTTTAGCTTTTTACGTTTCCTTCCGAGGTTTAATCCCTATTTGACTGGTTCGAATAAAATATTGATTCCATTCTGTAATCTGTCGTTTCGTTGTATAGTATTTAATATTTAAGGAATCCATGGTATATCTATTTATAGTTCAGACACAAGTTTATATAATGTTATATCATTTACTGAATAAAGTTCTTATGACAAACTGACATACAACACACATTTTGAACGGTTATCGAAATTTTGCACAGGACTGCATTATGTAACGTTAGTGTGTACTATGAAAGGATTTTTGAAAATTTATTTCATAAGCTCTTTAAATAGGGAGTTAAAATAATAGTTTAAAAAAACTAAAAAAACACGCTTTCATAAAAAAATCCAACTAAAAAACAGAAAATAAAATTTAATAAAATTGGATTAAGAATAGTGTAAATTAGAAATAAATGTATATTTTTGTTCAGTGACGCATCGCATTTTTTATGAAAGCGTGTTTTTTTAGTTTTTTGAAACTATTATTTATTTTTCATTTTTTAGTTAAATTAAAAAAAAATTTTTTTTCGGATTATTGCATTGTCATCGACCTTTGTCAGGTGTGCAAAGTTTGAATTAAATCTGATCGTTCAAAGTAGGACAAAATCGAGCTCAAAGGGGTCGGTTACAAACATACATACATACAGGTGAAGCTAATAAAAGCGTGATAAAAATAGGATGATTTTTGATGTTCCGAAGGTAAATCCTAAAGAATTTAAATTGAATTAAGACATCTTTGTATACAAATATTTCAACTTAGTTTTACTATTTTTCAAAATTTTTATTTTATACAAACCATGTCCTGACTATTACAAACAACAACAAAAAGTATTAGCCAAATAGGTGCAGCGGTTTTGAAGTGATATGCTTCGATAATTAACTTATTTATATAGATTTGTGTGTAGTTATATTTTGTGGGGAAAAATTAATAAGTAAGTGGAAAGAAGGGTTACATAATCGCAAATGAGCCGTTAGCATTTAGTTTACTCATCATTGCGTATTACGCATTCTTTACTCACAGTGGGTGGATATGTTAATTGTGAAAGGAATTATAACCTAATTCCAATTTCCACTTTCCATTCATTCGACAGCGGACACGACACCGAAAGGTGACTTGTTCCGAATTTTTATATCATTTGAATCTTAATATGGCTGCATCTGCGATTACGGAAACTAAGATTCTATGGAAGACTGTTCTCAGTTACTAACTAAATTAGTATTGTGAATATTAAAATTAGGGTACGATGAAACTGGCTTCTTGTTTGTGGACTTAACTACTTATATTGAATGTAATCTATATTACTAAATTACTTATTAGGTAAGTTCATTTCAATCATGATACGTTTTAAAAGCAATCCCTAGATTTACTGATAAGTGACATCGGGATACGACCGTTAATAAAGTTATCGTTTTTTTATTACATCTGGTACGTAGTCCATTTGAGTGAACAAATATTAATATTTATTATGTAAATCTTAAATTAAACGATTGTGAAACTACAATGTATTGTGTATCGATAAAACACTGATAATGTATGTATTCCAATACCAACGTCAAAATGGAAGCAAAATATCGTTCACGTATGTCTATTTCATACATTCTTACTTGACCGTATAGGTTATAGGTCCTCAAACTTTTTTGTCACGTAGACCACTTGCCATGATTTTCGGTTATGTGTAGTCCACCAGCTAACCTGATATTTATTTTTTTGCCAATTTCTCAACTCCAAATATGTTTTGAAAAGGTGGCTTTATCATTTATTTAGATAGATATGCCCTCATATTATAATGAAGCAGTATTAAAGTAGACAGTGCGTGAGTCGTTACATTTTAAAATGAGATAAAGTCTATTGTAATCGTTCATATAACATATTTAATTCTTTTAAGATTTCCAGTTTTTATACACCAGAAACGAAGTTCACATATTGTCGTTCATAAGGTGTTAAGTTTTTCTTATATATAGTATTTTATATATAGAAAATTGGAAGATCTTGAAAGATAACGTAAAATATTAGGAACGGCTAATATTGCGTTTAGCTCGTTTTGAAATGTAACGACTCATGTGTATGTGCATTATATCATATAAGATAAGGAAAATTAAATTCACGACGTACTTAAATGAGATCATTATCGTTAACCCTTATTTGCATATCCATAATACACCCAATTTTTTTTCGCTGACGTCGGCCTCTTTTTTATCACGCTTTTATTAGCTTCACCTGTATGTGTGTATGTATGTAACCGACCCCTTTGAGCTCGATTTTGTCCTACTTTGAACGATCAGATTTAATTCAAACTTTGCACACCTGTCAAAGGTCGATGACAATGCAATAATCCGAAAAAAAAAGTTAAAAATTTTTTTTTACTAAAAAATGAAAAATAAACAATAGTTTAAAAAAACACGCTTTCATATAAAATCCAACTAAAAAACAAAAAATAAAATTTAATAAATTTGGATTAAGAATAGTGTAAATTAGAAATCAATATTTTTGTAAAAAGTGACAAAAAATGATAATACTGATATCTGGAGGTGCTGATATTAACAGTGACGCATCGCATTTACACTATTCTTAATCCAAATTTATTAAATTTTATTTTCTGTTTTTTAGTTGGATTTTATATGAAAGCGTGTTTTTTTTAGTTTTTTTAAACTATTATTTATTATTCGTTAGAAATCCGCGGAGTTCGATATAGACCACTTTGGGAATCATAGGTATACCGTTCATGAAGACTATCTTATTATTTATCAATAAAGTTATCTAGTTTGTAATAAATATTTTAATCTATGAAAAGTAGAACAGCTGCCCGCATTGTTTGGTAATCTATTTACATTTTGCTATCCTATTACCGCTAGCCCGTATTTGCTAAATAGAATTATTATATTGAAGAAAATAAGGTGTAAACATAACTAGAATTTTCTTCTGGCCAAAAATACTATGCCATACAAGAAATATAGGCTAAATATAATAATATTACCTCTTTAAATACCTTATCTATTCAATCTTACTTTTACATAATATTTAAAAGAAACGTCTATTAGCTTTACAGTAAGAGGAGGCTTTGTTTTTCCTGTCTTTTAATCTAGTTGTTATTTTATCTATATTTGGTCAAATACTATAAATACTATAAAAACTAATTATCATACTTATTTATTATTCCAGATGCGACATTTTGGACTTTACAGAAATTTATTTTTTTACTCGTTCGTATCGAATCAATTACTATTGTTCAAATTGAATTTAATTAAAATTTACACCTGAATAATAGTAACTATTCTCATAACAAACAACGTATGATAAAATATAATATTCTGTATTATATACAGTGTTTTAATTTATATTAATAAATGGCTAATTTAAGTGTTGAAATTACGATTTTGTATATGGATACCAAAGATTCCATCAATTGGAAAGAATTATTTGATTCGATTTTACTCTTGTAAATATGTGTAAACTTCATCTTTTTAATGTCATCTCTGGGTTCCCTTGGCTTTGTCTCGTGAAAATAGTTTCGTTGTGTCTTGCTATTTACGCGTTTATATACAAAAACCCAAGACGCACACTTAACGTCTCACAGCCGGCACACAAAAAACAGTGTATAATTTTGGCTTGTGCAGTCATTTCAAATAGTCTCGCATTGCTTGCGTCCTTGTAAAAACAACTGTAAACCATTCAGGTAAGGTTGAACTGACAAAATCATAAGTTTATCCTATAACTATAACCATGTATGTATATTGGGGAGTTTTTGCGGCCGGTTTTGAGCGCTAATTTTATTCGAGATTGTGTGTCTTGGTTTTTTATATGTCAATGTATTGATGTTTTTGATTTGGATTAATTGTAAGCTACATTTTATTTTGTTGCTTGTAATGTTGTCGTTAGACATTATCAGCTCCCTTAACATTTTAATCGATTTTGACTTACTCTTAAATTTTTTCATGAATGTTTAAACTCCGCAGAAAAGCGTAATAATAGTACTGATGCTCGTCAAAAGTTAGATGTGAAGATGTATTAGTGTAATTAATTTATTTTCAGGCAAGAAACTACACAAAAACCGAGACCTTTGACCCCCGTCACAACTGATTTTACAAATACAACGCAACGTTCGACGTCACGCACGCGCGTCGCAACAAACAGACGCGTAAACCCCATACCAAACAACAATCCCGGTATATACCGATTTCATTATATAATATGGGGTGCACCATACCCATCTGGTCAGTGAAACAATTGAATATCTTCGACGATTCTCAACCGATCTGCATGTTTGATCGCGTTTTAGAGACTTCTTTTCAGTACAACTTCAGCCATGCATCGTTACACACATAAAGAAGCTCACAACTATGAACTTTTTGCATCGGAACATCCCGGGACGTGTGGTGTCGAAAAAAGGCGATATCGACTAGCCACCAAGATCCCCGGATTTTAAGCTACCGGACTTCTCCTTGTGGGGATTTTTGAAGACTATAGTTTATGCTAACAGTCCGAAGAACATTGAAGAGCTCGAAGACAATATCCGAGCCGAAATGGCAGCGATATCGCCCGAGAGGCTCGTCAATGTGATGAGAAATGTAAGGGACAGAGCTCAATTGTGTGTCACCAATAATGAAGCAAGAATTATGAAGCAAAGATCTCTGTAATTTATTGAGAATTGACAAAGTTATTCGATTGTTTCATTGATCAGATAGGGATGGTCGACCCTTTACTAACTGTGTACATTCCGCGAGACGTAAGCTGAGCTTATCATTTGTGTGAGTGCACGACGCAACTCCGCCGCGCACCGCGTTCACTTCACCTCTTGTACTGGTAGCAGCGTCGCGTGTTACATTCTTAATATATTGTATTTCGATTATATATTGTATGTTCGATTTATTAGTCAAATGACTGTCAGCGTAAATGAACAAAGAATACGATAAACTTTAAATAGCCAAGTAAATTTTTTTTATGAAATTAGTTATTTTAAAGACATGAACGATAAAGACATATCAAGTGTCACTACATTATTTATTGATCTCCGACTTCTCAGTCACACTTACATATGTACATACATACTCATCAGTCAAACATATAGCTGGCCTCTATTTTAAGAATTTTTGTGTATTTAGTTTTATTTTATTTTTGAACTAGAATACCTCTCCCACTTATGTATCAACCTTAAAACGTAATAAAATTTATATTTAAAAGTTTTTTGTCCGACTCTACTTTTGGTAATCACTCACACAAATACAATGCTCAGCTTACGCAGGGCGGACTGTACAAACTTATTAGTAGTTTGTGTCCAGTGTTTAAGTATGGAAGATTTTTAAGTAATATCGAAAGAACAGAGAGAGATTATGAGAGTCAAACCATATTTACAGGTATTGCGGGTCCACCAGTGAACACTCAGGCACGGTTTAATGGCACCAGCTCTCAGAAGCCGCCAGTGAACATGGTCAGGTCACCGCAACGGGTGAAGACATCACCTCCACAAGCACCGTAAGTCAATTTCAATTTTGAACTTGTATTTCATTTAGATGTTTTACGTGTAATGTGTAAATAATTACCCCGTGTTTGTTTATTGAAAGAATAATACGTTTAGTTATGTTTACTTAATTTGTGGGATAATTAATCAATTAAAACAAATACATTGTAAAATTGCAGTTGGTCCGGCGGTGGGAACAGCACCTTGGCGTCTCTGCCAATGATTGGGTTCGATGATTCCCTGGGGGTAGCGCCCCCCGCGCCTGCCCCCGCCCCCGCTCCTGCCCCCGCAGCGCCCGTGACCCACAACGGGTACATGTCGGGGGGTGCGGGCCCCGCTATCGGCCCCCGCTCGGCGCCGCCGCCTCCCGCCCCTGAACGCGCCCCCCACGTTCCACACAACGCGTCCCACAACGCGCCCCACAACGCGTCACACAACGCGTCCCACAACACGTCACACAACTCGTCACACAACGCCCACAACTCTCACGCACCGGACCGGTCTCACAACTCGCACGCGCTCACACAAAATGTGGTTTGTATATATATTTCTTTCTTCCCTTTCTTTCGTCAGTTCGGCTGAGTGCCTTAAACGCTTGCCTTACTAGTTCAGTGAAGCTGTGTGTGTCTGTTAGGCCCAAAGTATAAGCGTAGTCAGTTTGAAAAAAAAAATTCTTTCAGCAGAAATTATAACGTTCTTTAGGTTTTTAGCCTTTAGCAGATTTTTATAGGAACCCCACCAGGGGCAGTACTCTTATCGTAGACCTTACCTTACCTTCACAGACATACTCAGAACAATTATCTAGGGATCACGCCATCAGTGTAAATTGTAGATTTGTAAAAATAAATTATTTGTTTAGTATTCATTACTATACAATTCATTACTAAGCAAAAAAAATGCCTAGTAAAAATCTACATTCATTGTATCTTAATTCTAATAACGCCTAGTTTAATATTACATAATATAAACATAGTACAAATCGAATTCAAACTACAAATATCTCAAGTAAACTTGGCGATTCCTGATTGGTTAAAATATTTCACATGTGTGAAAAAAATCCACGAGATGTAATTAAAATGCTACTTTAGTCAACGTACTGAGGCTGTTATACTAACCTGTCACGTGATTTTAGCAATCGCAGCAAGATGACAGCTCGTCCAGCTCTTCGAGTGACAGTGACTCGGACAGTGGCAGTGATAGTGATGACAATGACTCCAGTGCGCATCACTCCCTTCCCAATGGTAAGAAAGAATGGAATATTTTACGTATCACTAGTTAAATAACTCGCGATAAAATATATCACAGGTCACATTAGTTATCTGTATTGAAAACACTATTTAAATTTCTAGTAAATCCAGTAAAATCCATCTTGCCTAACAAATCTACGTCTGGGCAAGAGACAAAAGCAATAATATTGTAGCTTTAAGTGCTTTAGAATATGTGCGAATGAAACTGAATCTTATTCTAAACATCCTGTGGTTTACATTTACTCGAAGATGTCTTAAAATCTTGAAATAATTTTCAGTACTAAATAAAATCTTGAAATAATTTTCAGTACTGAATTAAATTATTTGCAGTCTTTTTGTGGTTCGTATTATTGTTAAATGTAACATGTAACTAGTCGTGACATATCACACGTATAACAGTCACAAAAAATAACGTCATGACGTTCTGGCTATGACAAAAAGTTATGATTTGTATATCTAATGGGAAGTGAAAATTGCAATACGCAGTGGGAATCTGAAATTCAATAATAAGATAGTTTCAGTAGTTCAATAAGAGCCATCTTTCTTTCAAGGCTTAATGTGTTTACTATCTTTGACCATACCTTAACGCTAACTTAACGCTAGTTGAGATTTCAAATACAAAATTATAAAAAATGTAATTCAATTGTTTTAGTTGTGAAAATGTTCATATTGTAAGTTGTGTGCTATATAAGTGATTAATAAATTTGTTTTCACTTCAATTTAATTTGTTTGGGATCACTTACAATTTAAATTGGAGTGTATCACGGGGTTTACTTTTAAAATCCTTGTTTTTCATTCCGAATATTATGATTCATTTATTAATTTCAGTGTTTTCATTGATTATATTTGTTTTCTCATTTGTTAATATATACTGCAACAAGTATATATGGGGCATTCCACGTCAAATCGGATAGTTTGAAATTTTTCATTTCTTTTATCTCCTCAATTTTGTGATAGCTCCTTTCCCTTCAAAATAGCCCTCGTGGTAAATTTTGAGATTTTACTTATTACTCGTTCAAAACAGTTTTTTTTGTTTTTGGACGTAACTTTCTTAAATATTTTCCAAATTTGATCTTTTATTTTTATTTTTTTGTTTTTCTTAATCTCAAAAATATATCGTAATTGGCTTCGAATACCCCATATGTTCTGGCCTTCTTTATATTGTGTTAAGCGTCAGTATACAAAAGGTATTGGAAACATGTAATGTTCTGTCAGGTACACCAACTATTCCGAACCCGAACCCAGCGCTACCAAGGGACATGCTCAACGACGACCTCTGCCTCTCGTCCGAAAGCAGCGACTCGGACTGACCTCACGACAAACCTCGTACCGGTTTCGGTTTCCTCCTCTACGAACTCTGCCTGTTCCCCCCGCGTACGGGTGAATCGAACTTAACAACTACCCCCCACTTGCCCAATATTGAATTAAAACTGACATGACAAATCGAGATGAGGTTCATTACCGGGCGATGAGATGTCTCAGACTGGCCCATTCGCTAGAATCTTAAAATGAGACCTGTTATTGAATACTCAAACGACAGAAGCGCGATAACAAATGATACGTTATTTATAATTAACGCTGTGATACAAATACGCTTCTAACGGACAATGTTAACATACTGTTCTTATGTGTGTCGTGAAAAATTTTTTTGACAGAGTATATTCTAGAAATAATGTTGAAGCTTTCGGATGCCGTTTTAGTTAAAATACTGGAGCGATACATATTCTATATGTGTCGATATAAAATGTTTTTAATGAGTATACATATATAGAGGCGGATTATGGAATCGCGGAACGTATGATAAATGTTTCAATTTCTTTATTTTGAAATTTGGGGAGGGACATTTAATTTAATAATCAATCTTCCATTAGGAAGGCAATTTTTTAACTATTTTATACTTTGAATTTTTTCCATATCATATACCAAGAATAACCTTTATAACAATTATATCATATACAATACACAACAATAATTTGTCACTTTCCGAGAACTTATTAATTTTGCAACTATTTATAAATATTTTTTCTGTTGCATTTCGGATGCCGACTGTTTTATATCAATGGGGATGCAAGCACTGTCTTGAAAATATATTTTGTTTAACTATACGATTATTATATTTAAGAAAACATAGTAATTTTGTTTTCACTATTTTCATTTACAAATAATGTTTTCCTTATTTTTAAATATTTCCGCCAAAACGCTGACGCTGATGACGTCATACCCTTATAAACAACACTATTTCTCATGCGTATAAATATTCCAAAGTGTAAATGTCAGAACAATGTTTCGGAAGCTGTGACGTCACGCGCTGTAATTGGTGTTCTTTTCGCGTGATAACAAAATAGTTAAAAAGATATAATTTCATTTGTTTTTGTTTAGTGTCTACAGCTCTATTGATCGCTGTAATACTTGATTTTCTCCCGTCTTTTCTCGATATTTGTGATGTCACGAGACTTAGAAGTAACAGGAAATTACTTTGACAATGGAATATTATGTCGGTGTTATTATGCATTCTTGTATTTTTTTAAATTGAAGCGTATCGCACGCGTCTTACACCTCACGGCTTGTTATTGTTCGATATATTTTTATAATAGAGAGAGAGAAAGAGAGGAAGAGAGATCGTTTACTTATAAATATTGTAATATTTTAATGTCACAATTTATTTTATTAATTAAATATATATCTATTATGTATATACTGATATTTCCAAAAAATCGACTATTTTTTATATTACACTAGCGGTACCCCGCGGCTCCGCACGCGTTTTTTTTAAATGTATTAAAGAAATGTAAAATTGTAATTAGGTGTGTACATTACAGAAGTGCTTTTTCAAAAACATTTGTAACTACGACACGCACGCCATCTACTGTATTATGTTACGTGTACATTAGATATGTGAATACGAATAGTATATCGAATGGGATGGGATTTATCATCAGCAGCATACCTGGAACTTTAACCTACTATATACCACGCTCGATGCTCACTAACACTATATAAGAAAGTAGGTAATGAAAATTTTAAACTATACATTATCGAACAATTTGTGTTAAATTGTTTATTATATAGATATAACATGCCCATATTGTCAATATAATTGTGTTATTCTTATACGTTGCTATAATCACTGAGTTATGTATAGTAGTTCGATGAAGTCGTAAATGCCGCAAAGCTAATAGCATAGTCAGTTCGAGAAAAAAAAACTGAGTTATGTAGGTGCAAACGCGGTAAATAAAACAAAATGGCCGCCAAATTGACCAAAATGATAATATAATTCAAATTACATACATTTATTCTTGGAGTCCAGTACAGCGCACGTCTCACGCGCTTGTTTACAGTAAACAAATTATTTTTGATCAATTTCACACAAACGAATGCGTAGGTAACAATTCATCACTACATAGTGTAAAACAAAGTCCTCTGATCTGTCTGTTTATCTGTTCGCGATGAAGTCAAAAACTACAGAACGGATATTCATGCCGTTTTCACCAGTAGGTAGAACGGTTCATGGGGAAGGTTTAGGTATAATTTATCAAGGTTACAACGTATGTATATTCAATACGCTGCTCCGTTAATGAGTTTTAAAATACTGTCTTACCACGATGAATCGACCTTCAAGGGTGATGCAGATTAATTCGAGTTACAGAGTAAATATTTATGTGTTTGAGATACTGATTATTTCGACTTGTCGAGTTGTAGAAATTTTCGGCCCACCGGGGTTTGGCTTACCGACGTACCGATTACCTAAGTTTGACTTATCGATCTTCGACATGTAGAGGTTCGCTGTACGAAATTTCGTCTTATCGAGGCTCGGTTTATCGAGATCTTTCTGTACAAAAATAGACAAAAAGAAAAATATTTTAGGTAACAAATACCTATTGATATATTTGAGTTCAATCGTTCATTATATTTTCTTTTCGCCATTTCGAACGATATGTGCGATGTATTTTTTGGGCAAGAAACAAAAATAGTCGATTTCTTAGACAGTTGTACATTCGCGTTGTGAAAAGTGTTTACTAGATTGAAAGAATATATAAATAAAGACAACGTGCCTGATTCATAGTCGATATTATTTTTTTAAATTTATGCCAATATTTTAATTAATTAGTGATTAATGTATGTAACTTACGTACGTAAATAATTATTTTTTTATTTTATAAGAGTGACGTTTAAGTTTTAGTTTATAATTTAGCTGTTATGTGTTGCAATAATGCATCTTGTACAGTCGAAATGGGAACGGTGGGACAAATAAATTATAAGTGAATTAAATAATGTATATATAAGGATATTTGGATGAATTTTTAATTTTTGTCGTAATCTATTGCTTAGATGATTATTAATGCTTGTAAAATAATAATAATAATAAAGATAAATTGACGAATCATATTTGTACATAGTCGATATATGTAATAGATGATAACGTTGTATCAACAGAATGTTGGAATTGTGTGCCTTTGAATCGCTACCTACCGCTAATTTTATTTCAACATATTGTCTACTGTAGGGGACATATTTTAACCTAACCGAGCTCTTTTTACTTTTGAAAATATACATTGAAATGTGTAAATTGTTATTTTATTTATTGACTAACTGATACCCTTCGTTTATAATCTGAACTAGCGGGCCCGGCAGACGTTGTCCCGCCTTGACTATAAAAAAATCCTTTACCAATTATATACGAAAACGTTCCTCATGAATCACTTTATCCACTGGTGAAGACCGCATGAAAATCCGTTCAGTAGTTTTTGAGTTTATCGCGAACAGACAGACAGACGCGGTAGAGTACTTTGTTTTATACTATGTAATGATAGTGAAAAACATAAGCGTCACACCGTTTGCCCACTTCTTTACGGTAACAAAACGAAGATTGTTGGACATGTACCTTGTATAAACATTTAGTTTCCTAAAACCTTAATAACTTTGTAGTAAATGACAATATCGTATCTTTTTTTAATAAGAACAGTGTCTAAGACGTACCTATAAAGAAAGGAAATCTCTGAAATAGTTTTTGCGTGATGCGCATGCAACAAATACTGTTAGTGCTCGCCGTAACAGGAATAGTTCTTCTATTATTATTTTTTTACTTTCATTGGCCTCCCATGTAGTATATGTGCTGTGATAAACACGGAGCATAATCTGTGCCCTGGTTTCGTAAACGGAATATGATTGGAAGAACTAGCTGCACACCCATTGGTGCACACGCGTGTCCACCCGATTCAAAATAAAATAACAACAGTTCTGAGAGCGGTCTTACGTGAAAGTCATATCTATTTTTTCCTGGCGGTTTTACGAGCCCCAAAAGTCAAATATTCGCAAAAAAAATGTGTGTGTACTTACTTACTACTTACACGCGTTAGAAATTATACTTATTTGGCGTAACAACTTAAAAATCTTTTCAAAAATTTTATCTTTCGCCTTATTCTATGTTTGTTGAAAAAAAACGACACTAAGAATAGAAAAAAGGTATTTAATACATTGAAAGTTTTAATACAAAGAAATACAAACAACAAATACAAAGAAACAAAATGTTGACTATAGCTAACTTCAGGGTGTCGGTTTCTCAAGACGGTGTGCGCGCGCATCGTAAAAATGTACTCTCATTATTTTTCCCTAACGCGCCAAAAGAAGTACAACTTCAAAAACCCTACCCTAGCGATCGTCCTGTACACAGAACAAATAACCAGCGCCTTGGATATTCAGTATCAAGAATACTGCTGCTCGACACTTCGACTAGAAAGCAGGTACGTAACCACACTATTCCTACGATACAACTAGATAACGCCTCAAACTAGATAACGCATGTCTCATGGAAGCCTAATACATGACTACAGTTAGCCCTAAAATGATCTTGACGTCTAATGCCTTGCCATTTAGAGGAAATTACATTTTAAGAGAATTAAAGATAAAAACGAAACAAAAATCGTATCATTACATAGTATAAAACAAAATCCTTTGCCACGTCTGTCTGTTCGCGATAAACTCAAAAACTACTCAACAGATTTTCATGCGGTTTTCACCAGTAGATAAAGTGATTCGCAAGGAAGGTTTAGGTATATAATTTGTCAAGGTCTTTTGGTTATCAGGGCGGGACAACATCCGCCGGGCTCCCTAGTAGTATTTAAATAAATGTTAGAGAGCGTGAGAGTTAGAGTTAGAGGGTGTGTGTAGTTATGATGAGCGTGTGTATAAAAGTGAGTAGGGGGAAGGTGTATATACTCGTATAGCAGATATGTATAATTCTTGGGATGTTAATAGAATATTTTGAGTATATCTTCCGTCTCTTCACAGGAAATGCTATGAAGCCATCCTTTGGTGGTAGTTTTCACATAGTAGCGTGAGCAACGTATGAAGCTGTAGTCGTCCATGATGTTGGTAACTTTAAAACAACAACCGAGCTTTATATCTATATAAGAAGATGGTTTTCAAGTTGTGTGCTTACCCGTCTTGAATTTAGTCTGGAATACTATTAAATTTGAGGTAACTTTTGCGATACCATGTAGATTTCATATCTCTACATTTTAAATCAAACAATAAGTGTAAGGAAATATATATAGCACATATGTTAACAAGGTATCTACCCTTTTATATTTAATTTTTAAATCAATTATAATCTGAATTATTTAAATTCCATTTAATTTGTAAACTGAAATTATTAACCAGGTAAGGGTAAAACCAGGGTAGGTTTTCACCTCTATTGGTACTCCGAACAATAATCATAAAATATACATTGTTATTCAGTTTATTAATTAATGAAACATATGTTGGGCTACACGAGCTCGATACAAAATATCAATATTACATGTGCTCAGACCGCTATACTACGCGTCGCTAGTTTGATGAAAGCGCAATAGCTACGTCACGAGTATGCCGAGGTCATCGGTGACGCGAACCCATAAGTTTTTATCCCACGGAATAAGGAATATAGAACTTTCTTCCGTGTTTTATTCCACCAATTACATATTTTTTATATCGGTCTACGACCAGATTAGGCCCCCCTCGGCAGCGGCTCAAGTCTAGGTCCGTTCCCTCGGCGTGGAGCCCTTGAGTGCGCTGCTCGCGCGATACAGTGACACAAAATCTTACATCACTGCGACAACATTACACATATCACCTCCACACACGTGCACGCATACACGCTTACACATGAAAGTGGAAGGGTTTTATTTTTTTTCCTTATAAAACTGAAATAGTTTAGAAAATTATCCGATACGAAATATATATAAGAGTTGTTGAGGTATGTATGCTTGGTACACATATATGTTTCAACAACTCATATATGTATGAATAGTTAGCTTAGCTTAGGTTAGCTCAAATAGGTCGCGAATTGCATGGCAACAGCCCAAGCCGAAGTGGGTAGTGCACCCTTGAGCTAGTTGCCCAAATAAAATCGGTTGGGTGCCTTAAGCGCTCGCCTTAGTAGTTCGGTGAAGCTGTTAAGACCTTGATAGGCCAAAAGCGTAGACAGTTCGAAAAAAAACAATATCGGTCAACGCGGCTAAAGAAGTTTTCACTTCAAAAAGGTAGCTGTGATTATTCGCTCCTTTTTTTTTTTTTTTTAACGTGGGGAAATCCCTTATGGATACCCACCCTCTCGGGGGAGAGAGTGGGTTATGTCCGACTCGCACGGACTAAAACCCCACGGTGTACCGACAGACCGTAATTGTGGGGGCGGCAAGGGATCATTCAAGCTAATCAACCTTGTAGAGCCGCCCCCACGGTCCGCCCGGCGGAAGGTGACCTACCTAAGGTGAAGGTGAAGGCTCTTACCTATAGAGGGACAGACCAGATACACACCGGCTGCCCACACTCGTCCGCCGAACTTGTGCAATGAGGAGATGGGCCCCCTGGCCCATCCCCTCAGGTCCGGCTACGGTGGCGGGAGGAGTTGGGCAAAGCGCCGCCTCCTCCCGCCTGTCCTTCGTTGACGGAGAGGGCTGCTTAGAGGGTCTACCTCGCGGGCCCTCTCCGCCGCCTCCTTCTGCGAGATGACCTCCTCGCAGAAGGAGGCCATAGCTCGCCACGCCTGTTCGCTGCCGAGCATTGCCGAAACCACACTCGGCAGCGACAAGTCACTCCCTACCGCCGCCGCCAGAATGCGGCGCTGTCGCCCCCACGCAGCACACTCAGACAGGGTGTGCTGCGTGGTATCTTCGTCAGCGCCGCATTCGTGACAGGCGGTGGTCGGCTCCCTGCGCGGGATCCGGTGCAGGTACCACCCGAAACAATCGTGTCCGGTGAGTACCTGTACCAGTCGGAACGTTAAGGAGCCCCACTTCCTCCCTATCCAGTCTCGCAGGACCGGGCGACGGCGTCAACGGTGTACGTCCCGAAGCGCGCGTCTGCCAGGTCCTGCATCCACCTCTCGACGGCGTCCTCCCTGAGACGCCGTCTCTCCCCCTCTACCTCCCTGGGAGCCGGGGGCTCCCCACTCCGTTTACTCGCCGCCGTGAATTCGTACACGGCGGCGAGAACTCCTGCCTCCGGCTCCCAGGGCAGGGAGCCGGCGAGCGTGAAGGCCGCCGCCGAGGACACCGTGCGGTACGCCCGGATCGCCCTCAGTGTCACCGTGCGCTGCGCATTACAGAGCGCGCGCACGTTGGCGGCACCGAGGGCGTCGGCCTACACCGGTGCCCCGTAGGCGGCCATCGCCCGCACGACTCCCATACCCTGATCCGGGCGCCCTCCACCATTATGTGGGCCCCAGGTGGTGGCCCCCGCCGAGACCCGTGGAAAAGTAAGGCCTCGGTCTTCTCGAGGGCCAACCTCCTAATACGCCTGACCACGAGGGTTGTGGCCATCGTGGCCAGGCGCACCAATTCCCTCCAATCCACCCCCCGGGCTACGACTAGGGTGTCGTCCGCGTAACAGATGAGGCGCGCTCCATATGGGAGCACGCCGCGGAGCACCCAGTTAGGCCCTAGGCACCCAAGGCCGACCCCTGTGGAACCCCTCTCTTTGTTGGCCGTCGGATCATCCGCCCGTCGCCGTCCACATAGACGACCTCCCTATCTTCGAGGTACGCCTCCAACAGCCGCCGCAGATACGGAGGCACTCCGAAGTATCGGAGCGCCTCCCGTATGACGCCGTGCGGCAGGCTGTTGAAGGCGTTGGCGATGTCAAGGGACACCGTCAAAACCCTGTCTCCGTGGGAGGTCGCCTCTGCGGACAGCGACTTCAGGAGGCACAGGCCGTCCACAGTTGAACGCCCTGTCCGGAAGCCATACTGCGCGTCCGCTAGATTCGGCGCCGCTCCCTCCAAGTGCTGAACGACCCGGGAGGAGATAACCCTCTACAACGCCTTCCCGGTGTCGTCCAGCAGGACGAGGGGCCTATACGCGGACGCGAAGTCCGGAGGGCGGCCCTCCTTTGCCATGAGGCAGAGCCGCCCAAGTTTCCAGGGCTTTGGGAACTGTCCGACCGCAAGACACCGGTCGAACAGCTTCCGAAGCCACCCCCCTAGATGATGCAGGGCTAGGCCGAGCACCCGTCCCGGGACTCCATCAGGGCCGGGCGCTCTCCGCCGGTTGGTGATTATTCGCTCCTGTCTCAATCGTTTGTCACTTTTATTTCGTTTAGCTGTAATTCACATACGCCTTGATCCGTAACTAAATATATACCTTAGATTAAGTTTTAATGTATCATCATAGTGTCACCTGATGTTAAGTGACTATGTGGCTCCACATTTAATATGCTAAGCTTAGACAGAACTCTCTAATTTCACTGCAGGATCACACCTATTAATGTTTAACGACAGAGCTCCAATTTGTGGGTAGCATAAGCGACCATCAGAAAAAGCCCAAAATATATGCTACATATGTGTTTCTTCACCGGAAGCTTAGGCTCGTTATGGGGATTTGAACCCAAGACGTGATTGCTTAAAACATTATGACTGAGCCACCATTGCCTCAAGTTTATGATTATAGTTTTTAATAAATATAAAATACACATTCTTTTACAGCACGAAAGCATGGTCCAGATTATTGGTCCGTGTACTGTAAGATAAATCAATCGTAAAACACTACACTACACTATTTGTAAAATACCTACGCCACTGGTTCCCTAACTTTTTCAGTCCCCGGTGCAACTTCAAGATTCGTATTTTGTCACGGCACGGCGCGGCGCCTTAATCTAGCTAGCTAGTCGAAATAGATAAAATTGATAGAAATCCACTAGTGCAT
This sequence comes from Antheraea yamamai, assembly GCA_036509395.1. Lineage (NCBI taxonomy): Eukaryota > Metazoa > Arthropoda > Insecta > Lepidoptera > Saturniidae > Antheraea > Antheraea yamamai. Next base: position 17,008,866 of record AP028435.1, on the reverse strand, counting down.
CATACATAAGTACATAAATATACTATTTAAACAAGCACAGATATTAACCCTATGCACTCGAGGGCTCCGGAACGGAGCCATTTAAAGTGTTGGTGACAAATGACGGTCGTGGCTCGCGGATTGTTATGCGGATTGTTACGAGTTGCTGGTGATGTGGCGCTGACGCCGCACATTTAGTAGCGCGGTCCGGCGGCCCGCTACGACGACAGTCGTTTACGCCACTGTGTCCTGTCCGGACCATTATTAGGTCAAAACTAATAAACGATATCGAAGGTAATAAGTGCATTATTTACCACCACACACAACATAGCCCCAATAACAAAACTGGTGACCCCAACGTGATATGAACACAACCTTCTGATCTTTTTTTTTTGTTATACATGGGGAGATCCCTAACAGATACCCATCCCGTCGGGCAACTGAGGATGGATTATGTCCGATTTGCATTTGCATTTCATATACCTTTTAGATGGGGGAGCAGGGACTGCCGGCCGGCACTGCGTCTGCTCCCCCGACAGGTGTAAGCCCTTCAAGAGGCCCTGACTGCAGTCTAAGAGGTCCAAGATGGTAGACCCCTCAAAGGGGGAGTGGGTTTTAGACCCCCCTGACGAACTGTGGGAGTCGCGTTGGCACAATGCGCCTCCACCACATGGGCCTGTGCAGTTTAAACTGCCAGGGCGACGGACATGCCCGTGTCCATCGCCCCCAGGCCCCATCTACGGCGGCCGGAGGTCATCACCTACCCACCGACGCTGTGTGGTTCGTCGACCGCGGGAGGGGAGTCTTGTAGTCCACTTTCTCTCTCTCTCCGCCGCCTCCTTTGCAAGCATGAGTGTCTCACAGTAGCAGGCGACGGAGAGCCACCCGGCCTCGCTCTCGACTATCTTACTAACGACGATCGGGAGTGAGAGATCCGGGCCGATGGCCACGACCAGCTCGTAGCGTGGCACATCCCAGGCGGTACATTCTCTCATCGTGTGCTGCACGAAATCATCCACGCAGCCACAGTGATGGCACCCTGGAGTCGGCTCTTGAGCAATGCGATACAGGTAGCGCCCGAAGCAGCCATGCCCCGAGAGCACCTGTGTCAGCCGCAAGCTCAGGGTGCCATGCCGCCTGGAGAGCCATTCGAACATGACTGGTCGAACAGCCTCGATTGTTACCACGCCCCATCTAGGTAGCTGAAGTCGTCGAGACCACTCTTCCACCCCTAGGACCTGGTGGAGCTGGGACCTTAGCATCTCGATTTCTCGAGGCGCTAGACGTTGACCCCTCTCTAGCGCCTCCACGCGTCGATGATACAAAGACGCGTGGGTTCTCGCTTCCAGGTCCCAGGGTGGGGATCCGGCAAGTAGGGAGGCCGCCTCGAAGGAGATCGTGCGGTACCCGCGTATGGCTCTGATTATATATAAGGGCCATCGACCGCACGACCCCTAGATACAGCTTCCGGCAGGCAGAGTTCGGCCCCCCGAGGTTGGGTAACAAACGGGGAGGGCACCCGCTATGCCCATTAAGCGGCAGGCCAGCTGGAAGTGTTCCTTGAACGTCCATCGACTGTCGAGGAGGAGGCCGAGATACCTCATACTTGACCCGACGTCGATGGACTCGCCTTCCACAAGAATCCGGGTTCTTTGAGGTGGCGCTTTTCGAGGGCCGTGAATTTTTTTTTTTTTTTTTTTTTTTTTTATTGTAGCTCGGCAAAGTGACTGTACTGTGCCTGATGGTAAGCACAGTACAATCCAAAAACAATGGCGACCACCGAAAGACATACTATCTATCGCCGGTCGCCGCTGTCATGCCGGCCTGAAAGCGACCCAGTCAGGGACATCCCCCCCCCCCCGGTTACTGGATATACACCGGCTGATCCCGGAACGCGACACGCCCAAACGTGTCACTATGGCGGGTGTTCCACCTGGTGTACGGTGGTCGCGATCCAGTCGGGTACAGACACCCTACCACCCCGCAAACCACACGGCCTCGGATTTGCGCAACGCCACCTCCAATCCCAGACGCCGGATCCTATCGACGACCTCAGCGACCCCCGCCGTAGCGATAGTCGCGGCCTCGCTGTGCGTCCTCCCACGGGCTATCTCACCAGCGTGTCATCCGCGTAACAGACCACGCTGGCGCTGCACAGGAGCGCACCGCGCAACACCCAGTCGTAACCGATGTTCCACAAGAGAGGGCCCAGGACAGACCCCTGTGGAAACCGGACACAACGTCTCGTCGACTTGCCTCTCCACTCTGACCTGGGAAAGTTACATACCTCTCCGAGAGGTACGCCCCAACTATCCGCCGGAGGTAGTGAGGCACTCCATCATACCGAAGTGCCTCTTTGATGCTAGCCCAAGGCAATGTGTGAAAAGCGCTGGCGATGTCAAGGGACAGTGCCAACATCACCTCACCCTGGGCAACTGCTTCCTCCGCCTGAATCTTCACTCTCATCACTGCATCTATGGCGGAAACCAAACTTCTGATCTAGAGTCAGCGCCACACTGGTTAACGAATGAAAAAAAAAGCTTCGAGTGCAAAGGCTTAAAATATTCACAACATAGATGTGCGAGACTTTAATAGTTTACGTTGTACCCACGAATAACTCATTTGAGCTACCGGAGAATGGTGAAGAAGAATGCTTCACGGCGCTCTTTTTAAGTCTACGACGCATGCTTTGGGAATCTCTGACCTACGCTTTTTCCAACTAATATTTACTTAGGTGCATACTGTTTACGAAAATTGTTTTCACAATAAATTATATAAAGAAAATTTAATACATCCAACAATCATAAAGTATCAGTGCATCGTTTGTAAAAGTGTTCATTGGGAATTTCAATTAAATTATTTCAATGAAGATATCTTGTACATTACGTCAGGTGAGTAAAGTTTTCACTTCAAACATATTAACACTTATTTTTCGGTGGTAAATTTGAAAGAGCGTTTTTATTCTCCAACGATATGTCCGCATTTATGGATGGAAGTGGAATATTATGTAATTGCTTTTTAGTTACTTGATGACGTGGAAACTTTTGATATAAAATATGACTTAGGCGATAATGTTTTGAGAGTGTTACTTTACTTCACCAAAACCAAGGTATCCATACGTAATTCAGAATATTTGTCAATGATTAATTTGATTCTGGTAGTGCATCGACCATTTTGGAATTTCAGGCTATACGTTATATATACATTTGTAGCTACGCTCCCTTCACTAGCTAGTACGTAAATATTGGAAACTTGAGATAAAATGACAAAATATGTCATAAAATACATTAATAATACTATAGTTAATGCATTCTGCATTCTATTTTTGTATGAAATTTAAGTAGATTAAAGGGATGATTAAATAGCCACTGGTAATTATTAAAGACATCATTCTACAGCATAGCAAAATATATAATTATAATATTTATTTTATAATACATAATTACAAAATACTACACATAGAAAACACACTAATGTTTGTTTGTCGCTGTCTATTCACAGATTCAAAGTGATAAATGTAGTATAGAATACAACACTGTTAATTACAAGAAATATATTGTACTAGCTGTACCCGCAGATCCGCACGGGTTTTTTTTTAATTGTATTAAAGAACTAGCTGACCCGTGCAACTTCGTCTGCACCAAATCGGTTATTACTGGTTTCAATTGTATTTTTAAACGCAAATAATCTTAAAAAACCTAAAACCCTATTGCAGCGTTATCCAGCACTTCCAATCGTGAATCCAAACTATCCAGGGACTCACTCAAACATATACCCAGTTGGTATGTGAGAAATCTTTTAAAATAAGCCTAGAATCTGTTCGCAGCATTACCTAAAGTAGTGTCATCAAAGTGAAGATCAAAACTAACTTACATATATTGTCGATAAATGTCTTCCCAGTACCCCTTGTAACTTCATCACGTAACATACTGTAAAAGTTGAACTTTATCTACATTAAATTTCCATTTTATTTTAGTTGTTTGTTTTATAAGAATTTGTAAAGTATACGTGAAATCTGCATTCAATTTTAATTTGGTCACATTTATTTTACTTTTGATATACAAACCACCTTTTATACTGAGATACTGAACTTGGGATAATATACCTTTCTAACAGTGAAAGAATTTTTGAAATCGGACCAGTATTAGGTACCAAGCATTCCTCGAAAACAAAACTTTACCACTCATTATAATATTAGTATAAATACAACATAGTAACTGCAAACAGTAGTCCGGTGAAGCTGTTAAGACCTTGCTAGGTCAATAGCGTGGTCAGTTCGAGAAAAAAAAAATAACTGCATACACCTCAACTGATTTATTTTAATCTTAGATTCACAAACCTGAACCCAACTACTTCAAGACTCAACAATATTTAGAAAACTAATTTTATCAAATATCAAAACAACACACGTACTGATATAACTCTAGTTGAGATTCATCTTCTACAATGTAATGTAACTATTATCTAAGTTTATGTTTTAGGAAAAAATCTTGTCACCTTTGTTTAGCAAACATTTTTTATACAATAAAATAAATGTAACAACATATAAGTGACAGTTTCGTTTACACATTTTTTTTCATAAGTGGTTGATAATTACGCATAGAAATGTCATATAGGCGTAGCTCAGTTATAACGTGCTAGACATTATATGGTCCGCCGGAGCCGACGGTTCGAATCCCGGCGATCTTTCTTTTTGGTATTTTTTTTAAAGTAGCTTAGGGAAATATAGCTTATCTTTTTAGATAATCTGTCTGCTATATATAGCACAATGAAAATTTACCAAAATCCGACAAAAATTAAATTAACTACAAATTTTTGACTTTCGTCCGTTATCCTGGAGAATCCCTTGCGTTTTATGAGATAAAAGGTATTCTAGATGTAACCTTGTAATATTAGTTATCACTGTGCCAAATTTCGTCAAAATTAGTTCAGTACTTTCAGAGTGGTACGTGTTCAAAGGGACAGACAAACAGGCAGATCCTGGAGAATCCCTAGCGTTTTATGAGATAAAAAGTATCCTAGATGTAATCTCGTAATATTAGTTATCACTGTGCCAAGTTTCGTCAAAATCGGTTCAGTACTTTCAGAGTGATGCGTGTTCACAGGGACAGACAGACAGACAGACAGACAGACAGACAAAAATTGTAAAAAGATTATTTTTGGCTTCTATATCGATAACAAAGTCTACCCCGATCAAAATTTTCAAAAAATATTTAATGTACAGATTTGACCTTGCTACAGTTTTATTATAGTATAGATTATAAGATTGTGAGACCATGTGAAATGCTTTCTAAAAATGTAAGAACGAGACCCACGCCACTTGCAACATGTAACGTACACATTAAATATATAAATACTAACAGTGTGTCAAATGAGGTTTATCATCAGCAACATATTTGGAACCTTAACCCACCATGTAACTACCTCAGTGCTCACTTACACTGTATAAGGAACTAATGAAACAATGACTTAAAGATGTTATTATGATGATATAATATGCCCATATTGTCAAGTTAAATGTAAGTTTATGGTCTTTTATCTTATCTTTTTAGAAAAACTCCTTCTATCTCCAAAATTACTGTTAATAATTATAATGTTAAATTGTACAATGAATGAGCCGACGTCTTGAAATTTTGCATTGCATAAATATAAATCTAGATATAAAACTTTATATCTGTCTAAGCAGTTTTTAATATTCGACAATTTAAATAGTGCTCATTGACTTGGACAATACTCTTATGTTACTATGGTTGCTGAGTTATGTAGACGAAAGCGCGGTAAATAAAGCAAAATGACCGAAAAGACAATATAATTCAAATTACATACATAGATACAAGTATATGAATTTCAATTATATTTATTCTTGTAGTTCAGTACAACGCACATCTTATGCACATGTTTACAGTGAACAAGATATTTTTGCTAAATTTCATGCGGACGAAGTCGCGGGTAACAGCTAGTCTAAAATAGAATAACTTAAATTACTTCCTATAAGATCACCTATGTGCCAATGAAAGTAAATGGAGATAGTACTGCGGGCAAAGCCACAGTTAACAGCTAGTATAAATTAAAATTGCCTAAATTACTTTTTATAAGCTCCGCTATCTGCCATTGAAAGTCTCGTGAAGATTGGTCAAACCGTTTTGGAGATAGCGTTACGGGCGAAGCAACGCGTAACAGCTAGTATAAATTAAAATTGCTTAATTTTTTTTTATAAAGTCAGCTATCTGTCAGTGAAAGTTTTGTGAAGATCAGTCCAACCGTTTTGGAGATAACGTTGCGAGCGAAGCCACGGTTAACAGCTAGTATAAACTAAAATTGCTGGAATTACTTTTTATAGGGTCAGCTATCTGTCTGTGAAATTTTGTGAAGATCAGTCCAACCGTTTTGGAGATAACGTTACGGGAGAAGCCATGGTTAACAGCTAGTATAAATTAAAATTGCTTAAATTACTTTTTATAAGGTTGGGTTAGTCTGGTTAGGTATCTGCCAGTGAAAGTCCCGTGGAAATCGGTCCAACCGTTTTGAAGATAGCATTACAGACAAAGCCGCGGTTAACAGCTAGTCTAATTTAAAGTAGCCTAAGTAACCCGCTGTAATTTTTTCTATATGCCAGTGAAATTTCCGTAAAAATCGGTTCAGCCGTTTCGGAGATTACTCGGAAGAAACAAACAGACAGACAGAAAGACCGACAAAAATTTTAAAAATTGCATTTTTGTTATCCGTTGCCTGTATATTTTCACACCCAATCAGTAAAAAATGTTATTTTGATATTACATACAGACACTTCATTTTTATTATATGTATAGAGTATAGATATAGAATAGAAGAAGATATAGATATAGAGAGAAGAAGAATCTGTATTTCGAATATCAAGAATTCACGTGATGTGTAGTTAAAAACCTGAGGTTACAAAAATATATTTGTTTCCAGCATCAATGATTCACGTGACAGCCGTCGGGGGCTATGCTGTTGCAGCTATCGTATCAGAAAAATTCGGCAGAAGAAAAGCAATATCTCTATTGTCAACTCCGATTATAATTAACTGGATCGTGATATATTTCGCAGAAAGAACGATTGTTTTTATGATTTCAAGAATTATTATCGGCGTGTTTTTCGGACGAGTCGTAACAATGTGTATATTGTCTATGGCGGAGTATACCTTAGCTAATGTCAGGATTTTTGAGTTATACAGTATTTATGTAGGAACTACTGCAGGTGTAGCGTTGGCTCATATCCTAGGTGCATTATTTCATTGGAGAACAGTTGCGTTGTTGGGCATAATACTATCAAGTTTATCAACAATATTACCACTATTTTCTGTAGAAAGTCCTGCCTGGTTAGCATCAAAGGGAAGATTCGAAGAGTGTAGGGCTGCCTTCAAAGCCTTACATGGTTCTGAAAACCATGAAACAGAATTAGAATTTCTAATAGAAGTTGAAAAATGTAAACAGAAGCTTAGAAAAGAATCAACGTCACAAACATTCGTCGTTAAATATTTGATCAGACCTTTAACGAGGAAATATTTTTGGAAAATAGCCGTTTTGTGTTTTTTCTTGATTTTGTACAGAATATCCTTGGGCATAATTATGATTTGCACGTTCATATTGACAATACTACATAATATCGTTGGTAATTCCGATATTCTCTTTATAACCCTTTGTACTGATGCGTTTTTAGTTTTAGGTTCCTTCATGTCTTGTTATTTAATACATAAAATGAAAATCAGATCTTTTTTGCTTTCTTCGGGGACTATAGCAGCAGGCCTTTTGTTACAGCACTACTAGCGCTGTATTTGACATCTGTTACTGCAGGACCACATCCAGTTATAGAATCATTGTTTAGTGAAATTTATCCTTTAGAATTAAAGACATATTGCCTGTTTGTTTTTGGTACATTAGGAGGGGTTTTTTATTTTTATCAATGAAAATAGCTTTTACAATGTTCAGTTTGATTGGATATCATAGTGTGTTCATATTTAATGCTACACTATCATTAATCTGCCTATTATATTTCTGGATGTATCTGCCTGAAACGAAAGGCAGGAGTTTGCAAGAGATTGAATTGTATTTTAAAACTGCTACATTTGATAATGTTATTACTCTACTTGACGAAGTACAACATATGAATCGTTTGATTTGATGTTATACGTATTGAATTTAAAATATATATTTTACATCAGAGTAATGAAAAAAAAGTTGAGCCAGTCATAAGGATTGCCGACTGAAGAGAAAACTCAAAACAAGGAAATAACTGTTCTCTTTTGAAATGAATTTTATTGAATGAAATTTTAAAGGAATTATAGTATAAGCTAGCTGACCCGTGCTACTTCGTCTGCACCAAATAGGTTATTACCGGTTCCAATTTTATTTCCAAACGCCAAAAATCTTAAAAAAACTTAAAACCCGATTGTAGCGAAACTTTTCGGGCCCAATTGTGACTCGAAACTATACTATATATATATATTGGCAAGAAATGTCTTCCCGATATCCACTGGGTTGCTCCTTTGACCCTCATCTCCACGCCCCATTTACTATATAATATATATTTCCCTAAATAAAAAGTAATCTAATATAAGGTATATCTAACAGTCAAATAATTTTCAAAATCGGATCAGCATTATCAGAGATAACCCCGAACATCCAAACTCACAAATTTTAACTTTTTAGTATTGGAGTTTCATGGATATGAATTCTACAATTGTCAAATTAGTCATGGGAGAGTCACTTTATAGATAATATAACATTTTTATTATATAATTTAGTTCTTCCAGATTGTACCACTGAGATACACAAAGACAAACACAACACTACAGACATCAGGCCTTAAATAAATATATATTTACATAAAAAATTACTGTTAGTTATTGTGTTATTTTGAAGTTTAATTTTGTTAAAACACATGAAATTAGAGTATTGACAAAAGGAGAAAATACATGCCTTTGTGTCTTTGTTAAAATCAGACGGACGAAGTATATTGTTAGGTAAAATATTATACAATGAAATACTAAATTGGGGTAATCGAAAAAATGTGTTCTAGAGTGCCTTCATCCGACCCCTATACACATATTGATTTGTTGCTGATTCTGAACTTTGCAAGATGCACTGGAGAGCACTCAGTCTACAGATAGTACAACAGTCACGAAATTTATAAACCCATGGCTTATCAGGAATGTTATCCTAAATGGAAGCATAAGATTTGCCTTTAATTTGGTAGAATACATTCCAGTTTGAGTTCTATGACAGTAACAAATCAGTCTTGTTTGGGGAGGATAAATCCTGAACATAGGTTTTATAATGATCGAAATATCCAGTCTGGATAGCTTCTTTAGCGATAAGATCAACAGCTTCATTACCCTGGATCACACTATGTCCTCGTATCCATGCCAGAACTACATAAATTCCTAAAAAATTACATTGATACAAATGGAATTGATTACTTGTGATAACTGATGTCTCATTGAAATATGTGATACATGTCAAAATAATATCAAATGTATTGTAAAAAGTTTCAATAAGGAGAAAAGCCCTTTTTTTCTTTAAGGCAAACAATTTCATTAAATTATTAAAAAAAACACGTATATATATATAAAAAATTTTTGATACAGGAGCATCCTCGGGCGTCCCCAGAATACCCTCCAAAATTATTATCACAATCTGATCAATAGTTTCGGCATGCATAGAGGACAAACATATAAATATTGATTTTTATATATAAAGAATAATGATAAATTAAACACTGAATGATCTGGGATAATCAAGTTAATACATTAATAGGTGATCCTTGAGTAGGTTTGCTATTGAAATGAAAATTTTATTTGTGTATATATTATATACAGTCTCCATCTCTCTGCCTTTCTCTATTACGACACCTAACCTATGGTACATAGACTCTACATATCCACAATACGTAAAAATAAAATAAAAAAATCATCTCTACCACTTACTTTATCATAACCATCTTCAACTTATATTAAAACTTTATCATACTCCATTTTATTGAAAAAAAAAATAGAAATAAAAAAGATATGACATCGCGTCACGTCGTCGCGTCAACTGTCAGTTGCCTGTAACTATTCGTCTAAGAGCTAGCAAAGGTTTATTATAGAATGTTTTGTTTTTCACTAACTTTGAAACGCTACTAAAACATGAAATTATTATTGCCAGAAATTTTTGTTATTAACAGTAATGTGCTCGAAGCTATTTTTTGTAAATACAAAAAGTATGTTAAAATTGCTGTAATTTATTAATATTTTATTTAGACATAAAAGAGGGTAGATTAATAATAATATGTATAGAATAACTTAGCTATAGCTATAGTTTAGCGCAACACTGGCTGTATGATAAAGATAGCGATAATTGTGGCAGCATCTGTTATAGACGCATGTATTCAAGATGGCGTCAGTCTCAAGTCATATGTCTACGTTTATCGTTGTTCTTCAGTGTTTACGGTGAAATCTCAATATCATAATGGTTAATAAATTGAAATATGTTCATTGCAATGGAAAAAATAAAACGGTTTGAAATGAATTATTTTATTTATAAAGAATATCATCGGGCACATTATTGTCAATAACAAAATTGTCTGGCAGTGATAAATTCATGTTTTTAATAGCGTTAAAAAGTAACCGAAATTTTTTTTTCCTAAAATTATTTATAAATCAAAATTTTGACCTGTAAAGGTGTGATATCTTAACACAACGTTAACCGTCTACCAGGTATACTGAATCCTGTTTGGAAGGGCATAATATATCTTTATATTAAAGAACCAGCTTTTCTAAAATTCTCGTTCTTCCAACGTTGCTGGCTCTTGTACTAAGGTGTCGCAAAAAAGTCTAGTTACATTAACTACAATTTTTTGTCTTTCGTTATCCTGGAGAATCCCTTGCGTTTTATGGTACAAAAAGTATCCTAAATGTAACCTTGTAATATTAGTTATTACTGTGTCAAGTTTCGTTAAAATCGGTTCATTACTTTCAGCGCGATGCGTGTTCACAGGGACAGAAAGACAGACAGACAGACAGACAGACAAAAATTGTAAAAAGATTATTTTTGGCATCTATATCGATAACAAAGTCTACCCTGATCAAAATTTTCAAAAAATATTTAACGTACAGATTCGACCTTGCTACAGTTTTATTATAGTATATAGATAGATTATTTAAATTTCATAAATTGTGTATTGAAATTATTAACACTAGTCTGGTTTTCACATCTATTGGCACTCCGAACAATAATTATATTGAGTTTTATACAGTTTATTAATCAAATATCTGATAGGCCGCATAATCTCGATACAAAACATCATTATCAGACGTACACAGGCCGCTATACTACGCGTCGCTAGTCTAACGCAAGTAATACTCGGCCATGCTCGATCACGCTTTACTGGCGCGTCATGACGCGAAACCATAACTTTATCTCCTGCCAAAAATACCGCTCAACGCGCCTAAAGACGTTTTCACTTCAATAATACTTTAAGATTGTATATGATACAAATTATGGTATAATAATTAATTACGAACACTTTTATATTGAACAAAATGTCAATATATTGCATATTTAAAATTAAATAAATATGTTTCAGTTTAATAAAATTATATTTTTATTCCTTAACCCACCGGTGTCATTTCCTCACTCGAATCCAGCAAATTTTATAGAACGATATGTCAATTTGGTATGCTGCGTTGCTGGATACGCTTAATGTTACTTTACTATGTACGTCAAGATACTGACATGCCCGGTATATAATGGCTTTCACGTCTACAGAAGACGATTTAAGCAGCGTTACGGATACATTTATTTTCGTCGCTATATAATCCAATTCTGGAGCGACAGCCTCGCCCACAGGATCGACAAGTGAATGTCAAATCTGGAGCCGATAGGTCAGCCGTCCATAGATACTAGCAACACCAGGGGAGTCGCAAGTACGTTGCCAGCCTGTGTTGAGGGGGGCGACATAGGGGGAGGGCAAGGGGTAGGGAATGGGAGTGGTGACTCCGGCGCTTTCACTGATGTTACTGACCGAACGAAACGCAACCATGCAAGCACTGTTACTTCACGTCGGTTTTCTATGAGAGGGTGGTACTACCCAGGGCGAACCGACCCATTCGTGTTGAAACCAATAATAGCTTCAGCGTGGCTCTACCACCTTCGTACTAATTTATAATAGAGTGAGCTATCGTAGTGCCTCACATCTTTTCCTCCTTACATTCAAGATTACTATTCGATAGATCTGATTTCTTGGTTAAACACCTCTTTTAGTTAGACCCTTCATATATTAATTAGTACCATAACCAAGTTATGGAGTTTTTATCAATCTATACTATAATAAAACTGTAGCAAGGTCAAATCTGTACATTAAATATTTTTTGAAAATTTTTATCGGAGTAGACTTTATTATCGATATAGAAGCCAAAAATAATCTTTTTACAATTTTTGTCTGTCTGTCTGTCTGTCTGTCTTTCTGTCCCTGTGAACACGCATCACGCTGAAAGTAATGAACCGATTTTAACGAAACTTGACACAGTAATAACTAATATTCCAAGGTTACATTTAGGATACTTTTTGTCCCATAAAACGCAAGGGGTTCTCCAGGATAACGAAAGATAAAAAATTGTAGTTAATGTAACAAGACTTTTTTGCAACACCTTAGTACAAGAGCCAGCAACGTTGGAAGAACGAGAATTTTAGAAAAGCTGGTTCTTTAATATGAAGATATATTATGCCCTTCCAAACAGGATTCAGGATACGTGGTAGCCGGTTAACGTTGTGTTTTTTAATACGCATCACACCTTTACAGGTCAAAATTTTGGGTTATTAATAATTTAAGGAACATTTTTTTTCAGTAACTTTTAAACGCTATTAAAACATGAATTTATCACTGTCAGGGAATTTTGTTATTGACACTAATATGCCCGATGATATTCTTTATAAATAAAATAATTCATTTCAAACCATTTTATTTTTTCCATTGCAAAGAACATATTTTATTTTATTAACTATTATGATATTGAGATTTCACCGTAAACAATGAAAAACAACAATAAACGTAGACATATGACTTGGGACTGACGCCATCTTGATTACATGCGTCTATAACAGGCGCTTTCACAAGTATCACTATCTTTATCATACATAAAATGGGGTAAACATATCAATGCAGATGCAGAATCTAGCTCTAAGTCTCTTAACGTTTTCAAAGCATTAGCCGGTTCTAACTGGGGTGTTCATCCATAACATTGAGTTCGTTTATACTTTAATATTATACGCAGTCGAATTGACTACGCGAGCTCTCTTTATGATAATAGTGTTCAGATTAACCTCTATAAACTTGAAAAAGTCCAAAACCAGGCCATGAGAATTATCGGGGGTTACATTAAAAGTACTCCAATCCATGTTATGGAAAGCGAATTGAGCATATGTCCGTTACATCTTAGGAGACAATATTTAGCTGGCAAAATCTATTTAAATTTAAGTCATTCGAAAAAAACGAACTACCTAATTTATTAGAAGAACTGTCCGCCTCTTTCCAATTACTCTATTGGCGTAACATAAAAAAACCATTATTAGTTTCTATTTTTTGTCAATATAAAAATACTCCAATTCAAACAAGTATAAAACATGAAATGTTCACTTTACACACCTGGGTCGATAACATTGATTTGCACAATATAATTAAAATAAATGTAGATGGTATTTGGAAGCCAAAGAGTCAATATGATATTCTTAAAATAAAAGATATTTGTCTTCAATATATAAATAAATATTACCAAATTTTGTTAAAATATACACTGACGGATCTAAAGCTGGTAATTATTTAGGAGCCGCATTTTTTGAGTCAAATTCCAAAACTTTTATGAAATTTCAAATTGATGAAAATATTTCAATTATGCACACTGAATTGATAGCAATTGCAGAGGCCTTATCATTTGTAGAATCCACTGAGTCCATTAAGATTGTTATTTTATCCGATTCAAAAACTGCTCTTCAACACGTAGCTCGATGTACCTTGACTTTTCGAGGAATACCGATAGCCTACACTATTTTGAAGCAATTACTAGATTTCAAAGCAAAGAACAAAGTAATTGTTTTACAATGGATCCCTTCTCATAAATGTATAACTGGCAATGAAAGAGCTGATCTTTTAGCTAGAGAAGGATCCTCCGAAGGTGCTATTATTAATATTTTACCAACTTATTTGGATGTACGCTCAGTATTTAAAAATAGCTGTTACTCGCATTGGAAGGAATACTTTGATGAGCGTTCTAAAACAAAAGGAATATGGTACAGAACGATTCAGTCACATCCCTTAAGGTCACCATGGATTGATGACAGTACGATTTGCCGTCGGGAAGCAATCACAGGAATGAGATTACACTCAGAACATCCCATGTAAAAAGTTCGCCTACCTGATGCGTAAAGTACCATCAACACTCTGCCAGAGTTGTTAGCTCATCGATGACGTGCACCACATCCTGGCAGAATGTGTTCGAAGCGAAGATATTAGATCTCGGCTTAATGCTATTGGTTCGTTCCACACCGGTTTGTACAATTCGTTATTGTCTGACTCAATTTCGAAAGATGCTAAAGAATTGTACAAAATTAATATAAGCTATTGTTAAGTTTATTGTCATTCTTATTGTTATATAGTTGTATTTACTTAGGCGATATAGTCGCGCAGGCGACTAAACCTTCATTAAAAATAATAATAATATTAAAATTACAGCTATCTTAACATGGTTTGAACATACTTATTTGACTTACAAAAAAATAGCATCGGGCACATTATTGTTAATAACAAAAATGTCTGGCGATAATAATTTCATGTGTTAGTAGCGTTTCAAAGTTAGTAAAAAACAATACATTAAAAAATTATATAAAAATCAATATTTTTGCCTGTAAAGGTGCGATATGCACTAATAAACGCAACGTTTACAGCCAGGTAGCCCGCACACTGTTCGGAAGAACATAAAGATATATAAAAACTGGCTTATTGAAATTCTTTTTCGAAACCGTTGCCTAGCTCTTAGACAAATAGTTATAGGTAAGTGACATTTGACGCGTTGTGTTCATATCTTTTTAATATTTGTATTTTTCTTTAATACAATGGAGTGTGAAAAAGTTTTAATACAAGTTGAAAATAGTTATGATATCATTCAGTGTTTCATTTATCATTATTTATTTTATGAATACATTTTATCGTTTAATTTACAATTTAACTCTATCAACTTGATATTTTATAATGTAAGCTCTACTGACTGTATAGTAAACGTCTACAAAAAAGGGAAAGGAACTTCGTTAGAAACTGGGGGTCCATAGAACTCTAAAGCTTTTTTTCACATTACCGCCAATATATGTAGGTTACTACGAACGGGTTGTAGCCTTATTTTAAAAGATTTCTCACAAACCATCTGGGTTTGAGTGAGTCCCTTGATAGTTTGGATTCACAATTGGAAATCGATGGTGTGGCTGCAATAAGGTTTTAGGTATATTAAAATTTTTCGCGTTTAAAAATACAATTGACACCAGTTATAACTGATTTGGTGCAGACGAAGTTGCACGGGTCAGCTAGTACTATAATAAAACTGTAACAAAGCCAAATCTGTACATTAAATATTTTTTGAAAATTTTGATTGGGGTAGACTTTGTTATCGATATAGAAGCCAAAAATAACCCTTTTAAAATTTTTGTCTGTCTGTCTGTCCCTGTGAACACGCATCACTCTGAAAGTACTGAACCGATTTTGACGAAACTTGGCACAGTGATAACTAATATTACGAGATTACATCTAGGATACTTTTTATCTCATAAAACGCAAGGGATTCTCCAGGATCTGCCTGTTTGTCTGTCCCTTTGAACACGTATCACTTTGAAAGTACTGAACCAATTTTGTCGAAATTTGGCACAGTGATAATTAATATTACAAGGTTACATCTAGGATAATTTTTGTCTCATAAAACACAAGGAATTCTCCAGGATAACGGACGAAAGTCAAAAATTTGTAGTTAATGAAATTCTTAACGGATTTTGGTAAATTTTCTTTGTGCTATATATAGCAGACAGATTAGCTAAAAATTTAAGCTATATTTCCCAAAGCTACTTAAAAAAAATACCAAAAAAAAAGACTGCTGGGTTCCGAACCGTCGGCTCCGGCGGACCATATAATGTCCAGAACGTTACAACTGAGCTACGGCTATATGACGTTTCTATGCGTAATTATCAATCACATATGAAACAAATATGTGTAAACGAAACTGTCACTTATACGTTGTTACACTTATTTTATTGTATGAAAAATGTTTGCTAAACAAAGGTGACAAGATTTTTTCCTAAAACATAAACCTAGATAATAGTTACATTACATTGTAGAAAATGAATCTCAATTAGAGTTCTATCAGTACGTGTGTTGTTTCGATATTTGATAAAATTAGTTTTCTAAATATTGTTGAGTTTTGAAGTAGTTTGGTTTTAGGTTTGTGAATTTACGATTAAAATAAATAAGTTGAGGTGTTTGCAGTTACCATACTATGTTGTATTTATACTAATATTATAAAGAGAGGTAAAGTTTTGTTTTCGAGGAATGCTTGGTATTACTCATCCGATTTCAAAAAATATTTCACTGTTAGAAAGGTATATTATCTCAAGTTCAGTATATCAGTGAAAAAGGTGGTTTATATGTCAAAAGTAAAATAAATTTGACAAAATTAAGATTGAATGCAGATTTCACGTATACTTATAAAACAAACAACTAAAACAAAATGGAAATTTAATGTAGGTAAAGTTTAGGTAATGCTGCGAACAGGTTCTAGGCTTATTTAAAAAAAAATCTCACATAACAACTGAGTATATGTTTGAGTGAGTCCCTGGACAGTTTGGATTCACAATTGGAAGTGCGAGATGTCGCTGCAATCGGGTTTTAGGTTTTTTAAGATTATTTGCGTTTAGAAATACAATTGAAACCTGTAATAACCTATTTGATGCAGACGAAGTTGCACGGGTCAGCTAGTGTTATAATAAATTCCAGAGCATCAGAACGGTTTGCGAGTTGCAACTGGAATTTTTCGGAGTCAATGATGAGAGGTGATGAAGTAGATCAAAGTGTAAACTTCATTATGCAGTTAATATCAAGCCTATATTTGATACCGATCACCGAAATGTCTATAAATATGTGCCAAGACAACGAATAAGTATATAGCGTTCGCGTATATTCACTTCCTGAGTTGTAGTTGTAGTAAATTCGCCAGTGTACAAACTGAAAAGTTAACACCTTCACTGCAGAATAGGCCTATATCGACCTGCTGCGGTACTTCAGCTGGTGCGGACTAAGAAAATTATGTCCCTCTCTCCTGTGCGGAAAGATTTTCTCAGTTGTTTGTTAGAGTTCGACAGAGACTACTAATATATATTTCAGCATTTAGTCAAAATTGTAGGTATTCCACCTTAAATCATCACGGCGGGCCCTTTACAGCCTACCACGCACTTACGGTGAAATACATCTGCTCAATGTGGCAGTGGGCCTATTTTGGTACAGGCAGCCAGCGACCCGATGCTGCCTGCACAAAGCGCGCGCCCCGGCAGTTAGTAATGTGCTATTTAGCTGATCTGACGTAGCGTTCGTTCGATGTAATCAACGATGGCAAGCAATAAAATAACATTTTGGAAAATAGAGTAATTCGCCCTGCAGTTATTGGTATTGGATAGTGACAGCAGTGAAGGAATATTTTCCACTAAGTTCCATTAGTTCCACTAAATTATTTCGTTTCGGTCAGCTGAATTTATCATGAAAATAATGCTTTACGTGGTCTACATGATTGCACAAAATACGCATTACGCCCTGGTCCCACTATATTATACACCGGATCCGTGATTTAGCCAGCTTGGTAAGGCTGTCGGAAGGATTAGTAGTTATTCAAGTTAGGGGTGTCGACCAAAAAATGTATCGATATTTATGTTCGATGTAAAATATCGAATCCCAGCATCGATGTTTATCGATATATTGCTAGAAAACATCGATAGTTTTTCACAATCGAATACTTTCCCCAAAAAGTTAACAGTACTATTTTCCAGTGAAACCCGCAGAGTTTGTGGTCCTTGATTTTGTATGTGTGAATTAATTTAATAACAGTGATTTTCTATGAGTGTTACTTGAATATAATTGTACTACTAAGATTGTTGTGAGGTGACTGGGATGAGTTATACCTACATTTGTAAATGTAATAAAAACGACAAATTAATAAAAACATTTTATTACATACCACAAAACTTCAAAACAGTAAAAAAGACATATTCAGTAGGTACTAAACATAATCTAGGTACCTGCAAAAACTTATTTTCACATTACATATTTAAGGCCCAGCTTTGCAAAAAAAGTTAATATTCAATGTTTCTGTAAATAATTTTATCGAATACAATAACTATTTGACAAAACATCGAAATAATCCGATATATGGTACGGAAACCGAATAAATTCGATATATCGATGTTAATTGAATATCCCTAGTTCAAGTTGAGTAAAGTTCAGTTTGAATCTATACTCACGTATTCTCTATACCAAGCCCAGTATGAGAACGATCAAGCCGATAATGAGGTCTAACCTCTATTGAACTGAGGACTCCAGTCTAATGTGAACGCACTATGTCCGAGCACCGGTTTTGAGTAAAAGTTAACATAGTGGGAACTGGAATTTACAGTTATTAAATTGCACTATTCATCATAACCTATTGTCAGATAAAATAAAAAGGTTAAGATAAAACTCTGCGGATAATAAGGTGAGAGACAAAAAAACTACTACTTCCGTGTATAGGCATAGGTAAACGCACACACATGCAATCAAATTACGGTCTTACACTATGGCGACGTGACGTAGTGTTTACCAAAAACTGCCTCACTTTATAGTTTAAATCTTAACATAGATCATCTTAACTTTATAATTTCATTTGAGAACCTATTTATTAGTTTCCAACTGCCAGTTTAGTGATAAACTCGTAAGGTAAATAAATCACACGAAATTGAAAAAAAAAATCATTTCGGAAAATCAAATAAAAACCTAAGGAAAATGATCATGTCCTTGAGATGAGCACTAAACGGAAAAATTGTGCAGGGTGCTACGAGAGACTGCCCGAAAGGCTTACAAACCTTTAATAGTATCCAAGCAAAAAAAAATATGTCAAAAAATATAAAGGAAATGCAACTAATATGTTTTAAAGACAGACATAAGTAAATAAAAAACCATTTTCTTTTCTTTTACGATAATTCTGTTTTATTATCAATGCCCCCTTATTTTTGTCTATCCCATCACTACTAAAAATACTTTCTAGTGCAGTTCAGGCCGATATCGGCCTGCCGCTTTCTCTGGATTATTTTTCATTTACTGTTTAGTAGATCCCGGAGCGGGTCGTACCTAAGGAAGTTGGGTTCAAGGTTATTCTAACAGTATTAAAGAAATTTGTATACATCATGTTTTCGCAAAGTTATAGCATTTTAATCTACCCTAGTGCTGGTGGGTCGAGATAGACCTGCCATGTACTGGCGGAAATATCGTTGGGGGCGCGTTTTGACCCGCCGCGCCGCCGCACCAGATGAAGGTTTTTTGATTTTACTTGCCGCAGCCAATGTGTTAAATAAAGTATTCATTCATTCAGTAGATATTTTCGTAACTGTATAGTGTTTATATAAATTCTTTTATAAATAAATTATACATAGAAAATGTAATACCTCCAACTATCATAAAGTGTCGGTACATCGTTTTGTAAATAAATAAATTAATAAATTAGGAATTATTACAATGAAGTTATCTTGTGCATTACGTCGGGTGAGTTAAGTTGTAAACTTCAAACACATTAACGTTTATCTTGAGGTGGTAAATTTAAGAGTGTTTTAATATTTTCCAACAATATGTCTACGTTTATGGTTGGAACTGGAATATTATGTAAATGTTTTCACAGTTACTTGATGACATGGAAATTTTTGATATAAAGTATGACGTAGGCAAGATATTTTTGAGATTGCTACTTTATAAGTTTTTTCTATTCGTTAATGACCTCAGTTCAGTCTGGTACGTAATAATTATCAAACTTTCTCTGTATAAAAAGACTACATTAGGATTGCACTAATAGAGTAGTTACTTACGCGACAAAAAAACAACGTATATTTTTTGTAAAACAATACTCTGTCAAAGAATTTTTTATATGTGAGCTTTGAAGGGTAAATCTATATGTTATATTACAATCGTGACAATTTTAGTATGATACGATGTTCCATTTTGACGGGACATGTCACTTGCCTACATTGTTATGCTAGTTTGTTCTAAATACTTTGCAGATTTGAGCGTTTGAATACAATCCTAGCTGATATTAAACGACGACGTGGCCTATAATTGTATCTTGCTAGACCTGGAGCAGGACTGCCTCTCAATTGCGATTGTTTTAACAAATTTTCAAATTGAGTCTGGTAGCTATAATAAAAATAGCCCTACCTTGGGCAAAGGTCTCAACACGATGTTATCCTTCACTGAAAGCTTTACCTCATTGCAGGATTCGTATCTACGTCGACTTTTTGAACAATTTATTACTAAATCATAGCCGCATCGCTTCAAGCAAAATTATAGGGTTGTTACAGACAAAAACTATTATTTTATCTCGTTTATAGGGTCTCATACTGACAGCACTATTCTTCGCAGCGATATCTGATGGATACATAATTGGTCAAATGTCCGCGATGGTGATGGCTCAGCAAAGTGATAACAGCGATATCCCAGTAAATGATGATGAGATCTCTTGGATAGGTAAGTTGCTGATTAAAAGTTCTATGATCCATCTACATTTCTAGTTGTTAATATAGCAATAAATGAGACTATGTATTTTTTACACTTTATAGTTTTCACTCTTTGGCCAAAATCTCATCTGATGTTAAAAGCTGATGTGGTTTAATGTAGTAAACACGCTAAGGGGAACTAGCTCTCAAGTGCAGCTACCGGATTATATTAACAAGTGCTTGACGACAGAGTTTCAACTTAAGGGTGGTAGGTAGCCAGGCAGACTTAGAAAAAGCCTTAACATCATGCAATGGTTTCATTACAATGTTTCCTTCACCGAAAGCTCGCACTCAGTAGCAAGAATTTGAACCTACGTGGTGACCAAACACGCTATCATCATTGTATTACGCTAAGCTTTTAAACATTCTTAAACTAGACTTGTATA
The DNA here is from genome assembly GCA_036509395.1 of Antheraea yamamai. Classification (NCBI taxonomy): domain Eukaryota; kingdom Metazoa; phylum Arthropoda; class Insecta; order Lepidoptera; family Saturniidae; genus Antheraea; species Antheraea yamamai. The sequence goes on along the minus strand of AP028435.1, from coordinate 16,987,688 downwards.
TTCATATCAGAGACACGGAATATATTATATTAAATTCACCAAAACTAAGGTAACGAAGAATCTCAGATACTTAGAGAAAAATGTTATAAATTTCATATTAATATTACTGTGGTTAATTTACCCTGCGTTTTATTTCTGTATGAATTTTAAGTAGATTAAGTGGATGATTAAATAGTATAGCAGCTGCTAATTAATAAATATATTCTACAGTCCGATATATATAATTATAAAAATATTTACAATACTTAATTACAACATAGTACAGTACAATATACGCACAAACTTTTGTTCGCTGGTATTCTACTCAAAGTGATATATGTAGAGTACAAAGCCGTTAATATAATATTACAGGTATTCATGTCGAATATCAATAATTCACGTGACGTGTAGTTTAAAACATGGGGTAAAAAATTATATTTGTTCCCAGCATCAATGATTCACATGACCGCCGTCGGCGGCTTTGCTGTTGCGGCTGTCGTATCGGAAAAATACGGCAGAAGAAAAGCAATCTCTCTATTGTCAACTCCGATTATAATTAATTGGATCGTGATGTATTTCGCAGAAAGAATGATTGTTTTTGTGATTTCAAGGATCATTATCGGCGTGTTTTTCGGAGGAGTTGTATCAATGTGCATAATGTCTATGGCTGAGTATACCTTATCTGATGTCAGAATCTTTTACTTATACAGTACTTATGTAGGAACTACTGCAGGCGTAGCGTTGGCTCATATCCTAGGTGCATTATTTCATTGGCGAACGGTTGCGTTATTGGGTATAATACCATCAACTCTATCAACAATATTACCACTATTTTCTGTGGAAAGTCCCACCTGGCTAGCATCAAAAGGAAGATTCGAAGAATGTAGGGCTGCATTCAAAGCCTTACACGGTTCTGAAAATCATGAAACAGAACTAGAATTTCTAATAGAAGTTGAAAAATGTAAACAGAAGATTAGAAAACAATCAACGTCACAATCATTCGCCGTTAAATATTTGATCAGACCTTTAACGAGGAAATATTTTTGGAAAATAGCCCTTTTGTGTTTTTTCTTGATTTTGTATAGACTATCTATGGGCATAATTATGATTTGTACTTTCATATTGACAATACTACATGATATTGTTGGTAATTCCGATATTCTCTTTATAACCCTTTGTACTGATGCATTTTTAGTTTTAGGGTCCTTCATATCCTGCTATTTAATACATAAAATGAAAATCAGAACTTTATTGTTTTCCTCGGGGACTATAGCAGCAGGCCTTTTGTTAATATTAAGTGTCTGTTTTTATTTTGCCTCGGCAAAAGACTCATATTTTGTGTGGATCAAAGTCGCATTATTAGCATTATACCTATTAGCTATTAGTGCGGGTCCACACCCAGTTCTAGAATCTCTGTTTGGTGAAGTTTATCCTTTAGAATTAAAGACATATTGCCTATTTGTTTTTGGTACATTTGGAGGGTTTTTATTATTCTTATCAACGAAAATAACTTTTACAATGTTCAGTTTGATTGGATATCATGGTGTGTTTCTATTTAATGCTGTACTATCACTTATCTGCCTGTTATATTTCTGGAGGTATCTGCCAGAAACAAAAGGCCGGAGTTTGCAAGAGATTGAACTGTATTTTAAGAACGGTACATTTGATAATGTTAATACTCTGCTTGACGAAGTACAACATATGAATCGTTTAATTTGATGTACATACGCATTTACAATATATACAGAGTAATAGTAATAGTTTACATTTTTATATTGAACAAAATGTTAATGTATTGCACTTTTCAAATTAAATAGATATAATTCAATTTAATAAAGTTGTGTTTTATTTTTATTCCTTATATTATACGGGTTTAGGGGACCTTAACCAGAGTCATTTTCCTATTCGAAAGTAGCAAATTTTATAGAACGACATGTAGATTTGGTATGCTGTATTGCTGGATAACCGCTACTTTACTGTGTTCATCGAGGCACTGGCATACCCGATATATGTAATTACTATTTTTTAATGATATCATGCATAAATAATTGCTATAATATCTGAAAGAGCATAAAAAAAAAACAAATGTTTCAAGAAAAAATACCTTCGTGTTCAATATACTTTTAAGCCCTGACTAGGATTTGACCTGTCTAGCTTTTGGGAGAGATTGCGTTACTAAACTAACTTAGAAGAAAAAACCTAGTTTTATAATATAGTACCCAGCATTAATTTTGATACGTCAAGGAAAAAAGTGGGACCTGACATCAGCGTGAGGCTTCAATCTATCTTTCTATCGCATTGCGCCATAACTGCGATAGACAAAGGTAACACTACTAAGCCGAACTTAGTCTTTTATCTCGGTACTCTCCCTGATACGACTTGCCTAATTGCTTACTTGTACTAGTACTTGCGACAGGTACTGTATTTTTTATATAAACCGCATGGCATTTAATTAAAATATTGCTCTAATGTTTTCAAACATAGTATAAACGCAATATATACATTTCTAACTTTATTCCCAATATTTGTAAAATTAAGTGATATAGACATAACTTTTGCTTATGTCACATATTTTAATAATAGGTTTACCTATGAAATTGCCGTTCTGCAGTACTGGCCATTTCAAATCAAAATAATTTTTGTTTGGCTAAGAATTCTAATTTCAAATTAATTTTATTTTAAAAACATGGAATTCTTTTTCCAAAAGTAGTCATTTGTTTATTGATTAGTGTTAAGTTTTCATCGCATTTCAATCTTTTTTGTCATCATGGATACGTTAACAATTCGAGTAATTATGGAATATGAGTATTTATTTTTTATTTGCTCGCTTCCGTTCTGGGAATTTCGACCTGAAAAATGAACCTCGCGGTCGTCCGAAGACTTTGGTCGACAATGACGAATTAAAGGCGATTGTGGAAGCTGATGATACACAATCTACGGCTGAATTAGCAGCAGCTTTCGACGTTAGCGTCAAAACAATATTGGTCCATTTGCGTTAAATTGGCAAGGTAAAAAAGCTTGACAAATAGATGCCCCACGAACTCAATGATCGCCAGCGCGAAGTACGCGTCGAGACGTGCCTTGCACTGCTCAACAGACACACAAATGAAGGAATTTTGAACCGCATTGTTACCTGCGATGAGAAATGGATTCTGTTTGAAAACCGCAAGCGCTCAGCAAGTTGGTGGGATCCTGGTTCAGCACCTAAACAATGCCCTAAACGAAAATTTACCCCTAGAAAAGTGATGGTCACTGTTTGGTGGTCTAGCGCCGGTGTGATTCATCACAGCTTCTTACCAAATGGGGTGAGCATTACTGCAGATGTGTACTGTGAAGAACTGAACACAATGATGGAGAAACTGGCACATCTCCAACCAGCATTGGTCAATCGCTCGTCTCCGCTGCTCCTGCACGATAACGCGCGACCTCAAACTGCACAGCAGACGGTCTCAAAGTTGCAAGAACTGGGGTTGGCAGTTCTCCGTCATCCGCCCTACTCACCACACCTTGCGCCTACAGACTACTACTTTTTCCAGAATTCGGATAACTCCTTGGCGGGAAAAAAATTCAATACCCGAGAGGCAGTACAAAATGCCTTTGAAGAATTTGTTGCCTCCCGTCCAGCTGATTTCTTTAAGAAGGGCATCAATAAACTGCCACTGCGTTGGCAAAGATGCATCGATTGCATGGGTGATTACTTCGATTAATACAAATAAAAAATACATGAAAAAGATTCGTTTAAATTTTTTCATACAAAACGGCAATTTCATAGGTAAAGACCTAATATTTGTATGGCGTCGTCAAGAAACTCGCAATCATAAATGGGGTCGTGAATGACAAAAGTTTAAGAAGCCCTGCTCTAAACAATACTCTCTTTCGCGCTATTTCATTCCTTATCTATTTACTCTTTTACTCTCATAGTACTATTTTCTTGTCTTCCCATTCACTCTTACCTTCCAATTACATTTTTCAATCCTACATTCAATATTTTTAACATTATTTACGTTCCATACATTACATGCCCTTTGAAAGTAACTGGTCAAACTGTAGGTAATTTTATAATATAAAATATGTAAATTCATAATATACTTTAATAAATACTTAATTGATAAATAATATATCTTTACTATATTTATGAAACCACAGAAATCATTATTATCTTTTGTCTTATTGAATGTCAAAATGAATTATGGTCGAATTTCGATCACTACGCGTTCACAAGTATACAAAAATACGATTTAAAATAATAAAAGAATGTACAAAATGATAGGGCACGGTGATGTTTATGCGCGTTATGGTGAGTTTAATCTGTATTAAATCGTCTTGTATAATTTTATGCACAATGTACATAATTCTTTTAATATACATCTGTATTTTTTTTTACAAATACTTAGTTAAAGTAATAGTATCAGATTGTAAATTCTTTGGATTTGCTTTAAGGTCTATACCCAAAGAAACACCTGTACTAACAAATGAAACAATCACGTGATTACGCAACGACACACGCCTAGCGACATAGTAATATAATATAATTGTATGTTTTCAATAAATAATAAATGTATTTAACATTTTTTCATCTTGATGCGAATACATAACATAATATGGGAACAGATCTTAAGGCTCCTAAGTCTCAGGCTCGCCCCACACAGGTGCGACCGGTACGCGCCGCTCCAGCCTTCTCCATGGGGCTCTCCGGGGCGGGCTGGATTGCCCAGCTATTCCGGAAACACGGCCTTCAGGAAGTCTTCGACTTTCACGCGGCTCTCCAGGCCGAGGAGGACTTGGGCATGCTCAACGCGTTCGCGAAATACCCAGGCATTGCCGCGATACTACACCGCCTTCCACACAAGATTCAGATTTAATTAAATAAAATTCGCGGAAATGCATCGTATAAAACCGCGCGGTCCATCTCTTTCGTTTTTTAACGCGAGATCTCTTAGGACACAGCGCGAGCTAGTAGCTGCCTTCTTGCGTGACAGACAGATAGACGTTTTACTCGTTCAAGAAACATTTTTAAAACCGAAGATGCGTAATCCCGCGATCGCGAATTATAGTATAGTCAGGAACGACCGTGTCACCCGCGGGGGCGGCACCTTAATCTATTATAGACGTTCATTGTACTGCATGCCGGTAGATCCGCCTGCTCTGTCCAATATGGAAGTGTCAGTGTGTAAGTTAGGGATGACCGGTCATCCATCCATTGTATTAGTGTCCGCGTACCTCTCACCGAATAGAGTGTTGTTAAGATCCGACTTAGAAGCGTTGCTTAGTCTAGGAGACTCCGTTATTATAGCGGGGGACCTCAACAGCGGGAATGTTATCTGGAACAGTCCGAGTACTTCTCGTAACGGGAAGATACTTGACCGACTAAGTAGGGTTCTCGCGTTTGACGTCATAGCCCCTCCGGAACCCACTCACTATCAGCACAACTGTCGGCCGACAGTGTTAGATGTAGCTTTATTAAAGAATGTCACGCTCCGGGTACGACTCATACACGTCGTACACGAACTAGACTCGGATCATCGCCCGGTCATATTGCAGTTAGGTTCGAACTCAGATTTCACCCCTCCGTCGGTAAGGGTAGCTGATTACGTGAAACTCGTTAATTATTTCAGAGAAAACCCTTCGTCGATCATCTTAGACAGGATTCCGGACGTGTTGGTGTCTAAAGCCGATGCGGATCTGTCTATCGATTCCCTGGTCGACTATCTCCAGACCACCGTCAAGGAGACCTCGAAAGAGGTACAAACGGCGACCGATCGCCGTTTTATACTCCCTGACAACGTGAGAGCGTTGATCACGGAAAAGAACGCCGCGACTCGAGCCTACGACACTTACCCGTCTGTAGAAAATCGCGGTCGTTTACGCTCGCTACGTAAGGTAGTTAGATCCCGTATTACTGAGATCAGGGGCGACAGGTGGGATAGGCTTCTGGAGAACATCCGCCCTTCTCACTTGGCGTACTGGAAACTCATGCGAACGTTAAAGTCAGACCTCAGTACTCCGATGCCACCTCTCGACAGAGGCCCCGGGCTGCCTCCCGCGTTCAATAGCATAGATAAGGCAGAATGTCTCGCGGTGAGTTTAGAAAAACAGTGTTCGCCAAACACTGATAACACTGACCCTATCCATATCGGATCGATCGTATCGTCGGTAGAGCATGCACTCGCGTTTCCTCCCGTGGATACCTTAACCCCGGTAACTTACGATGAAGTTTCGGCCGCCATCAATCGTCTTAAGATTAGGATGTCCCCAGGTCCCGATGGGATCAGGAACGAAGTGTTGAGACTTCTTCCTGACCGCATAATAGCTCTATTAGTCTGCATCTTCAATGCGGCCATGTCCCAGGGTCACTTTCCAGCCGTCTGGAAGAAGGCCGTAGTGATAGGCATACATAAGCCCGGCAAAAAAGCTACGCTTCCCGATAGCTATCGCCCGATTAGTCTGCTAGATACATTAGGTAAATTATACGAGCGGCTCCTTCTGAACCGTCTCCAGACCGGCATATCAGAATTAAATCTGTTTCCACCTGAACAGTTCGGTTTTCGCGCCGAACACTCTTGTACGAACCAAGTACACCACCTCACGGAGTACATTCTCGCTAGATTCAACGATGAACCCGATCGCATCCCGAAACCGGAAAAATTTAAACCGAAACGCACAATAGCAGTCTTTTTCGATGTCGCCAAGGCCTTCGATAAAGTCTGGTACGAAGGGCTCGTCCATAAACTATTTTAGTCTCACGTACCCGATAGGTTAGTTCATATAATCCGCGATTATCTCAACGATAGGGCTTTCCGCTTTAGAGTGGATGGTGAAATGTCCCAGCCCCACCCGGTACGCTCAGGTGTACCCCAGGGCTCCATTCTCGCGCCCTCACTCTTTAATCTGTTCATCACTGACCTACCTCGGTCTAAAGGGGTCGAGGTAGGTTGTTATGCTGACGATACAGTTATCTACGCTTCCGGCTGGCGGTCGGACTTTCTTAGGAAGCGCATCGAAAAGGCCGTTTGCAGACTCGGTGAATGGTTTCGTCGCTGGCGCATAGAAGTTAATCCTGATAAGAGCGCCGCGATACTTTTCGATCCTTTACGACGTAGTAATAACCTCGAGCCCATCAGGCTATACGGAACCGACATACCTTGGGCCAGCGAGGTCAAATATCTTGGTGTTACATTAGATAAACATTTAAAGTTCGAGTCACATATGGATAGAGTGCGAAACAAAGCCGCTATGGTCTTGGGTCGCCTCCATCCTTTGCTTTGTTATAAGAGTAAGATGTCCCTCAGCTCACTTTGTATAAGACATGTATCCGTCCTATTATGACATATAGTTGTTCTGTTTTTGCGCATATGTCGAAAGATAATTTTCATAAGTTGCAGGTTCTTCAAAACCGCGTTTTACGTAAAGTGACCGGTGCCCCGTGGTACGTCCGGAGAGTCGATATCCATAGGGACCTAGAGATGCCTTCTATCTGGGTGTACATTTAATTACTTACGATTAGTTATTTTGAAGAAGCCGTGAATCATCCCAGTCCGTTAGTGGTATCCGCCGCAAAATACGAACCCGTACCGAACGCTGTACATTATAAAAGACGTCCGCGACATATTTTTACCGACCCTCCCGATGAAATAACGGCAGTGAACGATCTGTACCACCCTGTCTCTCCAAACAGAGCGTGTTCACGCCCACGCCCGCGTAACCACAGATCACGCCGCCGTGGTCTGGGTTCAATTTCGCTCCCGTACACCAGATTAGGCCCCCCTCGGAAGCGGCTCAAGCCTAGGTCCGTTCCCTCGGCGTGGAGCCCTTGAGTGCGCTGCTCGCGCGATACAGTGACACAAAATCTTACATCACTGCGACAACATTACACATATCATCTCCACACACGTGCACGCATACATGCTTATACATGCAAGTGAAAGGGTTTTATTTTTTCCCTTATCAAACTGAAATAGTTTAGAAAATTATCCGATACGAAATATATATAAGAGTTGTTGAGGTATGTATGCTTGGTACACATATACCTATGTTTCAACAACTCATATATGTATGAATAGTTAGCTTAGCTTAGCTCAGATAGGTCGCGAATGGCATGTAACAGCCCAAGCCGAGGTGTGCCGTGCACCCTTGAGCTAGTTGTCAAATAAAATCGGCTGAGTGCCTTAAGCGCTCGCCTTAGTAGTCCGGTGAAGCTGTTAAGACTTTACTAGGTCAATAGCATAGTCAGTTCGAAAAAAAAAAAAAAAATCTCTTGCGACCGCTGAATTTTGCTACGCGACCCCATTTGGGGTCGCGACCCATAGTTTAAGAAGCCGTGGTTTAGAGTATCGAGTAGAGTTTAAGTATTGTTGTGATTAAAGGGAGACGAAAAAAATGAAGTAAAAGGAAGGGTGGCGAAACGCATAGAATTATGAAACCGCTAACATCTGACTGCTCGCAGCTTCGTTACTCTATGGCGAAACATGTTTTTCATTTACATGTGTGTATATTAGACTGATTAAAAAAATCGACTATTTTTTTCCCTTAAATATATCGAAAATATTGTTGGAAATGGTGAAAAAAAATCCTGTGAAAGCCACAGCCCTTAATATTAATATTGCCGCATGGTAAATTTCAATTTCCCGTATGATTAACATGGAAAAGCTTGATTTTTAAGTTTAGAATTTTTTAACTCTTGAATGGTTCATAAAAAAGGCTAGATCAAATCATTTTCTTGTATAAAATCGAACGCTCTACAAAAAAGCTATTTTATAATTTTCTGATAAACCGACGCGTTTCAAAGTTATTCAACTTTAAAATATTATTTGTAATATTTACTTATTTTTTTCCAATTTTTTGACGAAATTACTAAGTTTATCAAAAAATTTTTTTGTATTCTAAATTTTTTGTTTCACAGATCCTTTTATTTAACTGTCAAATTACTAATACTATCGTATCTTAATGTTTCAATAAATGCAGATTATATATTTTTTTCCAACTAAAAATTATTTTTATCTATTATTTATTTGATTTTATAAGTTCATAATATTACATATTTTACTTATGTGTATTTAATTTTATTATTACAATTATATTTGACAAAGTTTTTTGATAAACTTGACAGTTTCGTCAAAAAATTGGAAAAAAATAAGGAAATATTATAAATTATATTTCAAAGTTAAATAACTTCGAAACGCGTCGGTTTATCAAACAGTGATAAGATATTTTTTTTTGTAGAGCGTTCAATTAAAGAATTATAAAATTCTAAACTAAAAAAAACAAGCTTACCCATGTTAATCATACGGGAAATTAGAATTTACCCTGCGACATATCTTAATATTAATACTGTGGCTGTGTGGCTGTGGCTTGCACAGAATTTTTTTTCATCATTTACATCAATATTTTCGATATAGTATATATAGTAATATATACTATACTTCTAATATATACTATACTATACTTCTATTATCAAAGATTTTCATCATGGCTACTCAGTTATTTACTACTTTTTTAAATTGTATAAACATAAAAACCGGTTACATAAGTGGTAAGGCTCTCAAATTCTAAGTAAAGATATCTACGAAAATAAAGAAATTTATCGCAACTCATGACACAATTATCAATTAATTTTACACGATATCATGGGTAAGTGGTATTTCTGGATGATATTGGATTAAATGTAGTATGTAAATTATAAGGAATAGTGATACATCCAGTATCATTGTTTGGAAAAGTAATGGATATACAATAGAATCAAATAATGAATCCAAAATAAAGAAGTTTTTAATACTAGGTACTATTAACTTTTGAAAATGAGCTCCTTTTTGTTCAAAATTTATCATCAACTGTAGTAACTATAATTGCTACATCAAGTTGAACTAAGAATCTAAGTCGTGGATTACTTTCATGAGCAAACAAATTTTCTTATTTTGATTTTACAAAGTATTTTTGGCTCATTTTTTTTGTTGAATCATCATTTCAAGTGAATTCACCACAAAAAAATACTAAACATAAACATACTAAATATTGACTTTGACTTTGGTAATATTGCTTTACTCTTATGACAATATGAAGCAAAGTGAAAGCAGTCCGGGCACCTAAAATTTTCAATAAAACCAAATAGAATAATCATTATTTCAGTGGTTCCATAAATTTACTAAATATAATTATTTAAATTATGAATTTACATATTATATTATTATATAATTAACCTACAATTTGACCAGTTGATTTCAAAGGGCATGTAAGGCATGCAACGTCAGCCATCATAGAATTAAGAAACCGCTTATAACTACTCGTAGGTTTGCTACTCTATGTCAGCCATGTTAAAAATGTTGAAAAGGTAATTGAAACGTAAAACTAAAATGACGGATATCAATAAGTCTTTCATTTACATGTGTGTATATGTTGTGTAAAATTCAAGCAGTAGTGTGAGTAATGCATATTTTGATTAATTTAATGTATTTCTAATTAATTTTATATTAAAAAAATAGCTTTCTGCACTTCTCCTCCTTATAAACTTTAACTATGCCAAATTTCACGTTCATCCGTTCGCGCAATTCCCTTAAAAAGGGGTATAAAGTTTTGGCTTCACGTATTAATATATATAATGATGATGATATATATATATATATATATACTAGCCGGCCCGGCAGACGTTGTTCCGCCCTGATTATAAAAAAATCCTTGACAAATTATACACTAAAACCTTCCCCGTGAATCTCTCTATCTACTGGTGAAACCCGCATGAAAATCCGTTCAGTAGTTTTTGAGTTCATAGCGAACAGACAGACAGACAGACGCGGTAGAGGACTTTGTTTTATACTATGTAATGATATATAATGACGACATATTAAATTATTGTTTGACTTGTTTGTTTGATGTAATTAATTTAGTTTGCTTGATTATTTGAATAAGTGCTTATTATCAGAATAATTTATTTAAATATATTTCTGAAGGTTACCTAGGTTACTTATTTATTGTAATGGAACGAACTCACACGTTACGTCGGGTGAGTGAAAAATATCACGAATAGTTCTCGATTTTTCCACCATCGCATAGCTCACCATCAGTAGGGTCTTAGACAATGCCTTGGAACCTATATTACCACGGACAGTATGGTTTTAGAGAAATTGCCTGTTGTAAACACATTATCAGCCTAGACAACAGTGTGGGTGGGATTCGTCAATAGGATATTGAACAGGTTTTTAGACGACAATGGTTGTTTGCGTCCGAATCTTTTAACTGTCTTGGATATAATTAACCTTGACAATAAAATACCTTCCTCTGTGATATTAATTTTTAGAGTCGTAGTGTATTTACCGATTAACTATAGTTATTTATCTAGCAATTCTTCGCTGCACTTAAACCGCGCATGTTAATTCACTCCAAGTACTTTTTGAACGTGAAACTAATTTTGCCATTTTTGCAGCCTCTCGTATTGACTGCACTATTCTTCGCAGCCGTTTCCAATGGGTACATAGTTGGTCAAATGTCCGCGATGGTAATGGCTCAGCAAAGTGAAAACAGCGATGTCCCGCTAAACGACAATGAAATATCTTGGTTAGGTAAGTTACTATTCCAGAGTGATACGATTTATAATTGTTACAATCCACTTTATGTATGTAACTATTATATGATTGTTTAGATGAAGAGTAAATTTTTTCGAGCATATGTATGTTAATTACTTTAGGATGCTTTGTAATTTACACTACTGTATCGAATTAACATATGAGGTGTAGATATATTCTTCATTATTGTGTTAGTTAGGTATTGTGTAATATATTTTAACATTAGTATGTAAATAGAGGTAATGTTTCCAGTTGTATTTATTGTTTTTTTTTAGTTAATAATTCTACTTATTGTAACGTTTAATAGATAATTCTCTTGAACTAGAGCCATTTGTTTATACTAGAGCATCAGAAACTTGACCCTAATAATAATACATTACCCGCTACACCCAAACCAAGTATTTATACAAATTGAAAAAGACTCGTTACGAATGAATAAATTAAATTTATCACACTACATGTTCGTAGGTTTTGGGTTAGGTATGCAATATTCGCTCGATTTCACTATTCCAGTTTTACGAATACCACTATCCGTATTCAAGTTTTACGAGTGTTTCGAATACCTTCTGTATTATTGAATATACAGCATGACTGATTAAATAGTTGCAATACTCTCACAGATTACTCTTTACTCGTTTCTCGTTCTAAATCATTTAAACAATATGTGTTTAATATTTTACCTACAGTCGCATACGAGAAGGGCGAGGTAGCCGATTTACTTGTCCGCATAAGCGCTTCAATGTACCATGACATAGTTGCCTACGAGGATAGAGACACTAGCCTGACTTCTTACTGCACAAAAAGACTCCCGGGCAAAACCCTACTTACAACACAGGGAAACCTACTTTCAACCTCGGGTACGTCGAGCTAAGTGGAGCCGAACGCTTACAAGCAAAAATAACAGCCGAACGAGCAGAGGCCGCTAAAACATCTGGAGAAGGAAAACCCAACAGAGGTTCATCCTCAGAAATAATACAAATAATGATGTCCCAAACTCCTAGACATACTAGAAATCCATAATAGGAAGCGATAAACCGTCTTTGGAGGAGAGTTCATAAGGTAAAATTTAAACCGCAGCCACAGAAAACCAGAGCGAACATGGGGCAAGTCATCCCACCCGTCCAAATTCCTGTCACGGGACCACTGGACCATATGGGAAATGCTATACTCGAGTTTCAAGCCATACTCGAGGTCGCAATTAAAGTCAACACATTGACGTGTACACAAATCCTAGAGCCCACCATCTGGGAATCGTGGACTTGAGAGATGCTAGACTAGAGGAAGCGGAAGCGGCCATCTATAACAATCATACTGCTCAAGTCATAGCAGGAATGATGACGGGCAGCTACATGACCGCTTACAATTCCACCAGTGGTTTCGTACTAGGGAAAGAAAATGATACACGGGAAGCAACTCACCCTGAGAAGTTCGAATCGCCTCCGGAGGATCCAATCGTAATAGTCGCTCGGTGCACAAGAATCATGCTTGAGGAAAAGATTCTCGAGAGGGTAAAAACCACCTCGAGGGTTCTAAATCCAGCAGTGGCGGAAAGCACCAAGATGACACCCGAGATCAAATGGGCGAATAGGGTCCCAGGCTGTGGAAAGACTACGTAGTTGATTAAAAACTTCGATGTGGAGAGGGACGCTGCGGCGACAAAAGACTTACAGAAGAAACTGGCGTAGGCACACGACAAAAGGCCGAAAAGCGGGTGCGCGCCATGGCGTCCATACTGGTTTCAGAGAGCACGATAAACGTCCAAGGTTAATCGTGGATGAAGCTCTCATGAACCATTTCGGGACCATACTGACTGCTGGCCGGCTGGCGGAAGAAAGCGAAATTTTCCTCATCGGAGATTTCAACCAACTACCCTACATTGATCAGGAAAACTTATTTCGGATGGCTTACAGCAGACGAACGGCCGTAGGATGTAGCCTATGCACTGAGTCAAGTATACGACGGTATATACTCACCGAAACCGATAGTGAGCATCAAGGGCTATCAGGGCGAACAAATAACCTCACACACACCGACACTCTCTTCCTGATCACGCACAAGAAGAGAAAAAAGCCCTGATAAACAAGGGCTACGGGGTAGAGGAAGGATCGTGCGTACTGACAGTCCACGAATATCAGGGATTGACCTTCAAATCGGTGGTGATCCTGTAAACAAAGGGCAGAAGGATGCAAATCCACAATAGTGTTTCACGTGCTATAGTGGCAATATCCAGACACACCGACACCTGTGTCTACTATACCGACGTGACTGACGACGCAGTTAGTAGGTTAATCCATCGGGGCTATGGACGCTCCGGCGCGAGATATTGTGGATGGCGATAAAGGATCAAAATGAAACCGCCATAAAGGCAATAACGTCATTAAAAAATCCGTCATAAAATAGTGAATAGTTACATGAAATCATAAAAATAAACAAACAAATATATAAAATAATAAATAAATAATAAAAAAACTCCCAATAGTTGCTCACAGATACGATTTTTAACTTACACAATAAATAAAATGATAACAAAAAAAAGGTGCGGACCAAGAGTCTGCAGAAAAGAAGAAAATAAAAAAAAATATTTTACCTAATTATCTCTAGAAATGCAAAACTGATATACATTCAACATCAGATGAATTACGCAAAAATGAAATGGTTTAATAAATTAATCACGCCCTGTCGCTTACTCCGGGGCATGTCCCGCACCTCGACCTGCGCCCCGCTTCCCTTTGTTCGACCGTGTGGCGTTCCCACGATAAGCAGTTACGTAATGATTAACCTTGAAAAGCGCCCCTTGGATTTTATTCATTGAAGCTAGGGGTAATTTTTTTTACGTTTATAAGTATCGTTCCCATACTTTTAAAAGTTTTAGAACAAACTTTAACTAAGGTTCTCTTTGTTATTTATTAGTATTTGTTTTGATATTATTATTTTATATGTTAAATGTGACCATCCTTGAATTAGATTTCCTTGAATATTGCATCACGATTGAAGGGTGTTAAATTTATACAGTCACCTGGTATAAAACGATTTAAAATGTTTTTAACTTTTGTTTAATACTAAAAATAATACCAAATTTCTTTGACACAATCAGCTAGAAACATATCGAAGGTGGAAAGGATAATTGTATTATATGTAAAGATTGTTAAAATTACACATTAGTCAACTAGCGTATTCATTATCGATAAACATTCTCCTAACTATCTCCCCCCAAATACAGGCTGGCAACGCACTTGCGACTCCCCTGGTCTTGCTAGTGTCTATGGATGGCGGTGATCACTTACCATCAGGTGACCCGCCTGTTCGTTTGCCACTTATTAAAAAAAACTGGAGTCAGTAGTATTCGAATAGTAACTAAGGGTGAAAATACTGGAATAAAACGAATACTCGAATAGTATACCTTAGTTTTGGGATTGCATTTGCTTTATTAGTAAGTAATTAAATCTAAGATACGTGAAGGTGAAATGGCAAAAAGTGTTATGAAGGCCGAACTTATTAATCACAAACGTTTCGACAGCCAGAATGCCATTCGTAAGTAGGTGACTGCAATGTATGAGAACAGTCAATAGGAATAACTAGGATGTTTACGATGACCAATTTATTTGATATTTCTGAACGAAATGTAGAGTTATTGTTTCTTAAGAAACCTGCAGTTGAACCTCTTAGCACCGTTTTAATGAAGAAACCTGTCAAATTAATAACGTTAAGCTGATTATGAAGTACATAGCGGCACCACTATTTGTCACTATATTGGTGATGAAGATACGACGTGTACTTAAAAAATGGTAAAAAAAAATTATTTGTTTCCAGCATCAACAATTCACGCGGTGTGCATCTGTGGCTTTGCTGTCGCAGCTATCGTATCGGAAATACTCGGCAGAAGAAAAACGATCTTTTTATTGTCGGCTCCGATTATAATTAACTGGGTCATGATGTATTTCGTTGAAAGAATGATTCTTTTCATGATATCAAGAATTATTATCGGTGTGTGTTTCGGAGGAGTTGCATCAATGTGTATATTGTCTATGGCTGAATATACCTTATCTCATGTCAGAGCCTTCTACTTATACGGTATTAATGTTGGAACCGTTCTAGGTGTGGCATCGGCTCACATTCTAGGTGCATTAGTTCACTGGCGTACAGTTGCACTGTTGGGTATAGTTCCAACAAGCTTATCAGCGATTTTACCACTGTTTTCTGTAGAGAGTCCTACCTGGCTAGCATCAAAGGGAAGATTTGAAGAGTGTAGAGCCGCTTTCAAAGACCTACACGGATCCGACAATCATGAAACAGAACTAAATTTTCTCATAGAAGTTGAAAAGTGTAAACAGAAGAATACAGAGAAAGCAACGTTTAAAACATTCATCGTCAAATACTTGATTACACCTATTAGGAGGAAATATTTTTGGAAAATAGCTGTATTATGTTTGTTCTTAAATTTGTACAGATTATCGATTGGGACAATTATGATTTGCACGTTCATATTGACAATACTACATGATATTGTTGGTAATTCCGATATTCTCTTTATAACCCTTTGTACTGATGCATTTTTAGTTTTAGGGTCCTTCATGTCTTGCTATTTAATACATAAAATGAAAATTAGATCTTTGTTGTTTTCTACCGGAACTATAGCAGCAGGACTTTTGTTAGCTCTAAGTACATGTTTTTATTTTGCACCAGAGAAGAATTCATTTTTTGTATGGATAAAAGTCTCATTATTAGCACTGTATTTGATAACTATTAGCGCGGGCCCAGACCCACTCGTGGAATCTCTTTTCGGTGAAATTTATCCCTTAGAATTGAAAACGTATTGTATGTTTGTTTTTGGTATATTAGAAGGGTGTGTATTATTTACTTCAACAAAAATGGCTTTACCTATGTTCAGTTCAATCGGATATCATGGTATGTTCCTATTTAATGCTACACTATCAGTAATCTGCCTATTATATTTTTGGTGGTATCTGCCCTAAACGAAAGGCAGGAGTTTGCAAGAGATCGAATTGTATTTTAAGAGTGGTACATTTGATAATGCCAATACTCTGATTGATGAAGTACGAAACATGAACCATCTGATTTGATACGTATTAAATTAAAAATATATATTGTATTTCAACGTAATAACTATTAATTTAACATTATATATTATTAAAATTATATTAACTCGTTCCGAAATTATATTGTTTTGATACCCTTCTTTATTAGATCAGTAAATATTTACACGGCTACTTAACTCCTTCCATCGTGGTATTACCAGCTATTCTTTATATATAAATTTCTGTTATACGTGTAGGTATTTTACTGAACTCCTCCTAAGCGGCTGGACCGATTTTGATGAAATTTTATGTGCGTGTTCCAGTGGATACGAGAATGGTTTAGATTCACAATTGGACCCAGAAGGTGACGCTGCGGTTGACTTTTAGGATTTATTATCAAGGTAGGACAACGTCCGCTGGGCCCGCTAGTATATATATATTCAACGGTCGGCATGTAAATCACTATCCTTTAGAAAGCTAGTATATAAAAAAAACCTTAATAAATAACAATGGCTGTTTCTTAATGAAAGTTGGAAATAAGTTATTTGAGGAAAGCTTGCATATATGTTTTCTTTTTTTGAGCTTGTTAAAGATGTTAAATCTATTCTATATAATAAAAATGAAGTGTCTGTATGTAATATCAAAATTTTTTTTTTACTGCTTGGGTATGAAAGTATACGCGCTACTGATAACAAAAATATAATTTTTCAAAATTTTGTTGGTCTGTCTGCCTGTCTGTCTATTTTTTCCGGGTAATCTCCGAAACAGCTGCACCGATTGTGACGGGAATATCACTGGCAAATAGCTGAAATTACAGCGGGTTACTTAGGCTACTCCAAATTAGACTAGCTGTTAACCGTGACTTCGCCTGAAGTGTTATCTCCAAAACGGTTGGACCGATTTTTACAGGACTTTTACTGGCAGATAGCGGACATTATAAAAAGTAATTTAGTCTATTTTAATTTAGACTAGCTGTTAACCGTGGCTTCGCCCGCAGTGTTATCTCCAAAACGGTTGGACCGATTTTCACGGGACTTTCACTGGCGGATAGCTGACCTTATAGGAGTTATTTAAGTTATTCTATTTTAGACCAGCTGTTACCCGTGATTTGGTCCGCATGAAATTTACCAAAAATATGTTGTTCGCTGTAAACATGAGCATAAGACGTGCTTTGTACTGGACTCCAAGAATAAATATAATTGAAATTCATATATCTGTATCTATGTATGTAATATGAATTATATTGTCTTTTTGGTAATTTTGGCGGCCATTTTGTTTTATTTACTGCGCTTTCGTCTACATAACTCCGTAACCATACTAACATGAGAATATTGTATCGAGTTTAATGAGGACTATTTAAATTGTCGAATATTAAAAACTGATAGACAGATATAAAGTTTTATATCTTGATTTATATTTATGCAAGATTTCAAAACGTCAGTTCATTCATTGTTTACAATTCAACATTATAATTATTAATAGTAATTTTGAAGATAGAGAGTGGGATAGGGAGAGAGTGGGTTATGTCCGACTCGCACGGACTAAAACCCCACGGTGTACCGACAGACCGTTGTGTGGGGGCGGCAAGGGATCGTTCCAGCTAATCACCTTGTAGAGCCGCCCCCACGGTCCGCCCGGCGGAAGGTGACCGCCGAGCTCCTACCTATAGAGGGACAGACCGGGTACACACCGGCTGCCCTCCCTCGTCCGCCGGACCTGTGCAATGAGGAGATGGGCCCCCCGGCCCACCCCTTCAGGTCCGGCTACGGTGGCGGGAAGAGTTGGGCAAAGCGCCGCCTCCTCCCGCCTGTCCTCCTTTGGCGGAGAGGGCCACTTTGAGGATCTGCCTCACGGGCCGCCTCCTCCTTCTGCGAGATGACGTCCTCGCAGAAGGAGGACATCGCTCGCCACGCCTGTTCGCTGCCGAGCATGGCCGAGACCACGCTCGGCAGCGATAAGTCCGGTCCTACCGCCGCCGCCAGAATGCGGCGCTGCTCCCCCCACTCTGTCTGAGTGTGCTGCGTGGTATCTTCGGCAGCGCTGCACTCGTGGCAGGCGGCGGTCAGCTCCCTGCGTGCGATCCGGTGCAGGTACCACCCGAAACAACCGTGTCCGGTGAGTACCTGTACCAGTCGGAACGTCAGGGAGCCCCACTCCCTCCCAATCCACACCCGCAGGACCTGGCGGACGGCGTCCACGGTAAATCGTCCGAACCGCTCGTCCGCCAGGTCCTGCTGCCACCTTTTGACGGCGTCTTCTCTCAGACGCCGTCTCTCCGCCTCTACCTCCCTGGGAGCCGGAGGCTCCCCCCTTCGTCTCCTCGCCGCCGTGAATTCGTACACGGCGGCGAGAACTCCTGCCTCCAACTCCCAGGGTAGGGAGCCGGCGAGCGTAAAGGCCGCCGCCGAGGACACCGTGCGGTACGCCCGGATCGCCCTCAGTGCCACCGTGCGCTACGACTAGGGTGTCATCCGCGTAACATATGAGGCGTGCCCCATATGGGATTACGCCGCGGAGCACCCAGTCGTAGCCCATGTTCCACAGGAGCGGCGCCAAGGCGGCCCCCACAATGGCATACTCCCCCCAGACGGCCGTCACGAACCCGGCCCCTCTTTCCCTTGCCGCCAGGGACGAACCTCGACCCGCCACGATCGCCACGGAGCCGTTCCGATCCCCAGCCCACTGCGGCTGCGAGGGAACGAAGTAGGGCTCCGTGGCGACCACGAGCCCGATACCCCACTCCGCCACTGACTGCACGAGGAGATCCTGTGAGATCCATTATTGGTCCATAGCAACTTCCTCCTGCCTGGCGGCCACCACCCTCGGACCTGATCCCGCTATCGGGAGGTCCCTACCCTTAGTGGTGGGGGGCCTGCAGCTGCGGCTCCCCATCACATGCCCTGAGGGCCTCCCGGCGTCGGCACATACGGCGCAGCGGGCCACCTCCGCTTTGCACTCGGCCGTTTTGTGGCCCGTCCCCCTGTTGGACGAGGAGGGGCACGTGGGGCGGGTGTGCCCCAAGCCCATGCACTTATAACAGCGCATGGGCTTCTCGTCCAGCAGCTGGACGCGTACTACGCTCCACCCGATCAGGAGCTTGCCCGCCTGGGCATCCAGGAAGTCCACGTCCAGCACCACCATCTCCGCATCCGAGCTGGGCAAGGAACCGGCCGCAGAGCCGGCAACCGACACAGTCGCAGAGCCCGTGGCGGAGCCAGGAACAGACTTCGCAGTGCTCACACCGCCCGCCACAGCCCGGTCAAAGGAGCCATCCGCCTCTCCTAAGACCCCACGGCCACTCCCGATCATCCGAGACGTTCCCCGGTGACGCGTGCTCACTTTAGGAGCCTCCCTCTCCTCCATCTCCGTGTCGGAGTCGAAGACTTTATTCGACACTCACCCGCTTTTTTGTAATTTTCTTCGCACTCATGGCTCACCGGAGACCCCAGGGTCACCCAGCAAACCAAGAGGCAGAAGAACAGAGTCCATTCAACACGCCAGGTCAGTCAAAGTGCAAGAAAACAGTCCGATAAACGATGCCAAGTCCAAAAGAGAAGAAATCCACGTCCG
This sequence comes from Antheraea yamamai, assembly GCA_036509395.1. NCBI lineage: Eukaryota > Metazoa > Arthropoda > Insecta > Lepidoptera > Saturniidae > Antheraea > Antheraea yamamai. The sequence continues at coordinate 16,967,551 of AP028435.1, read as the reverse complement.
AGTCAAAACAAGCCAAGTCAGGTGCGAAAGCGAGTCCGTAGTCCATAAACAAGCCAAGGTCAATAATAAAATCCAACAAATACCAGAGAAAAGTACTCCTAAACAACGCAGAACAAGCCAGTCCTGATGATAAACCTCATTTGACACATTGTTAGTATTTATATACCTAATGTACACGTTACATGTTACTGTAAGTGGCGTGCGTGTCGTACTTACAATTATTTTTAAAGAGCATTTCTACAATTGTACACGGTCTGACAATTTTATATTTCTTTAATACAATTTAAAAAAAAACGCGTGTGTAGCTGCGGGTGCAGCTAGTTGATAATAATAACATTGGTAATAATTAATTACTACGACCAAATTATGGTAACTTCTCTAATATTTTGTTCATAAACCGTAATATGTTTATTTGATAAAATGCAAGTTTAGTGTACACGCATTCTGTATATATATCTTTTTTCAAGAATTATTGAATTGAGTGATAAAGTCATACATTTTGCTTGGATAATATAAATTATTTTTCCATTCTTCGTTGTAAATCTTATAAAAATTGAATCAAATTTAAAAATATATTTTTTATTTATTAAATTTTCCTCTCGTTTCTGATGAACTTGTTGTTCAATTGTTGTTCAGTTTGATGTTGGCAATCGTTAGGATTAGCGAGATGAATATACGCATATAATGAAGAAAGAACATTCAACTGATCTGACACAGATTATATAACTAAAAGTGGTCGATTCAAATTGTTAGTGATAAATATAAAATTTTATCAAAACGTTACCACGACATTATTTTTAGAAAAAGTTGCACTGCAAAAAGAAATATGTGACTCCTGGTGTTGATATCTCAATCGCGATGAAGGGTAAATTAATAATAATGCTTTATGTACCGCAGCACATAAATAAACATTTACAATAATCATAACAAAACAAACATTAAAATATAATAGAAAACGTAATTGCGGTGAAAAATGAAGAGTACAGAGACATCGGCCACTTTCTTTTAACAAGAAACAAATAAGTTCTGTTGGGTTACTGTATGAAACGTAATGTGAGCACTTGTGAATCAGGGTTCGCATCTTATTCTTAACTTATTCCCCCCCCCCCCATATTTAGAGCGTAAAAAAAGAGGATTGGATATTTTTAAAGGTAGTTTAGAGACTTTTATTTGCATGATTTTACTAACCTGAAACAACTCAACCCAGTTACTTATATTTGTTGCCATGGTTCCAATACCGAACGCAAGTGTTAAGCGTGCATTTTCCGTCTGTCACTTTGTTAGTTGCTTAATAAGTGTACTATTGACATGCTACAAAGTTTAATGATGGTTCCACTTACATTGCAATGTAATGATGAATCGTGCATAACATATGCACACGTATGATTTTAGAATTCAAGACCCGAAGGAAATAATATTTGAAATATTAAAAAGTTGTAAATAAAGAATATTATCAAACATAAATTATTATTTTTATGTATAACTAGCGGGCCCGGCAGACTTTGTCCCGCCCTGATTATAAATCCGGGACAAATTATATATCAAAACGTTCCTCGTGAATCACTTTATCCACTGGTGAAAACCGCATAAAAATCAGTTCACTAGTTTTTGAGTTTATCGCGAACAGACAGACAGACAGACGCGGTAGGGGACTTTGTTTTATACTATGTAATGATATTACTGAAAATAACAGACATCTGTAATTTTTCTGGAATCTCACCAATAATTAAATTATCTATACTATAATAAAACTGTAGCAAGGTCAAATCTGTACATTAAATATTTTTTGAAAATTTTGATCGGGGTAGACTTTGTTATCGATATAGAAGCCAAAAATAATCTTTTTACAATTTTTGTCTGTCTGTCTGTCTGTCTGTCTTTCTGTCCCTGTGAACACGCATCACGCTGAAAGTACTGAACCGATTTTAACGAAACTTGACACAGTAATAACTAATATTCCAAGGTTACATTTAGGATACTTTTTGTCCCATAAAACACAAAAGGCTCTCCAGGAAAACGAAAAACAAAAAGTTGTAGTTAACGTAACTAGACTTTTTTGCGACACCTTAGTATAAGAGCCAGCAACGTTGGAAGAACGAGAATTTTAGAAAAGCTGGTTCTTTAATATGAAGATATATTATGCCCTTCCAAACAGGATTCAGGATACCTGGTAGCCGGTTAACGTTGTGTTTTTTAATGCGCATCACACCTTTACAGGTCAAAATTTTGATTTTTAATTAATTTTAGGAAAAAAAAATTCGGTTACATTTTAACGCTATTAAAAACATGAGTTTATCACTGCCAGACAATTTTGTTATTGAAAATAATGTGCCCGATGATATTCTTTATAAATAAAATAATTCATTTCAAACCATTTCATTTTTTCCATTGCAAACAACATATTTCATTTTATTAACCATTATGATATTGAGATTTCACCGTGAAAACTGAAAAACAACGATAAACGTAGACATACGACTTGAGATTGACGTTATCTTGAATACATGCGTCTATAACAGGCGCTTCCACAATTATCGCTATCTTTATCATACATAAAATGGGCTAAACGTATCAATGCAGTTGCAGAATTTAGCTCTAAGTTTCTAAACGTTTTCAAAGCATTAGCCGGTTTTAATTGGGGTGTTCATCCATAACATTTAGTTCGTTTATACTTCAATATTACACGCAGTCGAATTGACTATACCAGCTTTCTTTATAATAGTAGTGCTCAGGTTAACCTCTATAAACTTGAAAAAGTTCAAAACCAGGCCATGAGAATTATCGGGGGTATCATTAAAAGTACTCCAATCCATGTTATGGAAAGCGAATTGAGCATATGTCCGTTACATCTTAGGAGACAATATTAAGCTGGCAAAATTATATTTAAATTTAAGTCATTCGAAAAAAACGAACTAACTAATGTATCAGAAGAACTGTCCACCCCTTTCCAATCACTCTATTGGCGTAAAAGAAAAATACCATTATTAGTTTCTATTTTTTCTCAATATAAAAATACTCCAATTCAAATAAGTATAAAACATGAAATGTTCGCTTTACACACCTGGGTCGATAACATTGATTTGTACAATATAATTAAAATAAATGTAGATGGTATTTGGAAGCCAAAGCGTCAATATGATGTTCTAAAAATAAAAGATATTTGTCTTCAATATATAAATAAATATTATCAACATTTTGTTAAAATATACACTGACGGATCTAAAGCTGGGAATTATTTAGGAGCCGCATTTTTTGAGTCAAATTCCAAAACTTTTATGAAACTTCAAATTGACGAAAATATTTCAATTATGCACACTGAATTGATAGCAATTGCAGAGGCCTTCTCATCTGCGCAATCAACTGAGTCCATTAAGATTGTTATTTTATCCTATTCAAAAAGTGCTCTTCAACACGTAGCTCGATGTACCTCGACTTTTCGAGAAATACCGATAGCCTACACTATTTTGAAGCAATTACTAGATTTCAAAGCAAAGAACAAAGTAATTGTTTTACAATGGATCCCTTCTCATATAGGTATAACTGGGAATAAAAGAGCTGATCTTTTAGCAAGAGAAGGATCCTCCGAAGGTGCTCTAATTAATATTATACCAACTTACTTGGATGTCTGCTCAGTATTTAAATATAGCTGTTACTCGCATTGGAAGGAATACTTTGATGAGCGTTGTAAAACAAAAGGAATATGGTACAGAACGATTCAGCCACATCCCTTACGGTCACCATGGATTGATAACAGTACGATTTGCCGTCGGGAAGCAATCACAGGAATGAGATTACGCTCAAGACACATCCCATGTAAAAAGTTCGCCTACCTGATGCATAAAGTACTATCACCACTCTGCCAGAGTTGTGAGCTCATCGATCATGTGCACCACATCCTGGCAGAATGTGTTCGAAGCGAAGATATTAAATCTTGGCTTAATGCTTCTGGTTCGTTCCACACTGGTTTGTACAATTCGTTATTGTCTGACCCCATTTCGAAAGATGCTAAAGAATTATACAAATTTAATATAAGCTATTGTTAAGTTCATTGTCATTCTTATTGTTATATAGTTGTATGTCATTGTAGCATCGTGTAGCATCGGGCAAATTATTGTCTATAACAAAAATGTCTGGCAACAATAATTTCATGTTTTAGTAGGGTTTCAAAGTTAGTAAAAAACAAAACATTCAAAAATTATATAAAAATCAATATGTTTGCCAGTAAAGGTGCGATATGCAGTAATAAACGCAACGTTTACCGGCAGCCAGGTAGCCCGCACGCTGTTCGGAAGAACATAAAAAACATAAGAACATAAAAGAACATAAAACATAAAACATTTGTCGAAACCGTTACTAGCTCTTAGACAAATAGTTACAGCCAAGTGACATTTGACGCGTCGTGCTCATATCTTTTTAATATTCATATATTTTTTTAATACAATGGAGTGTGAAAAAGTTTTAATACAATTTAAAAATAGTTATGATATCATTCAGTGGTTCATTTATCATTATTTATTTTATGAATATATTTTGTCGTTTAATTTACAATTTAACTCATCAACTTGATATTTTATAATGTAAACTCTACTGACTATATAGTAAACGTCTACAAAAAAGGGAAAGGAACTTCTTTAGAAACTGGGGGTCTATAGACCTCTAAAGCTTTTTTTCACATTATCGCAAATATATGCAGGTTAGTGTTTATTTTTTATTGAACTCAGTAGATGATGCTAGGCTTATTTTAAAAGATTTCTCACATGCCATCTGGGTATATGTTTGAGTGAGTCCTTTGATAGTTTGGATTCACAATTGGAAACCGTAGAGGTGGCTGCAATAAGGTTTTAGATATATTAAAATTTTTCGCGTTTAAAAATACAGTTGGCACCGGTGATAACCGATTTGGTGCAGACGAAGTTGCACGGGTCAGCTAGTTATGAATAAAAAAGTAATTGACAAAAGTACCTTGCTTTCTATTATGTCATAATTATTATTTTTCATTTAGGGAGATTTTCAAGTAGGTACTTGTTGCGATTTTAGGAGTTTTCAATTTTAGCTCTGGGGGAAAATATTTTTTAAGAGTTGGTAGCACTGTTGTTATATGTAGTACATATAAAAAAACGGTGGACATTCATATTTGCATCTTTACAAAATGATATGATTAGACTTTTTATTTCACGTTTATTCTGAAATTTTGTCGCATCGAAAAAAAGTATTATCTGCCACGCTACTAGTACTATTGACTATGGTTATACCTCTGATTTTTACTATAATAATTATTTGCTTATCGCCAGGTGGAATTTAGTCACGTTGTTTTATAACTTTTCTGCAGATAGAGCTATAATTATTGTAGGTACCCAATACAAATCAAGATATAAAACTTTATATCTGTCTGTGAGCAGTTTTTAATATTTGACAATTTTAATAGTGCTCATTGAACTCGTTGCAATATTCTTATACGTTGCTATGGTTATTGAGTTATGTAGACGAAAGTGCGGTAAATTAAACAAAATGGCCACCAAAATAACCGAAAAGACAATATAATTCAAATAACATACATACATACAAATATATGAATTTCAATTATATTTATTCTTGGAGTCAGTACAGCGCACGCCTCACGCACATGTATATTATACCTGTACTATTTATAAACAACATATTTTTGCTATATTTCATGCGGACGAAGTCACTGGTAACAGCTAGTCTAAAATAGAATAGCCTAAATTACTTCCTATAATATCATCTATCAGCCAGTGAAAGTCCCGTGAAAATTGACTCAACCATTTTGGAGATAACACTATGAGTGAAGCAGCGGGTAACAGCTAGTCCAAAATACAATTGCCTAAATGACTTCATATGGAATCAGCTATCTGCTAGTAAAAGTTTCGTGAAAATCGGTGCAACCGTTTTGGAGATAGCAATGCGGACAAAGCCACGGGTAAAAGCTAGTATAAAATAAAGTAGCCTATGCCACCCACTGTAATTTTAGCTACCCGCCAGTGAATTCTTGACAAAATCAGTTCAGCCGTTTCGGAGATTACCACTGACACACTGACAAAATCTAAAAAAAATACATTTTTGTTATCAGAATCGTATTATTTATTTATTAATATTTATTAATCGTTTATTTTCATGTCTAATCATTAAAAATTTGTTACTTTGATGTTACATACAGACAAATCATTTTTATTATATGTATAAACAAAAAAAAATTATATACTTATTATATTATCTACGTTTTTGTTATAGGACTATAAAATTTGGTTTAATGGATTAAATTAATTTTGATTTCTTTACTAAAATAAAACGGTCTATGAAAAAAAAAATCAAATAAAAACTGCAAATCTCAACTCTCAACTTAATATAATTTTGTTTTAACAGGATTTCGATTATAGATACGTGTTGTTATAATAAAATGAATTATTAAGTCGATTTTTAATAATAAAAAATAATGGAAGCCTGGAAAAATCTGCTAAACAACCACCTCTTCTCAAAGGTAAACATATAATTCAATGAAAAACCTAAGTTTTGAAGTCTACTTAACATTAAAACATTACCGGTGTTATTACAAAAAAGTTAAATACGTATTGAATACTTGCTTTAAAAAGGTTTCAAATTAAATGCACCGCAAAATTGCTTATTTTATTTGTTTTATACATCATTTTCTTTTAACTAAAATATCACAATAATGATAACCAATTAAACGTAATAATAAGTAAATTTTCTGTAAGAAACTTAATAGAGAGAATATTTAAAATAAAATAATGTCCATCTGTAAAAGAAGGTAAGACACTCTTTTGTAATCAAACTTTTTTAAAGTAAGAGTTCAATGCGTATTTAACTTTTTTGTAATAACACGGATATGGTTTTGGACAGTTCAGGGGTTAATAATTTAAAAAAGTAGACACAGTTATTCAATTGAGTTTTTGGCGGGATCTTAGTCTGTAATGTAGTGGATTTTATATTTATTCATAATCTTGTGTTATTTTACTCTATATTTTCTAATACTGGTGGTATTTTACGTGATAGGATTCGGTTATTGTGCACAAGTGGATGGAAAATAATACCACGGAGCATGAATTCTCATATGCCACAAAAACTCCATGGAAAGTTCTAACAAGGGAGCCGCCATCTTGTTAGAAATTGAAATTATCCTAAGACGCTTGTATTATTATAAAGTACACGACAATGCTAGTAATAATATAGAAGATTGCTTACCAAAAATAAAATAAGAGAGAGAGAGTTGTTCGATTGTTTTGAGTTTTCAGTTCTATTGTCAGTCCTTATAACTGTCTCGACTTTTTTATTCTAATCCCAAAATGTCACTTGGTTATTTGTAAAATCAAATAAATACGAGTGACCTTTGAGGTAAGTGTTCACGTCTATAATAAATTACCGTTAAGATTTACAAACCTAATTATGGCATCATTCTTCATGAAACGCTTCATAAGGCCGTCTATATTGTGACACATCACGGTGTTATGTTTTGGGACGTCATCATTGATGACATTAACTTTTTACTTGAATAAAAAAAATTAAAAATTGCTATTTCTTTGTATGCGTTATAGTGTGTGATGTGCCTTTTACGAGTGAAAGAGTAAAAACGACTATAAAACATTTTTAACACTAGTAAAATTGATAAGTTATTAGTTTGGTTTTTATTATGTCCTTAACATACATTATGTGGTAATATTAAATTATCAAGCAATTCGTGATTAGTTAAATATCTTGTAAAATAGTCAAGTATCATTTACAAGAAATGTGGAAAAATAATTGTCCGTAAATTTAGATTATTATTAGAAATTTGAAGCGTTGTAGCTAGTATCTGTATACGAACATATACGTCACAATTTTGTATAGAATAATAAAGGGTTTCTTAAACTTTTGGCGCTAAGAACCATTGTAAAAGTTTCCAGGTGACAGCGAACCCCTTAACTAACTAAATAACCCTTCCCCCCTTCCCCCCCCCAAAGAAAATAAGATTTTTATTTTAATAAAAGGTACAAAATACAGTGCCAAAAGAAATATCATTTTAATATTAATTTGATGGTTGGGCTTGTTTCTTGACACAAATTGAGTCAATATTAGGAGTAATTTTGAGAAATTTTAACCTTTATTCTGACTCGGTATCAAGTCGCTTTCTATATTTTGTTGCGTGAGAATTCGGGGTACTCTTCCTACCTAGCAGACCAAAAATCTAAAAGATACCCTTTTTAAATAAGCTTGAACAGTTCTATCTACGCACATTTCTAATATAACTCCTGTTGCTTAATACTAAACCTAGAATTTATGCTCTTGTTCGTGACCATAAATGGGTTAAAAAGCCAGCAATCTTTACCATTATCAATATGTGTATCTGTAATTACGTAATATCTTGCCGCGAAACGCCTGCTATTGAATGGCGAACCCCTAGGGGTTCGCGTACCCCACTTTGAGAAACCCTGGATTAATAGTACGCTATGTTCGTGTTTTCGCTTAACCGCGTGATTATTTTTGCCAATTTATTGAAGAGCGTCCCATTGTCCGTGCGTACGAGGACGTTTCACGTGAGTTCCGCGATTTCGCTTGTCCTGCGCGACAATGCGCCCCACGAGATCCACCAAAAAAGGCCCTTTTCAGGGCCAAACAGAATGCCTTTCGACGACCCAAGCTACGCCTTCGGACCCGAGTACCAGCACAACGACGACCACCGCTTCTCACCCTGGACACCGCACCCCCGTGCCTACATCTCGACTCCAGCCTTCGGAGGCGCGACAGAGGTCGCCCGACGGGGCGTCCGCACCGGCATTCGTTCACGAGAGTGATATTAGCACTCTCGCCGAGCTAATCTCAGCTCGGACGTTGTCGGTGGGGATGACCCGATGGATGGCGCTGTACTTGCGTCTCCGGGAGGCCGCTGACGAGAACAAGAAACCCTCTGCAGAAGACTCCAAGGCGCTCGAGGACGCCGCCAAGGGGTCACTGAAACCCCCGAAAATTCCGGACAGCCAAGTCGGGCCGATCGGTCGAGCGCTACGACGTAAACGTAGCGATCCCGTACCCGCCCCCGCAGTGACGCCTGAAAAACTAGAAATCCAATCTCCGTCCCCGAAGAGGACGAAGACAACGTCTGCAATCGCGTCGCGCGGAAAACCAGCGGCGCAGGCGGTCGCACCCACGCCAGCGCCCGCTACGTCGCGAGGGGCTGCCCGCGAGCAGCCCCCCCCCGTACCGAGTACGGAACCCGCGTCGGTAGCTATACCGCGGCCGCGTAAGACCACTGATCGCGCAGTGGCGCCATCCGCGCATGCGCAGTCGTACGCCGCGATTACAGCGCCGCCGCTGGAAGAATCCAGCCAATCAGAGAGCTCCAATCAACTAAGACCACCTCAAGGTTTAGCCGAGAAAATCTCAAGACCACCTCAAGGTATAGCCGCCTCTGAGAAAACAGAATGCAAACAACGCCTCCCGCCGATCGTTGTAGAAAACCTCCCCGAATGGACCGAACATCTGCAGCGAATTGAAGGGATGTTGGGACGCAACCCCAACGCAAGAGCATACGGGAATGGACTTCGGTTCATCCCGAATGACATCGAAGAATACCAACTCATCAACGACTACCTGAAAACCCAAGAAGGGGTGAGTTGGTTTACGTACTCACCCCAACCGAGACAAGGCCTGAAGGTCGCTATTCGCGGCCTCCCAAAAGAGACGGACCCGCAGAAAATCATCGAGGACCTACAATCAAGAGGTTTCGATGTCGAATTCGCCCGACAAATTAACGGAAGGAATGGTAGAAACGGGTGCATCTACTATGCCAACCTAAAGAGAACGCCCGGACTCACGCCCGCCATCTATGCAGTAAACATGCTATTAAGACTACCCGTTCAAATTGAAGCCTGGAGGGGGGAACGCCGGCTGGCACAGTGTTTCAGGTGCCAGCAATTTCGGCACTCTTCGCAACAGTGCCATAGAAGAATAGCCTGTGTACGATGCGGGGGACCGCATTTTGCACACCAGTGTGATCGCCCCATCGAAGAGCCGGCGTCCTGCGCAAACTGCGGAGGCGCCCATACCGCCAACAACAGAAGGAGCTGCCCTATATTCAAGCGGGAAGTAAGAAACCGCCGTGCCGGCACCGCAGCCCGGTGCACTATCGCCGGGCGTAAGTACGAGGCAAGGCCGGCGCAACTTACAGTCACGGAAACGGCAGCGGCGAGCCTGATGGCTCCCGCCAACGATCCCCCCCCCCCCGCAACGGGGGACAGAAGCCAAGACGAGAACACGCCTATCGCTCACCGAGTCCCCCTGCCATTCCTGAATGGCAACGCCTGCTCGAGGCACGCGAATCAGAACGCGAAGAGAAACGCAAGAAGTTCCTAGCCAATGAAGGCCTATAACAACAAAAGCATACCACCGGTCGACCCAGGGAGACGACCACGAGAGAGACAACCACGGGAAACGTTATATCAATAACGCTCACTCCCAAAGCGATAGACACCCCCGCATATAGGCGGGGGGCGAGTGAAGCCACCGCTAGAAGGGCAACCTTGATGCGGTCCCCCCGCGCACCCCCCCTCAAGGGGCGCGTGAGAAGATACTGACAGGGCCAATTTATTGTATTTGTATCTGCTTTTGATCGGTATCTTGGTATCTATTGTTTAATGGTGTCATTATTATTGGGGTTTTATTATTAAATTAAGTAACTGTTAAAGGATTGATAAACAAAAATGCTAATCTGCATGAAACTTATCACAGCGCGTGCGCACATCATTAATGTATCGCTCTTGGTATTTTACATTCTCTTTATATGAAATACATGTTTTCAATTCGCGAAGCACACATGCCGATACATGTGTCTCATGAATTCTAATATGTATATGTTGGCGACGCAGCGTAAACGCAACCAAAACATAAACATGTGTTGGCGCGCACGTACCGTATCGGTCTGACACCGTATAGTCCCTTGTGAGGACGATTGTGGTGTACCCAATTTTTGGTATTAATTTGCGTTTTTATTTGTATTTTTTGAGGAAATTATTTGAAATATTGTATAAAGCGTATTGTATTAATTGTTTTAAATATAAAATGCATAAGTATAAATAAAAATTGGCGGAGAATGTCAGTAATTGTAAAAGTAAATATCGATAAGTAGGAATACGTAAAGTTTTGGAATTTATATCAATTCATAATAAAATGTGTGTAAAAGAGTATATAATTAAATTATATAACAGTTATATGCCATCAAGTTACTAATAAAGGCAAAAAATGGCCTAAGTAAAAATTGTAAGATCAGAATTTTCATGTAAAAATTAACTATTTTTATGTATAACTTTATGATTATTTACCGTAACATTTAGGTAATTATTGTATTATATCGAGTCTTTTGAGACGAATCTGTTAATATATAACACTATTAGGTTATAATTATAATTAATTAAATAGTTTGTAAAATATCGTGCAATCATAGTGTAAATAGAAAAGTAAACACGTAAAAATGGTGAGAGCCACCGCGGCACTCATAACGGTATAGCCTCGAACTACTTAAGCTCGTCAGGGACCCCGTAAAAATCGTGGCAGGTTCTTAGCTAATCAAACCATCTACGACAGAGTGTCAATCGGAAGCCTCAAGAATCTTCGTGAAGATCATCGGAAGTTCATCGTTCATCGTGGTTCATCGTTCGCCGTGGGTCATCGGATTCAAGCCGTCGCTACGCATCGAGGCGCTGCTCCTCGCCAGGAAGAATCCGCGTTTTCGGTCTGATCCGTTGCTACTGGCCTGCCTGTTCTGCGACCTGTACCCGTGTACAGTGACCGCTGTAACCGCGATTCGCGTCGTGATAATTGTAATGACTATTGTAAGTCTGAAGTGTGAAATAAATTCCCCTACGGTGATCGTGCAGTTTGGTGTTGCCTGCCAGCGTCCCGGATCCTTTCCCTTTCACCCTCTACCCTTCCCCTCTCCCTAGTTTCCTACCCCTCCTACCCCCCTAGCACCTGTGACTGGGCCCGGTCGTGGGTGCCCCGGGGGTCCCATCCCTTATAGTATGAATAGCTAGCTTAATTTAGCCCAAGCCGAGGTTCAGCCGTTTTGCTCCCTGGAGTTTGTTGTCAAGCGGCGAAGTGCCTTAAACACTTGCCTTACTAGTCTGGTGAAGCTGTGAAGGTCCTTTAAGCCAATAGCGAAGTCACTTCGGATAAATAACACAACATTCTTTTGATCGTTTAAATCGTGCCTAAACTACATATATAAATATCCGCCATGGTAATTATCTGTATTTCTGTGTAGCATTGTATCACTTTGCTTACATATTGGCACAAGTGTTTTTTGTAATATTATACAATAATTGTCAATTTAATATATTTTCTGAATAATATATTTTATTCATTCATTTACTAAAATGTCGTCTCGCATATTACAGCAGGTGAGTAATATTTTATAATTTTACGATGTTACTAATAGTTCAACTGCAATAGTGCGGTCTCATAGGAGTTTTGCAACGCACTACATGTTGATAAAGCTCCCTGCTCATGTTATATCAGGGGACTACATAAAAAGTTCTTCGAGAGGTAATGAAGAGGGTTTCTTAAAGAGTTGGAAACGATTGTCTGGTCTATATCTTATGGTACTTACACACAAGACACGTAGAGAAAGAATTTGCCTATCTAGTGTGTATCAATTAAATATTTTGCGATAAGCCATAATTTGTTCAATTAGGTATACACACGCTTTTCTTTGAAGGGGCTCGCGACAGCACGCAGCGTCCTTAAAGGGAATTTTTAAAACATCGAAAAATTGCCATAAAAACTGTAAAAAAATGAAAAATCTATCTTGGTAACCTTTAAAATATTTTTGATGTGAAACATCTATAGGCGCGGGTAAACTTGATTTTCGCTTGGGGAGACGCGCGTGGCAACGTAAAATACGAACTTTGCACTATAAACGAAATGCTCAAAAACATTTGCAACCCTATGTATATAAACATAAGATACAAATTGTCTTGTAGTGTGTAGTGTTACGTGGCACGCGCCGACGACCTAGCGCCGTTTGATATATGCCGCCAAATATACTGCGCCTGCGCCTAATTCAATTTTAGTATTTTGTATTTAATAAAAATGAATATTTATGTAATAAACTAAATAAACAGTCATTATTTTATAGCACACATTTGTAATGCTTTATTTTTTCATTATGCCATAGCTGATTCCTGTCGTAATCTGTTCTTTTAGGTATATAACTTATACAAACAATTTCGATGTTTCACATCTGCCAGGCGTTCCGTGACGGCTCATTTTTTTTTAACTAGTCAAAGTTATCGAAATACAATATATAATGTATCTTTCCTGAACAGTTACCGGACAGTTAGTCGCACAGTGGTTTGTCTCTGTAGGAGAGGTCGGAAGTTTAAATATTAAAGCTGTAACATTACAAAAAACAGAAGTTTTAAAAATATTTTTTCTATTCGATTCCTCTAATGCAAAGCAATAAATAGCAATATATAAAGGCGCTTTTTAAATTGGACTTATAGTTTAAAATTAAATTGAATAAACCTCTTTTGAATGTATGGGAAACAGCCTGAAACTATGAATATATCATGATTTTCATTCTAAAACTTTTACAACAGAATCTTACCATTTTATACCAAAATTACCCAAAATAGCAAGATGTACAGTTTTATACTTTTTGAGATACAAATAATTATCGATTTACAACATTAGTAAATTTGCGTGCCCCAAAAAAAAATCTCAAAAAAAGGCCTGGGTATACTCGTACATATGTAAAAATCGATTGCCGAATATATGCAAGCGTATCGAAACGCCGCGGAAGCACCTCATTTTTAATACCTTATTATTGTATTTGTAATTGTTAGGACCATGTTTGTATGGAAAAAAATGTTTGAAAAATCGCACGGAAAAGTGAAAAAATTAGGTCAACACTATCTCTATAATGGTCACTAAAGGAAGAAGAGCGTACCGTTGACGTAGATTTGAATTTTCTATAAACCTGAGCTTTTAATGCGGTAAAATAGCATTATAAAAATATAATTTCAAAATATGCCAAAAGGGAAATCGGGCGAGAGGGACCAAGAATGCGGGCTCGAACGGACCACTCACTTGATTCCTTTCACCTCCATTATTTTGCGGTAGTTTTCTAAGGAGGGATGTGGACTGTATTTTGGCGGTTTGCGTGGGCAAGGTATCACGGGAAATACGCTCAATCATAGGATCCATGAGTATATAATAGATTGAGCTAGGATAGAATAGAAAATACACGCTTACTTGGCAGAGGCTGATCGCTGGTTTTGGCAGGTTTGTGTACGTATCCAATCAGTAGGCGGGTCACATAAAATGTATTCACTGTTCACTGACGAGTCGACTTGCGTCTGGTTCGTCACACATATAATAGCGGAGAGTTCACGTACGTCTCGCGGCACGTATATAGCGGCACTTGCACGCGCGATGCGTTCGCGCTTCAGCGGTATAATGCGGAACTGCACGCACGATGCGTTCACGCGCCAGAGGTATAATGGCCGACTGCCTCGCGGCGTGGCCAAGCGCTAGCGGTAATCAAAATGGAAGAAAGGATCGGGGGGGGGGGGGGGTAAGGTAGGAAGCCAGGAGCTGCCCTCTCGCGTTAAACTACCTAATATAATAACTACCAGGTTTCAGTAATCAAGTTTCGGTGCGAAATCCTCTTGTAGTCTTACTACTTATAATACGAATTGTAGTAAGTGCATTCTTATTCGACGTGTGATGTCAAATACTAGCTTATAATTACATTATGCTGCTATATTCGATGACGTCACAATTTACCCAGAAATTAATATATGAAAATTAAAAATTTCAATAATTTTGAGTATCTCAAAAGGTTGTTTTTCGTATAAGTACATATTAATATACTTTTTTAATTAATAAAAGGTAAGCGGTGACTAAAGGTTTTTAGTAATGTTTACCGTTAAATGTTCATGAAAATATGGTGATTGAATAGGAATTAGATGAATAAGATTTTAGTGGTTTTATATGTGAACGACAACATTTATGTAACTAGGTTAAAATAGATACTTTTTATTTTCTGTTTCTTTATTTATATAAATGTTGTATACGGAAAGTATGCGCCATTCAGACATTGACTGTGTATAGAAATTAGGGATTTTATATTGATTAATATTTTATTTTGTACAATATACATATACCAGGTGACTGTCTAGACAGTAGCAATATTACTGGAGTACACTCTGTTAATATTAAAACAATTAAAAAAATAGATGCTTAATATTTGACCTAATTATCTAGAATAATACAAAAATTATATACAATCCTCTACACGTCTATGTTAAAGCACAGTGTCAATGACCGTCGAGTGATTACATTTTCATCTGAAAGGGAATGTGAGAACGTCAGGAACAAAACAAAAGGGTTTATTACCCGTTTTACTATCGAAAGTTATTTATTCCGGGTCGCCCATTGTAGCTTATGGTACTGGTCATTGCACTTAGGTTTATTGTTTTATTTACACGTTTGTAGCTATACTTTTGAAAGCCTTAGAACAAACTTTAATTTAGGTTTTCTTGGTCGTTTATTAGTATTTGTTTTTACATTATATGTTAAATGTGACCATGAAGTGTCATATCCTAGAATACTGCGAGTGTCTAACCTTTCACCTGGTGTACGTGAGGTATATACAATTACAAAACTTAAGGCTATAAAAATAATCAATAATATTTTTAAGATTCTTAGGCAAAAGAAATTTAAACTGTATTATGTCTTAACCGATTTTGATATGATTTTATATCGAGTACAAGAATTGCTAATAATGCTCCTATTAATTGTAGAAAACTTGAAAATTACAATGGTCACGTTTAAATAACAAATGTAAAAGAGGTGCCCCGCGGAGAAACGTAGTCCTGAATGAAATTTTGTACTCTAAGCAGGGTTTATGTCATTTAAACATTGTCGGAGTATAAGAATCGTTAATAATACTCTTAGAACTCGTAAAAGAAGTCAATTGAAAAACAGAATTTTATTTTATTTAATCTTACTTATCAACTCCATTTTACTACATTTTGTACATTGGGAGATATAGTATTTATATTGGTCAGTAATACTTTTAAAAAACGAGGCAATAATAAGGACCTGCGACAGAAGTGACAACTCAATACAATAGAATAACTGTGTTCTGTTTTGAATTTTTAAATGAATTACAGCATGAATTCTTTCAATTTCATAATTTGTAAATTGAAATTATTATCGTTAGTCTAGTTTTCACATCTATTGGCATTCCAAACAATGATTGTATATAGTTTGTAATTAATATATGATAGGCTGCATGACCTGAATACAAAATATTAATATTATATGTACACAGGCCCTTACACTACACGTAGCTAGTCTGACGCAAGCCGCACAAGCGCATTACGATTGGTCACGTTTATTAGCATGTCATGACGCGAAACTATAAATTTATCGACTACCAGAAATGCCGCTCAACGCGCTTAAAGAAGTTTTCACTTCAATAAAATAAAGTAACGAGTTGAAATCATTTGCTATATAAAAAGCACGTACGGAATGGCTGTCACATTTGTTTTTAAGTTTGAAATATCTATCAAATTAGAAACTGTTTTGTAATATGTTTGTTATAAAGGATTGTTTTTTTTTGTAATTCCAGGTGCTGGTACACACCGGCTTAGTAGTAAGTAGCTTAAGTTAAGTGAAGGAATGGTTGTAGGTCAAGTATCAGGTATGGTTGCGGGTTTACAGTCAAAGGATAGTGATATCTTTCTCAATGAAGAACTCATCTCCTGGATAGGTTAGTATTGTTCGTATTTCTATATTACCGATTTGCCAGATAGTAAATTCAAGCGTCATGTCAAGCAGGTTTTGATGTCCATATGTATAGGGTGGAAGTGAATCAATATGTGAACGATGGTGATTTGTAAAAATAAGACCCCTCTCTTTGCGTTCGCTAAAAATGAATATAAATGATATAGCGTTATAATATATGATATATATCTATACTATAATAAAACTGTAGCAAGGTCAAATCTGTACATTAAATATTTTGTGAAAATTTTTATCGGGGTAGACTTTGTTATCGATATAGAAGCCAAAAATAATCTTTTTACAATTTTTGTCTGTCTGTCTGTCTGTCTGTCTGTCCCTGTGAACACGCATCACTCTGAAAGTACTGAACCGATTTTGACGAAACTTGGCACAGTGATAACTAATATTACGAGATTACATCTAGGATACTTTTTATCTCATAAAACGCAAGGGATTCTCCAGGATAACGGACGAAAGTCAAAAATTTGTAGTTAATGAAATTTTTGACGGATTTTGGTAAATTTTCATTGTGCTATATATAGCAGACAGATTAGCTAAAAAGATAAGCTATATTTCCCTAAGCTACTTTAAAAAAAAATACCAAAAAAAAAGATCGTCGGGATTCGAACCGTCGGCTCCGGCGGACCATATAATGTCCAGTATGTTACAACTGAGCTACGGCTATATGACATTTCTATGCGTAATTATCAACCTCATATGAAAAAAATATGTGTAAACGAAACTGTCACTTATATGTTGTTACATTTATTTTATTGTATAAAAAATGTTTGCTAAACAAAGGTGACGAGATTTTTTCCTAAAACATAAACCTAGATAATAGTTACATTGCATTGTAGAAGATGAATCTCAACTAGAGTTCTATCAGTACGTGTGTTGTTTCGATATTTGATAAAATTAGTTTTCTAAATGTTGTTGAGTCTTGAAGTAGTTGTGTTCAGGTTTGTGAATCTAAGATTAAAATAAATCAGTTGAGGTGTATGCAGTTATTTTTTTTTTCTCGAACTGACCACGCTATTGACCTAGCAAGGTCTTAACAGCTTCACCGGACTACTGTTTGCAGTTACTATGTTGTGTTTATACTAATATTATAATGAGTGGTAAAGTTTTGTTTTCGAGGAATGCTTGGTACCTACTACTGGTCCGATTTGAAAAATTCTTTCACTGTTAGAAAGGTATATTATCCCAAGTTCAGTATCTCAGTAAAAAAGGTGGTTTGTATGCCAAAAGTAAAATAAATGTGACCAAATTAAAATTGAATGCAGATTTCACGTATACTTTACAAATTCTTATAAAACGAACAACTAAAACAAAATGGAAATTTAATGTAGATAAAGTTCAACTTTTACAGTATGTTACGTGATGAAGTTACAAGGGGTACTGGGAAGACATTTATCGGCAATATATGTAAGTTAGTTTTGATCTTCACTTTGATGACACTACTTTAGGTAATGCTGCGAACAGTTCTAGGCTTATTTTAAAAGATTTCTCACATATCAACTGGGTATATGTTTGAGTGAGGCCCTGGATAGTTGGGATTCATGATTGGAAGTGCTGGATAACGCTGTAATAGGGTTTTAGGTTTTTTAAGATTATTTGCGTTTCAAAATACAATTGAAACCGGTAATAACCGATTTGGTGCAGACGAAGTTGCACGGGTCAGCTATGTACTATAAAAGCATAAACCAGATAGAGTTTCTTACCGGTTCTTCTCGATGATTGAGTTGTTTTACGAACCAGCGGCGGTACCTAATCACTTCCATAAAGGCCTTCTCAGGGCTGAGATTGAATGAAGTACTTTTGATTTTGGTTCTTTCTATATATTATAATACTAGAAGTTGCCCGCGGTCCGCACGCGTTTTTTTAAAATGTATTAAAGAAATGTAAAATTGTAAGTAGGTGTGTAAATTACAGAAATACTTTTTCAAAAACATTTGTAACTACGACACGCACGCCATCTACTGTAACATGTAACGTGTAGATTAGATATGTGAATACTAGTAGAATGGGATGAGATTTATCATCAGCGACATACCTTTAACCTACTATATACCACCCTCAATGCTCACTAACACTATATAAGAAAGTAATGAAAATGTTAAGCTATACATTATCAAACAATATGTGTCAAATCTTTTGTTATATAGATACACACACATCAAAAAAGTCTAAGCAACATGCGTGATATTACAAATTTTACCATTTATATTAATTAATTTCTAAGTATTTACTCAAACAAAGTGCGTAGGTAAGTAAACTTTTTTGTTATTGATGACATACTGGCTGGTTGTAAAAAAAATTTTGATTATGTTTTGTTTTTTCATAAAATTCAAATGACTGCGAATTTGTTTGAATTTAAGTGCGTTTTAATTGCTACGTTTAGTCTTGATTTTATCATTTTACCAACCATTTAAATAAAGTTAGCGACAAAATTGAATTGTTAGATATTCTTTACGTCATGAAGCGACGTCATTTGATGGCAGATGAAATGCAAAGAGTTGTAGGGATGTTGCAAGCGGGAAGTAATCAATCTCAGGTATCTCGACATTTTGGCATTCATAGAAGTGGTATTTGTCGTCTTTGGCAGCGCTACAATAATACAGGAGAACCCGCTGAACAGCATCCAGCCCGTAAAAGGAGTATAACCACTCGGCAAGACCGGTACATACAACTGACTGCAAGACGCCAGCCGATGTTAACCGCTTGAGAGATAAGTTTGAGGCTACAAATTTCAAGTGGTGTTGATGTAAGTCCTCAAACTGTGCGAAATCGACTGCATGAGTACGGCCTACGAGCTCGACGCCCAATCAGGTGCCCACCGATACGTCACGGGAATCGCGCTCGTCGATATGAATGGTGTAGAGAACGCATAACATGGACCCAGGAACAGTGGGATAAAATTATGTTTTCCGATGAGTCGCGATTCGGGTTTAAGCCTGATACAAGAAGGGTGCGAGTGTATCGTCGGCCCGGAAATACTGAAAGGCTCAGGTGCGTTCAGGAAGTTCATCCATACAGCGGCTCAACAGTTATGTTATGGGCGGGTATTATGAAGAACAGGCGAACTGAGCTCGTTTTTGTAAATGGAAACATGAATGCTGAAAATTACATTGAGGATATTCTCAGACCTTATGTCTACCCATTTGCACAAACCTTTGGCTCCGATTTTAGGTTAATGCATGACAATGCGCGTTCACATACAGCTCGGCGAACCAGTGAACACTTTGCAACGGAGAACATCCGGGTATTGCCCTGGCCTGCACAATCGATCTTCCAGATCTCAACCCCATCGAGCACGCATGGGACATGCTCCAGAGACGTGTTTTGAAGGACTTGGACGTAGCGACAACAACCCAACAGCTGAAGGATTTGCTACAATTCCATTGGGAGCGAATACCGCAAGATGACATAAACAGTCTCATTAATTCAATGAATAATCGTTGCCGACAAGTTCTGAATAGCAGAGGAGCCCATACTTTGTATTAAATTATTCTATTCTTTCACAATAAATATATTTTCTTTAGAAATTCCATTTTGTAAGAAAAAAGTTTAGTTTCTTATGTATCTTAGTTTCTACAGTATATTCTAATATTGTTCATTTCTGTTATTAAAAGAACTTATAAAGACAACAGCTGTTATTTTTACATCATAGAACCCTAAAGATATTATTTTAAAAATAAAATACAACGTTATAATGTGAAGAACCATCCTAAAATTTAAATTAGTACATGTTGCTTAGACTTTTTTGATGAGTGTATAATAGGTCTTTACCTATGAAATTGCCGTTCTGCAGTACTGGCCATTTCAAATCAAAATAATTTTTGTTTGGCTAAGAATTCTAATTTCAAATTTATTTTATTTTAAAAACATGGAATTCTTTTTCCAATAGTAGTCATTTGTTTATTGATTAGTGTTACATTTTCATCGCATTTCAATCTTTTTTGTCATCATGGATACGTTAAAAATTCGAGTAATTATGGAATATGAGTACCGTCGTAGCAGCAAAGCGGCACAAGTGACACGCAACATCAACGACGTTTACAAACCAACGCACCATTTGTTATTGGTTTGCTCGCTTCCGTTCTGGGAATTTCGACCTGAAAAATGAACCTCGCAGTCGTTCGAAGACTTTGGTCGACAATGACGAATTAAAAGCTATTGTGGAAGCTGATGATACACAATCTACGGCTGAATTAGCAGCAGCTTTCGACGTTAGCGTCAAAACAATATTGGTCCATTTGCGTCAAATTGGCAAGGTAAAAAAGCTTGACACATGGGTGCCCCACGAACTCAATGATCGCCAGCGCGAAGTACGCGTCGAGACGTGCCTTGCACTGCTCAACAGACACACAAATGAAGGAATTTTGAACCGCATTGTTACCTGCGATGAAAAATGGATTCTGTTTGATAACCGCAAGCGCTCAGCAAGTTGGTTGGATCCTGGTTCAGCACCTAAACAATGCCCTAAACGAAAACTTACCCCTAGAAAAGTAATGGTCACTGTTTGGTGGTCTAGCGCCGGTGTGATTCATCACAGCTTCTTACCAAACCGGGTGAGCATTACTGCAGATGTGTACTGTGAAGAACTGAACACAATGATGGAGAAGCTGGCACATCTCCTACCAGCATTGGTCAATCGCTCGTCTCCGCTGTTCCTGCACGACAACGCGCTACCTCATACTGCACAGCAGACGGTCTCCACGTTGCAAGAACTGGGATTGGAAGTTCTCCGTCATCCGCTCTACTCACCAGACCTTGCGCCTACAGACTACTACTTTTTCCAGAATTTGGATAACTCCTTGGCGGAAAAAAAATTCAATACCCGAGAGGCAGTACAAAATGCCTTTGAAGAATTTGTTGCCTCCCGTCCAGGTGATTTCTTTAAGAAGGGCATCAACAAACTGCTACTGCGTTGGCAAAGATGCATTGAATGCATGGGTGATTACTTCGCTTAATACAAATAAAAAATACATGAAAAAAATTCGTTTAAATTTTTTCATACAAAACGGCAATTTCATAGGTAAAGACGTAATATTATGCCTATATTGTCGATATAATTGTGTTATTCCTAAACGTTGCTATAATCACTGAGTTATGTAGACGCAAACGTAGTAAATAAAACAAAATGGCCGCCAAATTGACCAAAAAGATAATATAATTCAAATTACATACCAATATATGATTTTTAATTATGTATATTTATTCTTGGAGTCCAGTATAGCGTACGTCTCACGGGCTTGTTTACAGTAAACAACATATTTTTGATTAATTTCACACGGACCAATTCACAGGTAACAACAGTTCATCACTACTACGAAGTCTTGGCTAACAAAATAAAATAGTCTTAGTTACTTCTTATATTGAGTTATCTGCCAGTGAAAGTCCCGTCAAAATCAGTTCGGGCATTTCAGATATTCCACTGCGGCCGAAGGAGAATAAAAAACCAGAATTACTATTTATCAGGTCTGCTATCTACCAGTGAAAACCCCGTGAAAATAGGTCCAACCATTTTGGAAAGAACAATGTGGACCAAGCCGCTATCAAATAAAATAGAATATGTCAACCGCTATAATTCCGGTTATCTGCCAGTAAAATTCCCATTAAAATAGGTCCAGCCGTATTGTAGATTACCCGGAACAAACAAACAAACAGAGAAAATATAATAATATAAAAATAGCGACGGGATATAATAGAAATATTTTTTTTTTGTTATTTGTAGCCGTATCCATTCACCAAAAAGTTGTTATTTTAATTTTACATACACACACTTTATTTTTATGATACGTAATAGATTACAAATAAAAAATTGCAATCAAAACTAACGTAGAATAATTTTTCGAATAGGAACACAAAATAAACTTTGAAAATGTTTGCGATAAAAACTTACCACGTTGCCATGACAACGTATATAATACTAACACTAACACGCAGCGAAAACAGCTCTCAAAAGGAAAAAATGCCCGATTTTGAAACATTATTCATTGGCACTCCGCTCCTATTGGTTTTAGTGTGATGATATATAGCCTAAAGCCTTCCTCGATAAATGAGCTATCTAAAACCGAATGATTTTCTACAAATCGGACTGATAGTTCCTGAGATTACCGCGTTCAACCAAACAAACAAACAAACTCTTCAGCTTTATATATTGGTATATAGATATATGCTATTATGAATTACTTATGTGTAGAAATACAACCGTTTATACAATATTTATTAATACATTACCTCTGAGACTAATTAAATAGAATTTATTAACTGACGGTTTGTCTTCTACACTGCATAAGTGTGAAAAAAATGGTAATGTCTCGGAATAGTAATCCGCAAACCGACAATAAAGTATTCAATATAGAAAAGTGTTAGTAATTATATAAGTGAAAAAAAAAACAATAAAGAATGACATATGACATACTTTTTTATAGTTTAAAGTATTGGGATTTAGGTAGGTACATTATTGAAAAGATTTTTTAGCTATACTAATATTACAAAGCTGGAGGGTCTGTTTGTTTGGTTGAACGCGCTAATCTCTGTAACGTAACTACTGGTCCGATTTAAAAAATTCTTTCAGTGTTAGAGAGCTCGTTTATCGAGGAAGGCTATAGGCTATATATCATCATGCTAAGATCAATAGGAGCGGAGCACCAATGTAGAATGTTTCAAAATCGGGTTTTTGCTCTTTTGAGAGCTTTCGCTGTGTGTTAGCATTAGCCCAAAGTAACTATTCCACGCGGACGAAGTCGCGGAAACAACTAGTGTATTTAATAAAATAAGGCATAATTAAATAAGATTCGATTAACCATCCAGAAAAGTAGCGAATGCTATGGGACCTAACTTTGTCTGCGGAATAGGATATCTTTACTCAGTAAAACAGAGCCTATAATTTCATACTAATACTGGTTTAATCCGCTTCTTATAATAAAATTAATACATAACACCAAATGACACTGAAGTATTTAATACGGCATTAAAATATTTACATAATACAAAACAATATCATTACATAGTATAAAATAAAGTTCCTTACCGCGTCTGTCTGTCTGTCTGTTCGCGAACGGATTTTCATGCGGTTTTCACCAGTGGATAAAATGATTCATGAGGAACGTTTTGATATATAATTTGTTAAGGATTTATTTTAATCAGGGCGGGACAACGTCTGCCGGGCCCGCTAGTCTTATATATTAATACGTGAAGCCAAAACTTTGTACCTCTTTTTAAACGAATTGCGCGAACGGATGAGCTTTAAATTTTGCATAGTTAAAGTTCATATGAAGGAGAAGTGCAGTAAGCTACTTTTTTATATAAAATGCATTACAAGCATATTAATTAATTAAAATATACATTACTCACACTACTGCTTGAATTTTACACAATATATACACACATGTAAACTAAAAATACATTTTGAGATCCGTCATTTTACTGTTACCTTCCTATTACCTTTTCGATATTTTTAACATGACTGACGTTGCATGCCTTACTTGCCCTTTGAAATCAACTGGTCAAATTGTAGGTTAATTTTATAATAATATAATATGTAAATTCATAATATATATTTATAATTCTTTGATAAATAATTTATCTTTAGTAAATTTATGGATCCACTGAAATAATTATTTTGGTCTCATTGAATGTCAATTTTTTTAGGTGACAGGACTGCTTTCATTTCATGTCACTTTGCTTTGTCATAAGAGTAAAGCAATACAATTTCAATTTTCATTTAGACATAGATTTTTATATGTTTATATAATTAAAAAAAAAGTGCCGAATAACTGAGTAGCCATGATGAAAAACTTTGATTATAGAAGTTATAACCCTTTGACAAAAGAACCCTGATAAAGTTTAAATTTAAAAAAAATCAATGATCTATGGTCGAATGTCGACAACTGGGCGCCCATTAGTAGAAATTAATTACACATATCCACACTGTGATATCTAAAAATAAACAAAAAAATCTTTATGCAACATGTTGACACAAATGCGCTAGATGTATTCTTGGAAGGTGACCTATATCTGACCCTCAATATAATTGCTTGAACAGCAGTTTCTTGTTACCCTGACAGCGAAACAGACAAGTCGCCCTATGACCCTAAACCTGACATTTCTCTTTTCATATCACATCATTCAAACAGAGCACGTAGTCAGCATATTCATTAATTACTTATCTTATAACTGTAACTTGAATAATAATAATATTACAATTAGTAACACTACATTAGAATATTATACTACTTTTTTGTGCTTTACTGAAAATTTATTTAAACTAATGGTCATCCAGTAGTCTAAATTCGACCATAATTCTTTGATACTAAGTGTTATTATTGTTGAGATATTTTTGTCAAAAAGTGTATAAATATTGTAGACGTAAGGATCTTAAAGTGTGACGAAAAAAGGCTTATAAATAAAGGCTTCGACTCGTCGAAGGTAGGGGAAAACAAACTTTTTCTCAATGTTTTCGACAACATTAAAGTTCGTTAATGTCGTAACTAAATTTAAAAAAATGACTATCGGTTGAGAACCAGAGGAGCAAGGTTTAATTAATTATTTTGTCTATATATACAATTTTTTTCCTTGCAGCTTCTACTAGTGTTGCAGCGTCTCTTGTCGGGTTGGGTTTGGCGGCACTCGTCAGTAACAAGTATGGACGCGGAAAGGCTATTATGATGTTAACCATACCAATAATAATAACCTGGATCATGCTATATTATGGCAACAGTGCAGCAGTTTTCATTACTACGAGGGCTTTAGTTGGTATTTTCTCTGGAGGTATCCTTGTAACCTTAATTATAGCGACAGGTGAATATGCACCTTCACACAGACGACCTCTTTGTTTGTACATTATTACTTCTGTTGCGTTCACCTGTGGTACAGCCTTAAGTCATATTTTATGCGTTCTCTTTCATTGGAGAACCGTAGCATTGATATCAATTGTTCCTGCTGTGATTTCGTGTATTCTTCCTTATTTCTGGGTGGAAAGCCCTTCATGGTTGGCTTCTAAAGGAAGATTCGAAGAGTCTGAAGTCGCTTTTAGAGCACTCTACGGGTATTCTGAAAATGCAGATGCAGAATTAAATCTCCTTATAAATATTGAGAAAATAAAACAAGGCAATAGTCATAGACAAGTTGAAAATAGTAAACCTCTTTTACATCAATTTTTAATTTTATTTACTGAAAAGTCTTTTTGGAATTTATTCTATTTAAGCTTTGCCACTATTGTGTATAAAATGGCGGGTGGAAAATATTTCTTCATTACGCTCGCCATTACAATGCTCCAAGACTTAACAGGCAGTGGTGATATATTGTACTTTACATTAGTCGTCGACGGATTCTTTTTAATAGGCACGTGCCTTTCCTGTTTGTTAATAAGCAGAATAAAAATGAGAACTCTGTTGTTCTCATCTGGTGCAATATCAATAATTTTACTGGTGATATTAACTACTTGTATGTATTTTAAATTGACACTCGTGATAAGTTTCGCTTGGACCAAATGTATATTACTTGCTTTATATTTTATCACTATTAATGCTGGGCCTTATCCTATATTAGATAGTTTGTCTGCAGAAATATATCCGTTAGAACTGAAAGCTTACTATATGTTTCTTTTTGGTTTTATAGCAACGTTTGCTGTGTTCTTAAATTTAAAATTTGCGTTGGATATGGTCCGTATGTTGGACTATCATGGTATATTTTTATTAAACATTGTTTTAGCGATTGGTTCGCTTGTTTATATGTGGTTTCGATTACCAGAAACTAAAGGCAGGACGTTACAAGAAATAGAGCTGTTCTTTGAGAATAATACCTTCGAAAAAGTAGACAAAATCAAGGGAGAAAATGACAACAATGAATTAGTCACTCTGATAAATTGCGAAAAAAAAGATAAAATTGCTTCAAAACTAGGGGAAGTTTGACCTCATTATATAACTGTTTATATTAAATATACACATAATATAATTATGAACAAAATTATATTCAATAATTAGTTTCAGTGCTATAAGAACTTACATATTTATACAGTAAAACCTCTATAAGTCGAACGTCAAGGGAGACGCCAAAGAATTCGAGTTATAAAGTTCTCGACTTACAGAGAATTTCGTCTTAGGCGGATTTTGATTCGACATGAAGCGGTTGAGATTCATTCTTATAAATTTTGAGTTAGA
The DNA here is from genome assembly GCA_036509395.1 of Antheraea yamamai. Taxonomy (NCBI): domain Eukaryota; kingdom Metazoa; phylum Arthropoda; class Insecta; order Lepidoptera; family Saturniidae; genus Antheraea; species Antheraea yamamai. The sequence goes on along the minus strand of AP028435.1, from coordinate 16,940,582 downwards.
GAGGTATAGTAAATAAAATTCAAGTTGCAAAGGTGAAACACATATTTTTATTTGTAATAAATCAACATTATTTCAAAATATTGTATAATCTTAAATTGCTTTCTAAGAAACAATGGTGCACTTAAACTGTTGGTAAATTCTTAAATTCGGTAACTTATTTTTCTTCGAACTATAGATGTAATAAGGAGTTATGGAGGGAAAATACATATGTACCCAGATGGCTTGGAGGGACTCACTGATTATTTCGACTAATATAGGGTTGAGATTTCGAGATTGGAGGTTTTCAATTTATTGAGGTTCGACTTAACGAGTAACGTTACTGTACTATCAATTTATAAAATGAGTTTTTTTCTAATAAACATAATATGATAAAAATTTAAATTATATATACAAATGTTTATACAGACAATTTAAAATACGCTATGGCAACAAAAAGTCGACAAACTTTGTTCATTTCGTTGAATATAATTTGCATATTTAAAACGTGTATGGTGTACGGTGTTTAATTTTAGTCTAATTAGTAAAGCATATATAATTAATATAACAATAAATTAAAGTATTCTATATATGTAATGCGTTTTATTTTTGTAGATAATGTTTTGGTATAATATCGAATCACTTACATTGTAAAAAACATCAGTTGAGAAGTATGCGTTAGGAGCATATTATTCTAGATAGCTTTTATCATCTTATGAGGGCACAATAATTAAAAAAAAATCTCTACCTATAACTTCCAAACATAGACTCGTTATGAATCCAACCATCTCGTGATACTTTTTTTTTGTTAATTAAAGATAAATAAAATAAATACAGCCATCTTTTACTTCACATAGGGCGCACTAAAAAACTCCGGAACTGACCACTTCCATTAGAAATATTTAGAAACGCATTACGATATTTGAAAATGGAAATCTTTGGCTTTAAAATGCAGTTTGTTATCTATTCTATTATATATTTGTTACTTATTTTGGCGCCGTTTCAAATATTGCTACGTTACCATGAATGTAACTTGAGAAAATCTCCTTAACATTTTTTAAATTCACAACGATTTTAAATGTAGTTTGTACGTGAATTCAAACTAACTATAACAGAATATATGATATTATTACATATTAGAAGTACCCACAGTTGCGCATGCGTAAAAATTATATTAAAGAAATATAAAATTGTGAGACCATGTACATTTACAGAAATGCTCTTTAAAAACAATTGTAAGTACCTCACGCACGCCACTTACAGATTACTTAACATGTAAGTTACCGCAAAGACCCCTTCTATATTCAAAATTACTATTAACAATTATAATGTTGAATTGTGAACAATTGGCGGCCAGTTTGTTTTATTTATAGTGCGTTCGTCTACATAACTTAGTAACCATAGAAATATATAGGAATATTATATCGAGTTCAATGAAGACTATTTAAATTGTCAAATATTAAAAACTGCTTAGACAGCTATAAAGTTTTATATCTTGATTTATCTTAATATATATATTTCTTGTGTGCGTGTGTATGTGACTGAACTCCTCCTAAACGACTGGACCGATTTTGATGAAATTTTGTGTACGTGTTCGAGTGGATCCGAGAATGGTTTAGATTCACAATTGGACCCGGTAGGTGGCGCTGCGGTCGACTTTTAGGATTTTTTTGTTTTCAAGGCAGGACAACGTCCGCCCGGTCCGCTAGTATTTATGTAAGATTTCAAGACGTCAGCTCATTCATTGTTCACTATTCAACATTATAACTGTTAATAGTAATTTTGAAGATATAAGAGGTCTTTCTAATAAGATGTTGGACCATAAACGTATTACTTATTGATAATATGGGCATATTATATAATTTTTTCATTAGTTCCTTATAGAGTGTAAGTGAGCACTGAGTTAGTTATATGGTGGGTTAAGGTTCCAAATATGTTGCTGATGATAAACCTCATTTATACACTATTAGTATTTATATATGTAATGTTATACGTTATATTTTACTATAAGTGGCGTGCGTGTCGTACTTACAATTTTGCTTTAAAGAGCATTTCTATAATTGTACATTGTCTCACAATTTTATATTTCTTTAATACAATTTTAAAAAGTGCGTGCGGAGCTGCGGGTACAACTAGTCTATATTAATATTATAAAGAGGTAACGTTTGTGAATTTATGAGTTTGTGACGTTGTAGGGGGTAATTCCGGGAACTACTGGTCCAATTAAAAAAAAATCATTGTTATATAGCTCATTTATCGAGGATATCACGCTAAGGCCAATAGGAGCTGCGCACCAATTGGTTCTAGAGAAAAGTTGGAGATTTTGATAAAGTAAAAATGTTTACCGCCCAACTATGTGGGCACGGGTCAGCTAGTTACTAATAATTTCATCAGATAATCAGAAACGAGAGGAAAAGGAGAGGCAGTTATGAAAAATATGGTTTGTCGTAATGACAAACAACAGAAGTAAACCTTTTGTATAACGAAGGAACATTTTAATTTAAAAAATACAACAAAAGCCACTGAATGCGTTCGACGTTACTTAACGTCGGTGATCCGAGGAGAATCAGTGTTTTCAACACTCTACCCTACACAGTGTTTACCCTCACCACGTTTGGCCACACAAAAAGGTTGCGGATGAAGATTTCAAAGCCTTCCCATAATTCTCATAGAATCTCAGAAGCGCATAACGCGACGTCACATTTAACACACAGTCATGTGAATTTTCAAAATCGGTTTAGTAGATCCAGATATTCATTACCCCATTAGGAAAAGTTATATTGAAAAGAATATATATATATATATATACATATATATATATATATATATATATATATTTGTTGTATTGTAGGTAAATCGCTTTGAAGGTTGAATTAATAACAGTGCTTTTTTACCGCAACAGATTACAGTAAATAAACATCTAAAAGAAGTAATCATATACCAAAACGATGTAATAATAGAAATAATAGAATACAACAAATAATAATTCCGGTGTGTAGTGAAGAGTACAGCGATATCGTCTATTCTCTTTTAACAATAAACCAAATAACGCCTGTTGAGTTGCTGCATAAAACGTACTATAAGCACTTTGTGTAGACTTGTAGTACATAACAACAACTTTCAACGATCCTATGATTGTACAAAATATTAAAAAAAATAAACCCCCTTCGATGTGAAAAACTAATAAGACACTAAAAAGCGAAAAGTAACTGAATTATTAAATTGACCAAATTAAATAAAAAATATTGATATTCGCGCTACCTAATAATATATTTGAAGTCAATGCCAACCTGCATTTGAAATTTGTTGCAAGTAATAAAATATGTATACTATACATCTATATCTATATCTAATAAAATAATGAAATAAATGTGTTCTCTTTTGAATTTTCATATTAATTATAGTTTGAATGACAATATTTAAATTTTAGAATTTGTTTGTTGAAATTATTAACATTATTGTAGTTTACATATTTATTGGCACTCGGAGCAATAATTATATACATTTTTATAAAGTCTATTAATTAATGAAATTTATAATGGCCCGCAAAATATCAATATTAGACGTACACAGGTCCCTATACTACGCGTCGCTAGTCTGACGCAAGCCGCGCAAGCGCAATACGGTCGGTCATGCTTACGTAACATGTCATGACGCGAAATTATAAATTCATCTCCTGCCAGAAATACCGCTCAACGCGCCTAAAGAAGGTTCACTTCAAAAAAGTAAAAAAGCATCGAACAACACTGCATACAAGCGTATATTCACATTTTTCTGAATGCCTTAGAATCCCCCCTATACGATCACTGAGAAATCATTACATAGTATAAAACAAAATCCTCCGCCACATCTGTCTGTCTGTTCGCGATAAACTAAAAAACTACCTGACGGATTTTCATATGTTAGAGCAAGATAGAATGATTTACGAGTAAGGTCTAGGTGTATAATTTGTCAAGGTGTTTTTATTATCAGAGTGGGAAAACGTCTGCGGGCCTTCTAGTAAGTATTAAATAAATTAAAATGTTGCTTGCAGGCGTTTTATTTTGCCCGCGTAATTATTTTTACTCTTCTCTTTTATTTCAGAATAATATTTTCACCAGTATCACAACATCTACAGACTACGTCTGATGTTGTTAGTATTATTTGGTTTTTATTAAAAACGCACGCAAGCAAATATTAAAGGATTGGTGCTCACTGTAAAAAAAATTGCCAGTCGGGGTTAACTCACGACAATGCGCTCAGATATCGTTACCATACCAGCACTATTATATTACATACTCTTAATATTTCCAGTTGTACCTATACTATTTTAATTGTCTGTATATCTGCCTGGCATTTTACTCAGTTTGCTTAACTGCGTGCACAAGTGTTTATGGTTAAAATAATATATGATAGTTAACAATTTCATATTTTTCTGAAGGGTTTTCTTACCGTTTTATAAAAATGCCTTCTCACATATTACGGCAGGTGAGTAAGATATTATAAGGAGTTTTTGGCGGGATCTTGATCTGTCATGTAGTGGATTTTATTATTTATTCATAATCTTGTGTTATTTGACTCTATATTGTGTAAAATTGGTGGTGTTTATATAATACAGTTTGTTTATTGTGCATAACTGAAGTGAATGGAAATTAATGCCACGGACCATGAATTCTGAGATGCCACAAAATGTCCATGGAAAGTTCTAACAAGATGGCCACCATCTTGTTAGTTCATTGAAATTATATCAAGAAACTTGTAATATCGATACTCACTTGACAATGGCAGTAATAGTCTACTAGAAGACTGGTTGCCAAAAATGGAATGGAAGAAGAACCTGCAATACTATTAACTACTCGACAATGGCAGTAATAATCTAAAAGATTGATTGCCAAAAATAAAGTTAAAAAAAAATGTTATAATGATACTTTGTTAGAGATAAATATAAAGATTCACCAGTATTTCTTGCAATCTTCATACCACTCTTCATACATAAGGATCTAATAGTTCGCTGAAAATGCAGTCTCAGAAGATTTACTGAGCTCTGCTTCTGCTCGCAAATGAGATCCACGCTGGGCTTTTCCAGTGAACCAAAGTATGGGGGTTTTCAAAATGGTGTTTGAAAGTTGCTAACAATAGTCTGCGTTCGTATTTCTATGCACCTCTTAAATACTGAACGATTAAATATAATATTGTTACGGTTTACTCAGTCACAAAGGGAGAGCATAGGGTTCTATCATGGCTGGTTCAGGTTCGTCCCTAGCGGTGAGGGAGAGGGCCGCAGGTTTCGTGGCAGCCGTCTGGGGAGAGTACGCCATTGTGGGGGCGTACTTCTCCCCTAATAGGCCCCTGCGGGAGTTCGATACTTTTCTCGACTCCCTGCAGGGGGCGGTAAGGCGCTTGTCGCCGCTCCCTGTGGTCGTCCTGGGCGACTTAAACGCCAAGTCCAGGACCTGGGGAGCGGCAGCCACGGACCTGCGGGGCATGGCCGTTGAGGAGTGGGCAGCTGAATTGGGGCTGTCCCTCCTCAACCAGGGGAACGTTCACACGTGTGTGCGACAGAACGGTGGGTCGGTGGTAGACGTCACTTTCGCTACCCCGTCTGTTGCACGCCGTGTCCGGGGGTGGAGGGTGCTCGAGGAGGTGGAAACCCTGTCGGACCACAGGTACATTAGGTTCGAGGTCTCCACCTCCCAAGCCGGTACTGGTACCCGCCCCCGGAGGGGCGCGAAGTTCCCCTGCTGGGCGGTGAGCCGCCTCAACCGAGAATTAGCGGAAGAGGCGGCCATCGTCCAGGCCTGGGCCATGCCCCCTCCCACAGGGGAAGACGTCGACGCGTCCGCAGCCCGCCTCCGTGGTGCCCTCACGGAGGTTTGCGACGCGTCGATGCCGCGGAGCATGCACCGCCCAACAAACAAACGGGCGGTGTACTGGTGGTCGCTGGAGCTCGCAGAGCTCCGCGCGGCCTGCTCCGCGGCCCGACGGCTGTTCGGGCGCAGCCGTCGGCGACGGCACCGTGACCCTGAGACGGAGGCCCGGCTGTATGGCAGCTACAGGGAGTGTCGGAAGACCCTACAGGCTGCCATCAGCCGGGCAAAAGAATCTGCATGGGAGGAGCTACTCCAAACGGTGGAGGGGGATCCTTGGGGGCGCCCATACCGGATCGTGCGGAAGAAGTTGCGGTCCTGGGCGCCCCCGGTAACGGAGACCCTTCGGCCGGAAGTGGTGGCGAGGGTCGTGGGAGAATTATTCCCCGACCCTCCACTGCTATCAGCTCCTCCCATGCCTCCGCCTCGGGCGGTAGTCGAGGAGGCGCTCGACGGTCCTCCCCCGCCAATAACGGAGGAGGAGATGGGGAGGGCTGTTGAGCGTCTCCTCAACCGGCGGAGAGCACCCGGCCCTAATGGGGTCCCGGGTCGGGTGCTCGGCCTGGTGTTGGGTCATCTAGGGGGGTGGCTTCGGGAGCTGTTCGACAAATGTCTTTCGGTCGGGCAGTTCCCGAAGCCTTGGAAGCTCGGGCGGCTCTGCCTATTGGTGAAGGAGGGCCGCCCTCCGGACTGCGCGTCTGCATACCAGCCCCTCGTCCTCCTGGACGACGCCGGGAAGGCCTTGGAGCGGATTGTCTCTTCCCGGGTCGTCCAGCACCTGGAGGGTGTGGGGCCTAATCTAGCGGACGCGCAGTTCAGCTTCCGGACAGGGCGTTCTACGATAGACGCCTTGTGCCTCCTGAAGTCGCTGTCCATAGAGGCGACCTCCCAGGGGGAGAGGGTTTTGGCGGTGTCCCTTGACATCGCCAACGCCTTCAACAGCCTGCCGCACGGGGTTATACGGGAGGCGCTCCGTTATTTCGGAGTGCCTCCGTATCTGCGGCGGCTGTTGGAGGCGTACCTCGAAGATAGGGAGGTCGCCTATGTAGACGGCGACGGGCAGATGATCCGACGGGCGACGAAGAGAGGGGTTCCACAGGGGTCGGCATTGGGGCCACTCCTGTGGAACTTGGGCTACGACTGGGTGCTCCGCGGCGTGCTCCCATATGGAGCGCGCCTCATCTGTTACGCGGACGACACCCTAGTCGTAGCCCGGGGGGGGATTGGCAGGAACTGGTGCACCTGGCCACGATGGCCACAACCCTCGTGGTCAGGCGCATAAGGAGGTTGGGCCTCAAGGTGGCCCTCGAGAAGACCGAGGCCCTACTTTTCCACGGGCCTCGGCGAGGGCCACCACCTGGGGCCCACATTATGGTGGAGGGCGCCCGGATCAGGGTGGGGACCCAGATGAAGTACCTGGGCCTCACCCTGGACGGGCGCTGGCGGTTCGAGCCCCATTTTGCGGGGCTCGGACCGCGAATTGTTGGGGCGGCGGCGGCACTCGGCCGGCTGCTCCCCAACATAGGAGGGACGAGTGCTGGTTGTCGCCGACTCTATATGGGAGTCGTGCGGGCTATGGCCGCCTACGGGGCACCAGTGTGGGCCGACGCCCTCGGTGCCGACAACGTGCGTGCGCTACGCAAAGCGCAGCGCACGGTGGCACTGAGGGCGGTCCGGGCGTACCGCACGGTGTCCTCGGCGGCGGCTTTTACGCTCGCCGGCTCCCTACCCTGGGAGCTGGAGGCGGGTGTCATCACCGCCGTGTATCAGTACACGGCGGAGAGAAAACGTAGTGGAGAGCCTCCGGCTCTCAGGGAAGTTGAAGTCAAGAGGCGGGAGCTCAGGGGAGTGGCGGTCGAGAGGTGGATGCAGGACCTGGCGGACGCGCGCTATGGGCGTTATACAGTGGACGCTGTCCGCCCGGTCCTGCGGGAGTGGATGGGACGAGAGTGGGGCTCCCTGACGTTCCGGATGGTGCAGGTACTCACCGGGCACGGTTGCTTCGGGTGGTACCTGCACCATATCACACGCAGGGAGCCGACCGCCGCATGTCATGAGTGCGGCGCTGATGAGGACACCGCGCAGCACACTCTTTCCGAGTGTGCTGCGTGGGAGGGGCAGCGCCACATTCTGGCTGTGGCGGTGGGGAATTTAGGGGGGAATTTGTCGCTGCCGAGTGTGGTTTCGGCCATGCTCGGCAGCGAACAAGCTTGGCGAGCTATGGCCTCCTTCTGCGAGGAGGTCATCTCGCAGAAGGAGGCGGCGGAGAGGGCTCGCGAGGTAGATCCTCTAAGTGGCCCTCTCCGCCAACGGAGGACCGGCGGGAGGAGGAGGCGTTTTGCCCGACTCCTCCCGCCACCGTAGCTGGACCTGAGGGGATGGGCCGGGGGGCCCATCTCCTCATTGCACAGGTTCGGCGGACGAGGGGGGGCAGCCGGTGTGTACCCGGTTGCCTCACTATAGGCAGGAGCCCGGCGGTCACCTTCCGCCGGGCGGATCGTTGAGGCGGCTCTCCAAGGGGAGAAGCATAGATCGATCCCTTGCCGCCTCAACAATACGATCGGTCGGTACACCGTGGGGTTTTAGTCCGTGCGAGTCGGACATAACCCACCCTCTCCCCCGGGAGGGTGGCGTATCCATAAGGGATTTCCCCACGTACAAAAAAAAAAAAAAAAAAAGGGTTGCCATAGATTCTTATTCTAGATGAGCCTGAGCTTTAGCTGAAGAAAGATATCATATAGCAACGTAGCGTTACGGGGTGTTCATAAAGCCCATAATTTAAATATCTGCCTTCAAGGGAGAGAAAAGTTGTAGGTGTCGAGTTTGGTAGCGAGATCCTCCTCTAGTCGTACTGTGTTAGCAAATTTTCAAAATCAATACTTTATTCAATTTAGGACCTGCAAAGGCGCTTATAAACTTCAAAGCTACCACCGGTTCGGAAAGCAACCCAGTTATCGAGAAAAACCGGCAAGAAACTAGATCTGGTTTATCTCTTCATGTTATATATTTTTACAAAACATAAATAGTTACATTTACCTTTGGACATTAAAACCCGCTTAACTTGATTCTTGAACTCACTATCCGGCAAATCGGTAATTCGTTTTGGGACTTTGTTATAAAACCTAACACTATTACCTAAAAAATAGTTTTTGATCTTAGTGAGCCCGAAGCAAGATATGACTAATTTGTTGCGGTTTCTAGTATTTCTAAACCCAGCTGATCAAAATTTTTGCGGATATACATTAAATTATCATGAATATATTGGGAGGGCTGAGTAAAATACCGCATTCCTGAAATTTAGTATTTAATGTTTCGCGAGGTCTCATATTATAAATTGCTCGAACTACCCGTTTTTGTAGTAGGAATATGGTGTCTACCTCACCTACCTACCTCAGCTGCTATCCTTTACAACAAAATACCATAAGACATTAAACTACGGAATTAAGCGAAGTAGATCAACCTAGCAATGGCAATATCTGTTAGCTGGCTAATCTTTCAAACTGCGAATACAATAGAACTTAATCTTACTGTCATTTTTTTTACGTGAGGACCCCATTGTAATTTCGAATCAAGTGTAATACCCAAGAACACAGTATTGTCAACTGAGCCTAATAGATTCCCTTCGATCTCGATTCTACTTTAAGTAAACGGAACATTAGGCAAAGTAAATCTTATACATTTTGTTTTGTCGGCATTAAGCAACAGATTATTTAATGCAAACCAATCCAAAATTTTATTTAAAGTATTATTTAGATAACTAATATCTGAATCTATTCTTTTTACCTTAAATACAAGTGAATTGTCGTCCGCTAAAAAAACCATGTCAGTACAGTTATCAGCTACTTGCGGTAGATCATCTATATATACCAAGAACAAAAACGGTCCTAATGTAAACCCTGTGAGACGCCAATTCAAATCCCGCTGACCGTAAAATCACTTACGATTAGTTATTTTGAAAAAGCCGCGAATCATCCCAGTCCGTTAGTGGTATCCGCCGCAAAATACGAACCCGTACCAAACGCTGCGCGTTGTAAAAGACGTCCGCGACATATTTTTACCGACCCTCCCGATGAAATAACGGCAGTGAACGATCAGTACCAGCCTGTCTCTCTAAACAGAGCATGCTCACGCCCACGCCCGCGTAACCACAGATCACGCCACCGTGGTCTGGGTGTAAATTTCGCTCCCGCACACCAGACTAGGCCCCCCTCGGCAGCAGCTCAAGCCTAGGTCCGTTCCCTCGGCGTGGAGCCCTTGAGTGCGCTGCTCGCGCGATACAGTGACACAAATTTACATCACTGCAACAACATTACACATATCACCTCCACACACGTGCACGCATACACGCTTACACATGCAAGTGGAAGGGTTTTATTTTTTTTTCCCTTATCAAACTGAAATAGTTTAAAAAATTATCCGATACGAAATATATATAAGGGTTGTTGAGGTATGTATGCTTGGTACACATATATGTTTCAACAACTCATATATGTATGAATAGTTAGCTTAGCTTAGGTTAGCTCAGATAGGTCGCGAATTGCATGTATCAGGCAACAGCCAAAGCCGAGGTGTGCCGCGCACCCTTGAGCTAGTTGTCAAAATAAATTCGGCTGAGTGCCTTAAGCGCTCGCCTTAGTAGTCCGGTGAAGCTGTTAAGACCTTGATTGGTCAATAGCGTAGTCAGTTCGAAAAAAAAAAAAAAAATCCCGCTGACGTTATCCCGTGTACACTAACTTTGTGACAACGATCTTCTAAATAGGAGACCAGAAGGTCGTGAGAAGCTCCACAAAGACCATAGTGTTTTAATTTCAGAATAAGATTTATAATTAATTCAGCTACATTGTCACCTGACATGTGTGATCAAACACTAGCTTATGATTTACCAGTGGAGGTTTGCGCACGATGACAGCATGATTTATTAGGGAAGATTTACTTAATAATTGAAATAATTTTTAATATATTTAAATGTTATATGTTCATGAAGACATGGTAACTGAATAATAACTAGGTGAATACGATTTTTTATGTAATCTAAACAATTATTTTTCTTCAGTTACGTAACATATATAATTTCCTACGCGGGAAGTATATGTTATTCTGATATTGACTGAGCATAAAAAATATTCATAAAATGAGTGTATTTTAATTTAAATTTAAGTTTAAACACCTGAGGTACAATTATAAAATTTATAAGCTATAAATCTTATAATTATAATTCATAAAACCAATAATATTTTTGAAAACCTTCAATGAAATATTTATTAAAGAAATTAAAATTTTATTTTGTCTTAATCGATTTTGATATAATTTTATATACATTCTTATATTTATAGAGTATAAGAATTGTTAACAATAACCTTATTAATTGTAAAAAAAATATGCATATTTCAATAAAAATGTTCTTCTATTCGGAGTTCAATTTTGCACACCGAAAGTGTACGACATCCAAAAAATTTTTGGTATAAAAATTGTTAACTTTTAAACATCGTAAAAGAAGTGTTATTTGAAAAAAATAAAATTGTCTATTATTTAATTAAATTTTATACACTAGGAAATGTATGTCATTCCTAAATTTATAGTCCATTAAATTTTTTAGTAAATCTATCAGAGATAATAAATTATTGACAAATTTATAATTAAAAAAAAAAGAGTTGAAAACAATTATTCCAAAAAAAAAAACAGAGCTGTTGCTACTATAATTATAATCTATTAGTAAGAATGTAAATCTAACGGGTCTGTACTTTTTATATATTTGTAAAAGAAAATGTTGCAGGTGTCTAGGAAGAAGTAATAAAATACATTTCAATCAATTTTAGAAATGTTTACTTGTATGAACACGCATTACTGCAAAAATACTGTGTTCATGATAAAACCCACGAAAACCTGAAGAAAAAGCATATCTTCGAGTAACATTTAGTCTTTATTTCATCATCGGTTCGTTCTATCAAAAGTCATTTTAATGACGACGGGACTTAAGTTTTTTTTTATATCATAGGAGGCAAACGAATAGGTGGGTCACCTGATGTTAAGTGATCACCACCGTCCATAGATACTTTCAACACCAGAAGAGTCGCAAATGCGTTGCCACCCTGTGTCTGGGGGAGGGGGAGCGGGAAAGGGGCGAGGGAGAGGGGAGGTGGGTTACGTACAGGACGTAAGTACCAGAGAAAAGTAGATAAGTAAATGGTTAAGTCCATTTACTTTTTTGGACGCGCTCTCAAAAAGGTCCATTTTCACTGTTTTGCGGTAAGAATTACAACAAAACTATTGAACTTTGGTAAACATAATGACTAACTACAGATACATTGAACCTTTAACAATGATGTACATATGATTGTTTTTTAAAATTAATAGGTTTCCATTTTAAAAATTCAATTCTCCGTAGTCCCCTCGCGCAAAACAGCCTGCTTTTCGGTATGAAAATCTCAGTAAATTTACGTTTTTCTTAATAAAAAAAATACCTGCTTATGCTACATATAGTCAAGTTTAACTGACATAAAATAAAATCCAAGTTATCTCCACTACATCTGAGAAAAAACATATTTAATTGTAAACAAAATTTCTCGATTTTATGTCAGTTACGTAGACCTTAACTCCTATGGAATAAGTCCTAATTTATTTCTTTATTTAGATTCGATGTAAACAAAAGTATGGAAGAAGGATTCACGTCACGCCAGACTGCGCTCAGGCGCCGTAGCGAGTAGATGTATACGTCGCTTTGCACTTGATTAGAAAAAAAACATCGCTGTAGAAATACGTATACACTTCACAAAACGTTTTGATCATTTTGAAAAATAACCAATTTTGTATAGTGGTTTATATTTCTAGTAGTAAGAGACACTCTAATTAGGTTGAAACAAAAATTCTAAGTTTGATTTTTATTACGTTAGTTTTTTTTTACGTTTTGACTGTAGATGGATTTGAGGTACTGTTATGGAACTTCTTGATGGGTAGAAATACATAATTATGTCGTCTTTGTTGTCCTTTTGTTAGCAGTGACGAGAGCTTACCACAGGACTGAAGTAAATGATCTGATGACGACCTACTTCAAAAACTTTTACGGGACTCCTTCATGGGCAGAGACAGATATGTCTTGTTTGTACTCCTTTCGTTAAGTAATGGACTCCCAGAAACGGCTAGGGAGCTCCTTCATGGGTAGAAATAGATATGTCGTATTCGTATTCTCTTTATTATATTTTATTATGTACATATAACAATAATATCATAAACACGCTACAGCATTTACAAACGAATGTAATCTTTGAAAAGAATCGAGTATGCTTATTGTTTATCACAGCATGGTCTCTCAAGTCTTGTTTATAATGGAACGAATTATTTGGTAAAAAGTCTATCAAAGCTAGAAATGCAAAGTGTGTCGGTGGAATTAGGGTTCGTTTTACACAATGACCATCATATGCTGCCCGTTGTGCTACAGCTATTACAAGTTACAATTCAGGTGTTTTGTAGTATGTTGTTCACAGAATTATTTTTGATATAGAAGCAAACGCTAATTTAAAAATTCTCCTGTCTATATCTCTGAGTGCGTACTCACTGATTGTAGCTTATATCTATATGTACTAAAATTCAGTTATCACGATATAATTACTCACCTAGCCCATGAGGAATTAAACATTAATCAGACACTATGATACTTTTCAGCGTAAACTCTATATTTCTAGCTACTCTATACAATACAAAAAAATTGTTATCACGACAAAGATACGCATCTAGCCCATGATAAATGAAACTTTCATCCGATACTGTTAAACTAAACATCTGAACCCAATCCTGATGTTTGTAGTTACAATGAACACTAAAGTTTAGTTATAATAATACAGCTACTCATGTGATCCATAAAATGAAACGTTGATCTGACTCTGAGACTAGACCTCTGATTGCAAAGTTGATGTTTCTAGCGATTATCAGTACTAAAATTCTGTTATCATAATACAGCTACTCACTTGGTCTATGAGAAATGATACTCTCATCTGATACCACAAGACTCAACCTCGTCTATACGAAGATTCAGTTATCGCAAATACTGTCTTCATCAAACCTTAAAAAAATTTAAACCTTGCTCCTACACTGGAAGACAAAACATCTAAGCACAGACTTCACTAGTTTCTAGCTATTATCTAGACTATGATCCAGTTACCACAATACTACTCCTCATGAGAATGTTGAGAAATTATACCTTGATTGGGCACTAAGGGGTTAAATATTTGAGCACAAATTAGTAGTTTCTGTATATTACGTATAAATATTTAGGTTTAGTTATACTGTTCTTGACCTAGTATGACCTTGAGAAACTATAATTTATTTTGGTACTATAGCATCAAATATAACAAAAAGTAGAACATGAATAATAAGAAAATATTGTAATATTTTTTTATAAAAGTATGAAAGTCGTTTCAAGTGCGTCATAATTCCCAAGCTTATCAGTTGTCGCGTCTGTGTGGGTGAGCTATGCGCATCTAGTAGGACTCGATGCCAAAATTAAACCGCGAAAAATTGAGAGCGCGTCGTTAATCAGACGGCTTTATTAATCGCTGTTTTTTTACATAAGGTTTCACGCGGACGAATTTAATACAGGGTATTTATTATTCAAACGGGAGATAATGTTTTTAACTTTCAAAGCTGTCTTATTTGTTTTTAAGTTTGAACAACTCATAAGACTGGAAAATGTTACGAAATTAACATATAGGTAATTATAATATATTAGCTAACGTTTATTATCATTACATAGTATAAAACAAAGTCCCCTACCGCGTCTGTCTGTCTGTCTGTTCGCGATAAACTCAAAAACTACTGAACGGATCTTTATACGGTTTTCACCAGTGGATAAAGTGATTCACGAGGAACGTTTTGGTATATAATTTGTCCAGGATTTTTTTATAATCAGGGCGGGACAAAGTCTGCCGGGCCCGCTAGTCAATTATAATTACAAAACAGTCGTTTTGTAAATTGTTTTTGTTAAACAGATGTTTAATTTTTTTTTTTTATAATTTCAGGCTCTAATACACGCCGGCTTAGTAGTAAGTAGTATAGGTGAAGGAATGGTTGTTGGTCAAATATCAGGCATGATTGCGGGCTTACAGTCGAATGATAGCGACATAATTCTCAGTGAAGAAGTCATCTCCTGGATAGGTTTGTATTTGTATATTACTAGTTAAATATAAAACCGGGATTAACATAATTAATTAGTTATGTACGGAGGATATAATGAGAATAATGAGGTCAGTTTGTTGCGTAACTGTTCGTTATAGGCGTCGTATGATAATATATCTCGGAATGGATACTGTGCAAGTAGTACCTAATCAATTTCCTATTTTTTTTATTTGGGTTTAGGTAGGTACACTATATGCGATTTTTTTTACGTAGTTAAAATAAGTAGTAATCAAACGGTTGTATTAGCCATAAAAAATAAATAGCAACTTCTATGAGACTCGCGTTTGCCGGTAGAAAAGAGAATAGTTAACCTATTAACCGGGGAATTTCTTCTTTAATTACGCAATGTACAACAGGCGGGAGCTCCTTCACTAGGAAACGTCCTAGTAGCATGAACGGGTAGGAATACGTCCTTGAGATATATATTTGTTGCGAATTCATGTATAGGCATGTACCGATGCACCCTTTATTGTACGAAACTATACGTCTCACCCATTCCAGGGCGCAATAAATATTTATCTCAAGGACGTATTCCTTCCTATCCGTTCATGCTACTGTTTACGTTTGACGTATTCATACGTCCTGTTCGGTCAACAGGTTAATTACTGAAACTAAACCTAGAGCTGATTTGATCCGCTTTTATAATAATAAAATTTATATATACTTTAGGTACAGGCTTAGTAAGTGGTAGAGCCACGCTGAAGCTATTATTGGTTACAGCATGAATGGGTCGGCTCGCCCGGGGTAGTACCACTGACGAAAACCGACGTGAAGTAACAGTGCTTGCATTGTTGCGTTTCGTTCGGTCAGTGAGAGCGCCGGAGACCTATCTCCCCTCCCCTTCCACATTCCCCTTTTCCCCTTCCCTTCCTCCCCTCCGTCCCCACACAGGCTGGCAACGCACTTGCGACTCCCCTGGTGTTGCAAGTGTCTATGGACGGTGGTGATCACTTACATCAGGTGACCCACCTGTTCGTTTGCCTCCTATGATATATAAAAAAAGGTTGCTTATGTCTGAAATTAAAATCCGGTATAATTTGTAATTATTGATTATCTACATATATTATTTTGTTGGTAATCACCGGGGTGACATGGTCAATTTGTGACCAAACCCCAATTACAAATAAAGAAAATAAATTATATACATTGCCAAATGACACTTAAATCTTTCCACATGTAAGAAAGAATGTAATGTAATGTATGTAATTTCATACTAAGAATGTAAATTTAACAAGGCTGCAGTTTTCCGATTTTTATGAAAAAAATAATAATACAAAACAAATAAATTTAAACAGTTTTTAGAAACGTCTATCTGTCTGTGTCCGCAGCGCTACTAAACTCCGTATACGTTTATGATAAAATCGTAAAGTATGTTCTCGAGTAACATTTACTCTTTATTTCATTAAAATCGGTTCTGTCTATCGAATGTTATTATAATTTGAATGACCGCATGAGAGAAGAGTAGGGAAGGTTGTGTTTAAAAATGATAAATGTGATTTGAGTGTTTGCTTTAAAGTGCGGAACTATCTAGTTAGCATAGTCATTAATCAGTTATTTTGCAACTCAGAATTATAATAATAATAAAATTAAGAAACTTGAATAAAGTATATTGTATTATTTTATTGGGCTATACTTGAAATTTTTTATATTTCCTTTCATTACAGCTTCAACTACTGTTGCAGCGTCTATTATTGGATTAAGCTTGGCCGCACTTCTCAGTAACAAGTACGGACGCGGAAATTCTATTACATTGTTAACTATGCCTATAATAATAACCTGGATCATGATATATTATGGGAACAGTGCAGCAGTTTTCATAACTACAAGGGCTGTAGTCGGTATTTTCTCCGGAGGTATCCTCATAACCTTGTTTATAGCAACAGGTGAATATGCACCTTCACACAGACGACCTCTTTGTTTGTATATCGTCACCTCTGTTGCGTTCACTTCTGGTACGACTTTAAGTCATATTCTATGCGTTCTATTCCATTGGAGAAATGTAGCATTGATATCAATCGCTCCAGCTGTGATTTCGTCTATTCTTCCTTATTTCTGGGTGGAAAGCCCTTCATGGTTGGCTTCCAAAGGAAGATTCGAAGAGTGTGAAGTTGCTTTTAGAGCACTCTACGGGCATTCTGAAAGTGCAGATGCAGAATTAAATCTGCTTATAAATATTGAGAAAATAAAACAAGGCAATAGTCATAGACAAGTGGAAAATAGTAAACCTCTTTTACATAAATTTATAATTGTATTCACCAAAAAGTCTTTTTGGAATCTGTGCTACTTAAGCGTCGCCGCTGTTGTCTATAAAACGGCGGGTGGAAAATATTTCTTCATTACGCTCGCCATTACGATGCTCCAAGACTTAACAGGCAGTGGTGATATATTGTACTTTACATTAGTCGTCGACGGATTCTTTTTAATAGGCACGTGCCTTTCCTGTTTGTTAATAAGCAGAATAAAAATGAGAACTCTGTTGTTCTCATCTGGTGCAATATCAATAATTTTACTGGTGATATTAACTACTTGTATATATTTTAAATTGACACTCGTGATAAGTTTCGCTTGGACTAAATGTATATTACTTGCTTTATATTTTATCACTATTAACGCTGGGCCTTATCCTGTATTAGATGGTTTGATCGCAGAAATATATCCGTTAGAATTGAAAGGCTACTATATGTTTCTTTTTGGTATTGTACAAACGATTGCCGTGTTCCTAAATTTAAAGTTTGCCTTGGTTATGGTCAGTTCATTGGACTATCATGGCGTATTTTTATTAAACATCATTTTTGTGATTGCTTCGCTTGTTTATATGTGGTTTCGATTACCAGAAACCAAGGGTAGGACGTTACAAGAAATAGAGCTTTTCTTTCAAAATAATACCTTCGAGAAAGTAGACAGAATGAAGAGAGAGAATGACCACAATGAATTAGTCACTCTCATGAATTGCGAGCAAAAAGATAAAATTAATTCAAATCTAGAGTCATTTTGACCTTATCATATAAATGTTTCTGTTAAATATATTATAAACATAATACAATAACGAAAACAGAAACTATAAAAATCTGTTTTAGTTGTATAAAAAATAGATTACCAATTTATCTCGGCCCAAAACACAGAATTCTTTTTTCTGCAATAAAATAGATATTTAAGCTCTTTCAACAGAATTTTATATAATTACGTTAAAATAGTATTTTCAATAACAAGCTAATAGGCATTGGTCATTTCGTTGCATGTAATTTGCATACATAAAAGAATGTAAAATACAATCCGTGTTAATACAAAAAAGTTAAATACGTATTGAATACTTGCTTTAAAAAGTTTGGATACTTACGTATTAAATGCACCACGCTTGCCGATGGCTGCCGCGGCAAGATCGTGTTATCCTTTTTCGCAAGTCTAACCTATCCTAACCAAATAGATATAGAAGAACGAGATGTCGAACGTTCGGCGAGCGCAGTGCATTTAACACGTAAGTATCCACACTTTTTTAAAGCAAGTATTCAATACGTATTTAACTTTTTTGTAATAACAACCACTATGTTTAATTATTTATATAGCATTTATAATGAGTGTAACAATAAATATTT
This sequence comes from Antheraea yamamai, assembly GCA_036509395.1. Taxonomy (NCBI): domain Eukaryota; kingdom Metazoa; phylum Arthropoda; class Insecta; order Lepidoptera; family Saturniidae; genus Antheraea; species Antheraea yamamai. Next base: position 16,921,999 of record AP028435.1, on the reverse strand, counting down.
CTGTGAGAATCTGTAATGCCTTTAATTTCTATAGTTAATATTCCAGCAGAATTTGAAAAAGATTAATCTCCGAAATGGTAAAAACATAAAATTGAGAGTTATAGGTTTTACACTTGTTCCATTGTGGTTGAGTGCACCTGGTACGTTTGATTCCAGATAGAATTACACGATCCCAAGATACATCGTACCAGGTCATCAGCGTACGTTTTATATATGACCACACGAATCATTCACAAATATTAGGGAAAATATAGGTCCAAGATTCGATCTCTGAGTAATTTCTCAGGATACGATTTTTTCCTTTGACTGATCTATAGCCGTGTACAGAGCCCAGTTAGGAACGATTACGCTGCTATGATTAGCATTAGCATGAATATCAACGTCTGCTAGTTTGTTAATAATTAAATCGCGCTGTACAAGGTCAACTGTTTTTTTGACATCAGTATACACAGGTATACTTCGTTCTTTTTGGCCAGTTCTTGCACAATCTCAGTTATATATTCTATAATATTTGTTGTAGTAGTTTTTTGGCTCTAAAACCATGCTAATTGCAGTGTAGGATTTAAAATACATGTCTATATTTTACATTTTGTACTAAAGGTTCGAGAATCTTATCAAAGGCCAGCAGAATTGATATAGGGCGGTACTGGGTCAAATCTTCTGTTTTGTAATACCAATTCGGTGTTATATAGGGAAGGTTCTATTTATTGGGAAAAACAACAATAGTAAGCCAGTGATTGAATGTATAGCGAGTATTTTAGTTAACTGAATACTTAAGGTTCTTGCAAATTTAGATAAGACTAATGGAGGTATTGAATCAAGACCTGCACTTATATAGAAATCATTTGCAAGAAGTGCCTTTCCTAGCTTTTATATAGTAAAAGAACAATAACGAAGTGTGAAATGGTTATTGGACATTGGAATCGCATAGTATAAAACCCCTACCGTGTCTGTCTGTCTGTCTGTTCGCGATAAACTCAAAAACTACTGAACGGATTTTCAAGCGGTTTTCACCAGTGGATAAAGTGATTCATGAGGAACGTTTTGGTATATAATTTGTTAAGGATTTTTATATAATCAGGGCGGGACAACGTCTGCCGGGCCCGCTAGTTACAAAATAATTTAGAACTAATATTTTAAAATTGAAATTAGAATAAAAAATTAGCAAAATGTATTGCATACACAGAATGAAATGGTTTAAAGAACAAGTTACAAATCTGTTGAAGGCCAGAAACTGTTTTGGATCCTAAAGTCATATTATTGGGGTATGCCACAATATTAGAACTTTTCGATTTTCAAAATTATATTAGAAATATTTTGTTATTAAAATTATTATTAATACAATGTTTGCTGCTCTGTTAATTGTCGATCAAAAAGCTCGATGTACTCGGATCACAAAGTGGGTAGTTAATAAAAATGTTATTATGTGTTTAGTATAAATGTGCAAAAACTCTCCAATATATGTTCGTGGTTATAGTTATGCGATAAACTTTTGATTTTGCAAATGATACCTTACCTGAATGATTTAAAGTTGTTTTTATAAGGACGCAAGCGACGTGACACTATTTGAAATGACTGCTTAATCCAAAATTAGCATACTTATGTTTGTGTGCCGGCTGTGAGAAGTTAAGTGTGCACCTTGGGTTTTTGTATATCTAATGGCTGTTAACTATTTATAAGTCACGTAAGGTATACACTTGTTTGTTATTTAGGTAGATTAAATTTTTAGAATACAAAATTTAGTTTAAAAAGTTGACTTTTTTTGTAAGTACGTACGTACGCTGAAAGTCAACCTAATGTTTTACTTTCTAATACCTTATTATTATTTACTAGTGGCCGCCTAGTGGTCGTAATTCGACCATAATTCATTTTGACATTCAATAAGACCAAAGAGAATAATCATTATTTCAGTTGTTTCATAAATTTATTAAAGATAAATTATTTTTCAATTAATTATTAATGTATTGTTGGAAATAAATAAAATGTGGAGTAGTATACTGTTGGAAATAAATGAAATGTCGGGTAGTTATACTGCGACTGCGTTTATAAGGGGCGGCGCTTGCCGTGTTGACTCGGTCTGTCGGTGGCCGTCGTAACGTGCAGTAGTTCTGTCCGAACTCGTGTCGGTTATATAAAAAGTGATTCGTCGTTAGAATGTGTTCTGAACAGTTTATATTCTAAATCGGCCAGTCCCCTTTTATTTTTTTTTATAATCAATAATTGTTTCCATTTCTAACAGTATATTATTAATTTACATATTATAAAATTAACCTACAATTTGCCCAATTAATTTGAAAGGGCATGCAAGATATGGAACGTAAGTCATGTTAAAAATATTGAGTGTAGGAAGAAAAAAGGTAATAGGAACGTAAAAGTAAAACGAAGGATGGCGAAACGTCATTTTCATTTACATCTGGGTATATGTTGTGTGTTATTCAAGCAGTAGTCTGTGTAATGTATATTTTAATTAATTTAATGTGTTTTTAATGCATTTTATATAAAACATAGCTTTGTGCACTTCTCCTCGATAAAAACTTTAACTATGCCAAATTTCACGTTCATCGGTTCGCTCAATTCGCTTAAAAGGGGGTACAAAGTTTTCGCTTCACGTATAAATATATAGATTACTACGTTCTGTAACATAAACAAGCGAAGCACAAACCAAGAAGTTTCGACATTGCCTTATAATCTATTTGAAGTTGGTGCCAACCCAAATTCTAATTTGTTGTAGGTAGAAAAATATATATATTCTATAATATACAAATACATTTCACAGGATATTAGACCTAAAGTTTTTACGTAGATGCTATCAGTGCTATTACAAAAAAATTAAATACGTATTGTATATTTACTTTAAAAAGGTTTCGTATTAAATGCACCGCGCTCACCCGAGCCAAGTTCGCATTATCCTTTTTGTAAGTCTAACCTAACCTAACCAAAGCGAGACAAAAAAGCATCTTGCGACCGCGGTATATTTAATACGCGACCACGGTGCATTTAATACGAAACCTTTCTAAAGCAAGTATTCAATACGTATTCAACTTTTTTGTAATAACATCAATGAGTTTGGGTTGGTATCAACTTATATTAATTTAAAACAATTATTAACTTTGTTTATAACAATATAATTATTTATTGTTGTTTTGTAGTGCCAATAATAAAGTTAATTTGGTAAATAAGAATTAAATTTTGTTACACTTTGTTGTTATTGTTTTTATAGAACAGGCGCTATGTTTACTACAAGTACGATTAAATCTAGTAAAAACTCTGTATACTCAAAGGAGCTTTTTAAAAAGCACAATTTATTAATTTGCCTGATACAAAGGAAAGTTCTTACAAGACTAACATAAAAAACGATATACATTATTTCATTGACTGTTTATGCAAACCAGACGACCACCCAGTTATGCCGACGTAGTAATTCCCAATCTTAGTTGAGACGCGTATGGCTTTGGCTTCCTGCCTTATAACGGGCTGCATAACTATCTAGTAAATCGTCTAGTTATAAATAATATTGTTGTTCATAACAACATAATATTATAATATCAGCTTTTTGTGCGCACCTAGGTATACTTATTTCTAGTAAAAACTCTGTATACTCAAAGGAGCTTTTTAAATAGCACAATTTATTAATTTGTCTAATACAAAGGAAAGTTCTTACAAGACTAACATAAAAAACTATATACATTATTTCATTGACTGTTTATGCAAACCAGACGACCACTCAGTTATGCCGACGTAGTAATTCCCAATCTTAGTTGAGACGCGTATGGCTATAGCTTCCTGCCTTATAACGGGCTGCATAACTATCTAGTAAATCGTCTAGTTATAAATATAACAACATAATATTATAATATCAGCTTTTTGTGCGCACCTAGAGGTATATGTCGGCGCCATACCAGAATTCTCCCAGGATCCATCATAAAAATGATACCATTAATGAAAACCAAATTAATTATATTTTCTTTTACAGCACCACTCTACAATGATCGTACAAAGAATGTTTTTCTTAACTTAATTTCTTATTGCCCGTTTGTAACTCGCACCAACTCCGCCATATCTTATTTTTCAATAATAACATATTTTCTTTATTACAAACATAATTAATATCAACGGTTTACAAAACAATATAAAATAAATAATAGTATTGCAATTATTTTAAATCTTCATTAAAAGCTGAAATATATCTTAATTAGCTTATTCAGAAATAATTATAATAAAAAATACACCGGAAATGTCGCATTTAACACATTTATGGCAAAAATAAATCATATTTCTATTTTAAAATTCTTAAAACAATATTAGATTACAATTAAACATAACCAAAACTTTTATTAAATCTAATTAATTTAATTCGTTACTTATCATAGTAATCTGTTCGTACTTTTCTATATTTTATTTACTTTATAACAAGGAGTTGCTAATAATATTTCCTGCTATCTAAGTTCCGATAGATGGCACTACAGATAATAAAGCTTTGATTTAATTTGTTACTTGCTTACATTGACACCAGATGGCTGTATGGTCGCGCGCCCATACGGCCATACTGACTTAAGCGCGCTCTCGGCGCTTACAAATACAATATTACAAAATCATTAACAGAAATAGCGGATTGTCTTACATAATATGTAAATAGAATAACACAAAATTATTAAACCATAGTCTTAACTTGAACATTACTAGAAAATCGTTTAAGACAATAAAATCACTTTACACAAATAGTAAGAGTAAAATTTACAACCTCGATTAATTAGTAAACATTTCATAATCAAACATGTTTTAACGTTTACAAGGCTACCATACTAAGATATCGTCAACACCAGCAACGGTAATCAATCAATCAAATATCGTGACAGGCAATCACCCATCCTGGGATCTAGCCAACATCGTAACAGGCAATCACCCATCCTGGGATCTAGCCAACATCGTAATAGGCAATCACCCATCCTGGGATCTAGCCAACATCGTAACAGGCAATCACCCATCCTGGGATCTAGCCAACATCGTAACAGGCAATCACCCATCCTGGGATCTAGCCTCTAAGACCGGGATAAGGATGCGCATGGTGGCACAGGTGCCACAGCGTAAGGAAGGATGTTTTGGATAGGAACAAAAATAATAATAGGAATAATAAAAACACATTTTTTTTTTGTTTTTGTATTATTGGATGTCGAAGCTCCAAAACTAACGTTATCTGCCCATACGGTCGACTGCTCAGGGTGAGAGTCACTTTCAAAATGGTCGCATTGTGCAATCGTGCATAGCGAGCATTATTCTGAAAAGATCGCTCGTCCATCCTATCCTCGCAAGCCACTCGCAATGAATCTATACCATTCGTTAGTACATCGTCATCAACCTGTAATAACTTAATACTAGGCGGTGAGCATTTCTTACTAAGCAAAATTTCCATTGGATTTTTTTTTAGCAATCAATACACTAGATTTACCTTAGGAGCGACCCTCATTTCCTTACAATCGCAAGAAATAAAAAAACAAAACTCAAAATATCCTTTATTCAATTTAAGCCCTGAGAAGGCGCTTATGAACGTCAAAGCTACCACGGTTCGGAAAACAACGCAGTCATCGAAAATAACCGGCAATCTGGTTTATCTCTTCATGTTATATATTTTTACAAAACATAAATTACATTCGTTATTAGTAGATGCAAAAAGAGGGGTGTCATTTCCAGACGCCACAAACGTTCACATATTGATCCGAGTTATAATAGACTTTAGATATTAAAACACGCTTGACATGGTTCTTGAACTCGCTATCCGGCAAATCGGCAATGTGTTTTGGGACTTTACTGTGTTTATAAAACCTAACACTATTACCTAAAAAACTGTTTTTGGACATAGTTGAGCCTGCGGCATGGAATGAGCAATTTGTTGCTGTTTCTAGTATTTAAATTATGTTGGTCTTTTCCTAGATCCACCATGTCTAAGGTTTTGCGGACACATATTAAATTATAAAGAATATATTAGGAGGGCAGAGTTAAGATACCGACTTTCTGAAACTTGTCTTTAATGATTCGCGAGGCCTCATATTATAAATTGCTCGAACTGCCCGTTTTTGTAATAGGAATATGGTGTCTACCTCAGCTGCTTTCCTCCACAAGAAAATGTGACCAGTCTTATTACAGTTATAGCTTTAATAACACTATCCCTTTTATAAACACTGTATTCTGCAACACATGATTTTTTTTTACTATCATAATGATCATTATTTGACTATACGGACAATTCTAGTTTGCGTTTACGATAAGTTTTCAAAATGGAAATTAATTTAGGTAACGATTCAGGCGTATAACGCAATAGGTCTGAGCGAATATATTCTGGATATAACCTGTCACCACAGCATAAACCACCTCCGCATTCGAAGCCTCAGGTCTGACTCGCTTGAACAACGATCTCACTTCTGATTTTAGCTAACAGAAATGGATTTATAAAAAAAAAAACAAGTCTCAACACAAAAACTTACATCAACCATTAAATAACTCAAGTAACATAATAAATCATAAAACTCCAGGAAATAGAAATAACAATGTAAATTGGAAAGAACTCACGCAATACAACGGCAATCCCGACAAACTTCTGGAGCAACGCTCGGCACGAGAATGATCCCGCACCCATTTCTCTACGCCCTTCTCATTCTTAAGTCAGCTCCTCCGATATGTTGGGACATATCAAGTCGTGTCCACCAAAAACAATCAAATACGTTAGCCGATAAAGAAATAAAACACTGGTATAGTTACCACGAACTATTGTTCGTACCGTAGATGTTACTTGCTCAACTGTCCGAGCGAGAATGTTCTCCAAGCCTTTGTGGCGTATTCGGCGCAACTCGATGCGTGATCAGAAGCGAAGGCTCTCCACTTCTGAACGTCATCTGTGTACCGGAACCCCCTGTTCTGTGGTAAAGGTCTGCTCCGGTTGACGTGGTGGCCCAGAATTAGGCCTGTGATCCCACCGCTGCTGTCGGCGCCATACCAGAATTCTCCCAGGATCCATCATAAAAATGATACCATTAATGAAAACCAAATTAATTATATTTTCTTTTACAGCACCACTCTACAATGATCGTACAAAGAATGTTTTTCTTAACTTAATTTCTTATTGCCCGTTTGTAACTCGCACCAACTCCGCCATATCTTATTTTTCAATAATAACATATTTTCTTTATTACAAACATAATTAATATCAACGGTTTACAAAACAATATAAAATAAATAATAATATTGCAATTATTTTAAATCTTCATTAAAAGCTGAAATATATCTTAATTAGCTTATTCAGAAATAATTATAATAAAAAATACACCGGAAATGTCGCATTTAACACATTTATGGCAAAAATAAATCATATTTCTATTTTAAAATTCTTAAAACAATATTAGATTACAATTAAACATAACCAAAACTTTTATTAAATCTAATTAATTTAATTCGTTACTTATCATAGTAATCTGTTCGTACTTTTCTATATTTTATTTACTTTATAACAAGGAGTTGCTAATAATATTTCCTGCTATCTAAGTTCCGATAGATGGCACTACAGATAATAAAGCTTTGATTTAATTTGTTACTTGCTTACATTGACACCAGATGGCTGTATGGTCGCGCGCCCATATATACTTATTTTATTATGTTACGTAGTTAGAAAATGTAATACATAGATGGCGCTATAAGTAAATTTAATATTATGCCATCTTTAGAAATCAAACGAGTCTAATAAATACTACCATGGGGAGTAAGACCTATTTTCATTGTGTATTTATTATCTATACTAGCTGTATCCGCAGATCCGCACGCGTTTTTTTAAAATCATATTAAAGAGTTTTAGAATTATATGTACAATTACAGATGCGCACCTAGAGGTAAACTTATTTTATTATATTACGTAGTTAGAAAATGTAATACATAGATGGCGCTATAAGTAAATTTAATATTATGCCATCTTTAGAAATCAAACGAGTCTAATAAATACTACCATAGGGAGTAAGACCTATTTTCATTGAGTATTAATTTATTATCTATACTAGCTGTATCCGCAGATCCGCACGTGTTTTTTTAAAATCATATTAAAGAATTTTAGAATTATATGTACAATTACAGAAACGCTCTTTAAAATAACTGGAAGTACGTGCTCACTTACTGTATAAGGAAGTAATGAAGCAATAACTTAAAAAAGATTTTGTGACTATACAAAAAATAAACGCTTGTCTGTTCCGCAAGAAATTGTATTATGGAACTCTTTACATAATACGTTTATAATCTAAGATCTTATTAGGAAGACCTCTATATCATTAATGTTATTAATAATTATAATGTCGAATTGTAAACAATAACCTGATAATTATTTCTCTTATTAAAAACAAAGAATGAGTTGAAATCTTGCTAAATTTCATGCAGACAAAGTCGCGGGTAATAGCTAGTTTAAATTAAAATAAATTACTTTTTATAAGGTCCGCTATCTGCCAGTGAAAGTCACCATGAAAATCGGTCTAACTGTTTTAGAGAAAGCACTGTGAGCGGAGCCACGGTTAACAGCTAGTATAAACCAAAATTGCCTAAATTACTTTTTGCAAAGTCAGCTATCTGCCAGTGAAAGTCTCGTGAAAACTGGTCTAACCGTTTTGTAGATAGCATTGCGGGCGAAGACACGGTTATGCTAACAGCTAGTATAAACTAAAATTACTTTTTATAAGATCAGCTATCTGCCAGTGAAAGTTATGTGAAGATCGATCGAACCGTTTTGGGGATAACACTGCGGGCGAAGCCACGGTTAACAGCTAGTGTAAATTAAAATTGCTTAAATTACTTTTTATAAGATCAGCTATCTGCCAGTGAAAGTTATGTGAAGATCAATCGAACCGTTTTGGGGATAACACTGCGGGCGAAGCCACGGTTAACAGCTAGTGTAAATTAAAATTCCTTAAATTACTTTTTATAAGATCAGCTATCTGCCAGTGAAAGCTATGTGAAGATCGGTCGAACCGTTTTGGAGATAACACTACGGGCAAAGCCACGGTTAACAGCTAGTATAAACTAAAATTACTTGAATTACTTTTTATAAGGTCAAGTATCTGCCAGTAAAAGTCTCGTGAAGATCGGTTGAACCGTTTTGGAGATACTACTGTAGACGAAGCCAGAGTTAACAGCTAGTTTAAATTAAAATAGACTAAATTGCTTGTTATGATGCCTGCTATCTGCTGGTGAAAGTTTCGTGAAAATTGATCCAACCGTTTTGGAGATAGCATTGCAGACGAAGCCGCGATTAATAGCTAGTCTAATTTGGAGTAGCCTAAGTAACCCACTGTAATCTGTAAAGTTATCTGCCAGTAACATTCCCGTCAAAATCGGTCCAGCCGTTTAGGAGATTAGCCGGAACAAACAGACAGACAGACATACCGACAAAAATTTTAAAAATTGCATTTTTGTTTTCAGTATCGTGTATACTTTTGTACCCAATCAGTAAAAAAAATAATTTTGATATTACATACAGACACTTCATTTTTATTATATGTATAGAAGAAGATTATTATAATTAATTTAAGTACACAGTTACAGTTTTTGAATTACTCAGTAACAATTACCGGCACCGTTTCCACGCAAGTTCGAAGCATATAATACTCATACACTACTATTTAAATAAAAATAAAAAACGACAAATGTAACAGGTGGTACAGCGACGCTGAAGCTAAAATTACTAGTTTCAGACTGAATGGATCGGCTCGCTCCGGGTACTAGCACTCGACCCACAGAAAACCGATGTGAAGTAATAGTGCTTGCATTGTTGTTTCGTTCGGTCAGTGAGAGTGCCGGAAGCCCACCTTCCCTCCCCTCCTCTCTCTTCTCTCCTCTACTCCCCCCTCCCCCAAAAACAGGCTGGCAACGTACTTGCGATTCCCCTGGTGTTGCAAGTGTCAATGGACGGTGGTGGTTATATATGTAGTAACATTTATATGATAAAATGTTTCACCATCTCTTTTATTCGGGCAGAGGCTTTTAACCAGCGTCGTGACGTCTACTCTCTGATATTGTCTTTATTATTGGGTTCTTATTAAAAATGTAGGTAAGTAAACATTAAAGGCTGGTATATACTCTAATTAAAATGGATAGCTTGCATGCAAAACCAAGACGAGACTTGACTTAGTTTTGGTATTGCGCTCTCAGGCTTGTTTTGTTGGTCTTGCAATTATCTATGAGCCTATTGTTATTTATTAAACACCTAGGGTTAGACCTTATAATAACGTAACATATATTATGTACATTTTGAGCTTATATTGACTCAGACATAGTAAATTGTTTAGTTTGGACCAAATTACTTAGAGTCATCGTAAAACATCGTGAATCCAAGTAGAATAAAGACAGTCTATACAGTTATTTAAATAAAGAATACAAGATAAATGGAAGTACAGTACTACAACTTTAACATATGGTTACTTTATATTAATTCTTTCGGTCGAGAATAACCAATGATGCTTTGGAAAATCTCTCAGCGAGTATTAAAGTGGTAGATATTAAAAAAAATAACGAGCTGTCTTGGTTAATATCGGATATTCCGTCTAATGCGTCCTCCACCACACAAAATGCATTCTGAACTAGTTTTTTTGTTTCGAACTGACGCTATTGGCCTAGCAAGGCCTTTACAGCTTCACCGAATTACTAAGCCGAGCACTTAAGGCATTCAGCTGATTTTATTTGACAACTAGTTCAAGGGTGCACGGCACACCTCGGCTTGGGTTGATGCCTGGGTTAAACAACTCTCGAATCTAACCACACTAAGCTAAGCTACATATTCATACATACATGAGTTAATGATATACACATGTGTACCAGGACCTCAGTAACTCTTATATGTATTTCGTGTCGGACAACTAAGTTAATAAACTAACTCAGTTCGATAAGGGAAAAAATAAAACCTTTGCACTTTATGTGTTAGCGTATGTGCGTGCACTTGTGTGGGGATGATCTGTGTATGGTTGTTGCAGTGATTAATTAATTCAGTGTCACTGTATCCGCACGAGCAGCGTAATCAAGGCCTCCACGCCGAGAGAACGGACTTAGGCTTGAGTCGCTGCCGAACTGGGCCTAGTTAGGTCTGCGGGAGCGAAATTTATCTCCAGACCACGACGGCGTGATCTGTGATTCTAAGCTAGTAGCTCTCAGTTGACTTATATACTCCTCAAACTCTTGGATAACTAAGCCCTGGATACCAGTCTTTGTCTCGACTTTACTAAAATTTGGCGGGCCTGTTCTTGGTCTTACAAAAATGCAACAACAAGACCAAGACCCATTTTGGGCAACATTAATCGTTACTATACTGAACCATTATTTTATATTCTCTTGATATTTCAAGTCGTACCTAAACTATTTTAATCATCGGTATGTCTGTCTGGCATTTGACTCGGTTTACTTAACTGCGTGCACAAGTGTTTATAGTTAAATGAATGTATATTGAATCTAAATTTATTATTTTTCTGAAGGTTATTGTTACTGATATATTAAAATGCCATCTCACACATTACAGCAGGTGAGTGAAATTTTATAATGATACGGGATTAGAGATAAAGATTCACTAGTAGCTCTTGCAATCATCGTATTTCTCTCCACACTTTAGAATCTAATAGTTCGGTGACAATGTGATCCCAGAAGAGTATCTTGGTAATGGTCCGGGCGTGAATGAGCTCCCTGTTGAAATCTGTCAACGGGACACTACACTATGGGGTTCTTCAAGAGGATATTAAAGAGTTGGCAATAGTTGTCCGCGTTCGTAGTTCCGGGTACCACTTAAATACTAAAAGGCGATGTGTCTAATTATTAACCTATCTAATAAGTAATCGCAATACGTATAGGTTCCAAGAATATGCTTACTACAGTTTTCGGTTACACTGTGTCGGCTCTTATAATGGAGCTATATTTTAAATATTTTATTACTACAACATAGTCGATTAGTAGAGGAGAACAGTGTTGACATAAATTCGAATTCCATGTGAGCTTGACCGTTTACTGGAGAAAGGTATCATTACAGAAACATAGGTTTATGGATTGTGTTTAGGTGTTTGTATCGACCTCAATTTAAGTAAGTCTAGGTAATCTTAAGCGTCTTGGTAGCGTGGTGCTCTTATAGTCTTACTGTATTACCAAATTCAACATATCGTAACGTCCTCGTTTAGCAAACAACACCGCTTAAGTCGAAAATTGGCGGTTTTTACTTTTAAATAACATTGGATAAATATTTTAATGAGGAGTGAAACTCATAACTCATTACAAATCACTAATTATTAGATGAAAATTCTAACATAAAAAAACAGTTTTCATTCCCCTGTAAAATGAATCAAATTGACTTGCGCGGTGTTGTTTGCTAAACGACCATGTTTGATTAAAGACGAGCTAATGATTTTATTATAAGCGGTGGTTTGCACGCGATGACGGCATGATTTATTCAAGAACATTTTATTTCATAATTTAAATAATTTTGAAAATCTCAATAGATTTGGTAGGTGGTAGAGCCACGCTGAAGCTATTACTGGTTTCAGCATGAATGGGTCGGCTCTCCCGGGGTAGTACCACCCTCTCATAGAAAACCGACGTGAAGTAACAGTGCTTGCATTGTTGCGTTTCGTTCGGTCAGTAAGAGCGCCGGAGACCCACCTCCCCTCCCTTTCCACTTTCCGCTTCCCCTTCCCTTCCTCCCCCCTCCCCCACAGAGGCTGGCAACGCACTTGTGACTCCCCTGATGTTGCAAGTGTCTATGGACGGTGGTGATCACTTACATCAGGTGACCCACCTGTTCGTTTGCCTCCTATGATATAAAAAAAAAAAAAAAGATTTAACCTGTTCCAACTATTAGATATCAATATGAAATCTTTTAAAATGAATAAGAAGTAAGCAACCTTCGGTCCTGTTTAACGTTAAATGTTTACAAAAACAGGAAAATTAAACAATAACTGGCTGCATGTGAGTTTTTATGTAGCCTTTTTTTTCTTAATATATTATATATTCATTCTGTAATTGACTTACTATAAAAACAATAAAAATGGGATTTATTCGAATTATAATTTAATTATGTACATGTGAGGTATAATACATAATTCCGAAATTGAAAGGCTATAAAGTAATCAATAATATTAAAAAAAAATTTAGACATATTAATTACAAGAAAATAAAATTGTATTATGCCCGACTTTGATAAAATTTAATATCCGGAAATGATGAGATGCCATTCCTAACTTCTTGGAGTATAAGTATTGTTAATAATATATTCTCGTTAATTTGACAATTCTTGAAATGTTTTTTTTTATATATCATAGGAGCCAAAGGAACAGGCGGGTCACCTGATGTTAAGTGATCACCGCCGTCCATAGACATTAACAACGTCAGGGGTGTCGCAAGTGCGTTACAAGTGTGTTTCTGGGGAGGGGAGAGGGAAGGGAGTGAGGGGGGTGCCTACGGCACTCTCACTGACCGAACGAAACGCAACAATGCAAGCACTGGTACTTCACGTGAGTGTTTCTGTGGGTCAGGTGGTACTACCGCGGGCGAGCCAACCCACTCATGCTGAAGCCAGTAATAGCTAGCAGTAGTTGCTTCAGCGTGCCTCTAACACCTACAAAATACAGGGATAGTTATTATCCGAACGGGATGTAACGTTTTCGAAGTTCATGCCTGCCTCATTTGTTTTCAAGATTGAATAACCTATTACAGTCGATAATATCATGCCAATACACATCCCATTATTTTAACTAACGCTTTTTATAAATGCAAATGGTTCTATAGATTACATCTGTATTCGTGTTTGTAAGTGTTTATATAGATATTTCTTTGCAATTTCAGGTTCTGGTACACGTCGGCTTGGTAATAAGTAGTATAGGTGAAGGAATGGTTGCTGGTCAAATATCAGGCATGATTGCAGACTTACAGTCAAATGATAGCGACGTCTTTCTCAGTAAAGAAGTCATCTCCTGGATAGGTTCGTATTTCTCGTATTCATTAATACAAGAAAAGGAATTAACTGTTAGCATAATTACTCACTTATGTATGGAGACGCTAACCGGTTAGACACGATAAAGTTTATCAATACATTTTTCATGAAAATAATTATGTAGAATTTGTTGACTGACGGTTCGTGGAGGTATCGAATATATGTGATAATTATGGTAGGTGTTTATTGTATACTAGCTGACCCGTGCAACTTCGTCTGCGCCGAATAGGTTATTACCAGTTCCAATTTTATTTCCAAACGCCAAAAATCTTAAAAAACCTAAAACCTGATTGTAGCGAAACTTATCGGGTCCAATTGTGACTCAAAACTATACTATAAATATATTGGCAAGAAATGTCTTTCCGATATTCACTGGGTTGCTCCTTTGACCCTCACCTCCACGCCCCATTTACTATAATATATATTTCCCTAAATAAAAAAGTAATCTAATATACCTTTCTAAAAGTGAAATAATTTTCAAAATTGGATCAGTAGTATCAGAGATTACCCCGAACATCAAAACTCACAAATTACAACTTTTTAGTTTTGGAGTTCCATGGATATGAATTCTACAATTGTCAAATTAGTCATGGGAGAGTCACTTTATAGATAATATTAAATTTTTATTACATAATTTAGTTCTTCCAGACCTTAGACCTTAGACATTAGACCACTAAGATACACAAAGACAAACACAACACTTCAGATATCAGGCCTTAAATAAATATATATTTACATAATAATTACTGTTAGTTACTGTGTTATGTTGAAGTTTAATTTTGTTAAAACACATAAAATTAGAGTACTGGCAAAATGAGAAAATACATACCTTTGTGCATTTGTTAAAATCAGACGGACGTAGTATATTGTTAGGTAAAAAAAATATCATACAATAAAATACTAAATTGGGGTAAAATTGGGGTAATCGAAAAAATGTGTTCTAGAGTGCCTTCATCCGACCCCTATACACATTTGATTTGTTGCTGATTCTGAACTTTGCAAGATGCACTGGAGAGCACTCAGTCTACAGATAGTAGACGCAGCAAACTTACAACAGCCACGAAATTTATAAACCCATGGCTTATCAGGAATGTTATCCTAAATGGAAGCATAAGATTTGCCTTTAATTTGGTAGAATACATTCCAGTTTGAGTTCCATGACAGTAACAAATCAGTCTTGTTTGGGGAGGATAAATCCTGAACATAGGTTTTATAATGATCGAAATATCCAGTCTGGATAGCTTCTTTAGCGATAAGATCAACAGCTTCATTACCCTGGATCACACTATGTCCTTGTATCTATGCCAGAACTACATAAATTCCTAAAAAAATACATTGATACAAATGGAATTGATTAATTGTGATAACTGATGTTTCATTGAAATATGTCAAACATGTCAAAACCATATCAAATGTATTGTAAAAAGTTTCAATAAGAAGAAAAAGCCCTTTCTTTCTTTAAGGCAAATAATTTCATTAAAATATTTAAAAAAAAAGTTTATATATATACATTTTTTGATACAGATACATTTTTTTGATGATTTGACCTGTAAAGGTGTGATGCGCATTAAAAAACACAACGTTAACCGGCTATCAGATATCCTGAATCCTGTTTGGAAGGGCATAATATATCTTCATATTAAAGAACCAGCTTTTCTAAAATTCTCGTTCTTCCAACGTTGCTGGCTCTTTTACTAAGGTGTCGCAAAAAATTCTAGTTACATTAACTACAATTTTTTGTCTTTCGTTATCCCGGAGAACCCCTTGCGTTTTATGTGACAAAAAGTATCCTAAATGTAACCTTGTAATATTAGTTATTACTGTGTCAAATTTCGTTAAAATCGGTTCAGTAGTTTCAGCGTGATGCGTGTTCACAGGGACAGAAAGACAGACAAAATGACAAAAATTGTAAAAGGATTATTTTTGGCTTCTATATCGATAACAAAGTCTACCTCGATCAAAATTTTCAAAAAATATTTAATGTACAGATTTGGCTTGTTACAGTTTTATTATAGTATAGAATAGAATAGATTTAAGTCATACAGAGATAATAGCAAATGCTATGGATCCCACGTGTATCTGTAGAAAAGTGACTGATTAGGAAAAAGGTTGTGTGAGTTGACACGCGGTAGAAGTAAAACTTAGTATTCTAATTAGTGTTTAAGAGAATGAGATGAATACTGTATGAAGGTGATAAACATTAGTTTTCGCTACTGTTTTGTAATATTTTAATACATATTAACAATGTTAATATACACAACACAGAATAATTAAAAAAAATGCACGATAGTCACTACGATCCAACAGAAAATAATGTGCCAAAGATTTCAAAGTTTTTCAGCCTCTTTGTATATACTTCGAGTACATTAAGAGTACAGCATACAGCATGGATACTAGTCTCCGTGGTAGACAGAGTCTCGTATACGCTGGTTTAGTGGGAACGCAGAACGCTACGAGCTATTGCATAAAGAAGATACGAAAGATAGAAAAACTATATAGAGATCATTCTATCTCATTCTCTCACAACTTATAACCTATATATGGGGCATTCCATGCCAAATCACCGAGTTTTTTTTTCGACCCCTTTCGATTTGGCTAAAAATTTGGTATTATTTTCTACCCTACCAATAACATTTTTCTGAATTTTTTCAGATTTTTTTACCCAATCCAAAAAAAGTTACGAATTTAAAAAAAAACGCTCTTTTTTTTCAAATTGCTATAACTTTGACACAAATTGACCTTTTGGCACTTTTTTTTTTGTTTATTCTTGTTTTTAAATGTAGTTTTTAGAAAAAAATCCAAAAAAATTTTCAGAAGTAAAGAACAATAAAATATTTTAGTTTTTTCAAGAAAACCGTCATTTTTTCGAAGTTCGACACTTTGGATTTTCAATTTTTTTGTCTCAAAAAAAACTTCAACTAAAACCGTATTTAACCCCACTATTCCCATATTGTGCCCACTTATTATTCTAATTTTTTTTTTGATTAAAAAAAAAAGTTTTTTCAAATTTTGCTTATTTTCTTAAACTTTGCACTAAAACGATTTTGGTTGGCTTTTATAACCTCAAAAGTAAAAAAAAATTAAACTAAAAAAAACATAAACTGTATTAATAAAACTAAAATACAAAAAGTAAAAAAAAAATAATAAAAAAGTTTTTAAAGCAACTATTTCGCAGAAAAAGACAAAACTAAAAAAAAATAAAAAATTGAGAACACTTTACCTAAAAAAAATATTTGAAGTTAACAAAAATAATTTTACTCTTATTAGTACAGTTTATGTTTTTTTAGTATAATTTTTTTTTTCTTTTGAGGTTATAAAAGCCAACGAAAATCGTTTTAGTGCAAGGTTTAAGAAAATAAGCAAAATTTGATAAAACTTTTTTTTTCAATCGAAAAAAAAAATTAGAAGAATAAGTGGGCACAAAATGGGAATAGTGGGGTTAAATACAGTTTTAGTTGAAGTTTTTTTTGAGACAAACAAATTGAAAATCCAAAGTGTCGAACTTCGAAAAAATTACGGTTTTCTTGAAAAAACTAAAATATTTTATTGTTCTTTACTTCTGAAATTTTTTTTGAATTTTTTTCTTAAAACTACATTTAAAAACAAGAATGAACAAAAAAAAAAGTGCCAAAAGGTCAATTTGTGTCAAAGTTATAGCAATTTGAAAAAAAAAGAGCGTTTTTTTTTTTAATTCGTAACTTTTTTTGGGTTGGGTAAAAAAATCTGAAAAAATTCAGAAAAATGTTATTGGTAGGGTAGAAAATAATACCAAATTTTTAGCCAAATCGAAAGGGGTCGAAAAAAAAACTCGGTGATTTGGCATGGAATGCCCCATATATATCGTTCTCGTTACACATTTTCGTTTTATAAAATGCATTTCTCACGGTTCCAAAAAGAGTTTTAAAACTAAACGTAGATCTTGCTAACACTGGTTTAATCAGCCTCTAATAACAAAATTAATATATATCACTATATGATACTAAAATATTTAATACGTTACTAAAACAAAATACTATAGAAATTAATTACATAATTCCACATTGTAATATCTAAAACTGAACAATAAAATCGTATTGGAACATGTTGAAACAAATGCACTAGAGGTTTCTCTTGGAAGGCGACTTTGTATTTGACCCGAAATATTTAAACAGCAGTTTTGTGTTAACCTAAAAGCAGACTAAGTAAATCGTTCTATGAGCCTGATATCTTTCCTATCATATCACAACATTCAAACGTATTACGGAATAGCTTATAATCAATCAGAATATCATAGCAGCGACAACTCACGCTCATAAGAATCTGTTAATTTATATAAAAGTGTGCGTACCATACGCTCCACGATAGAAGTGAAAACTTAGAAATAAATGCATGCATAGTACATAGAGGTATATCAATGTTTATGTGTTAGTAAGTAGTGGTAATATTTAATTAAGTATAATACACTTGAAATACAAAACATACATAATATTATTGAAGTGAAAAGTTCTTCAGGCGGGTTGAGCGGTATTTTTGGCATGAGATAAATTTACAGTTCCGCGTCATGACATGCTACGTAAACATGACCGGCCATATTGCTCTTGCGCGGCTTGCGTCTGGCTAGCGACGCGTAGTATAGGGGCCTGTGTATATGTAATATTGATATGAGCCTGACGGTTTACTTTCGTTCTCTGTTCAGTGCATCTAAAGAAATTTTCACTTGAAAAATATGTACATCAGTTTCAGTGAAGTAGAGAAATGTAATAGGAATACTACCGCAATTTGTATTCCTACTCTACTATATCTTTTGGGAATTAAAAGTAGCAGTAAGGAATTAAGAAACACTGTTTTCATAATAACTTGGCGATATAGCTGCAAAAATTACTCCATGTAGATCGGTTATTAAAACACAAAAACTTGAATTAAGACTATTTATATGCATAAAAGAATTACATTGCTTCAAGTAGTATGGAAGAGTATCATAAAAAAAAATAGAGCCGTCACGGGACGCCTGGCAGATGTGATATATCGAAATTGTTTTGTATAAGTTATATACCTAAAAGAACAGATTACGATAGGAATCACCTATGGCATAATGAAAAGATAAAGTATTACAAATTTGTTCCATAAAATAACAACTGTTTATATATTTTATTACATAAATATTAATTTGTATTAAATACAAAAAATCAACTAGGTGCAGACGCTGTGAGTTTGGCGGCATTTATCAAAAGGTACTAGGTCGTCGGCGCTGCCGTGTAACACTAGTATAACGAGTGGCCGTCAAAATAATTTCAATCTTATGTTTATACAGATAGGGTTGCAAATGTTTATGAGTATTCCGTTAATAGTGCAAAGTTCGTGTATTGCGTCGCCACGTCGCGCCAAGCAAACTATCAGGTTTACCCGCGCCTATAGGTGTTTCACATCAAAATGCTGTTTCTGACAAACAGGTTCCATCAAAGGACGCGAAAGTAACCCGATAGTTCTATATAGATTAATTTATATTGGTTGTATCTACATGACTTGGCTGTTAGCTACATATTGAGGATCAATTCGGTCAGAATAATCATTAGTCACATGTGTCGTTACATTTCAAATGGGCTAAATCCAATTTTAACACTACCTAATAATTTACGTTATTTTTAAGATGTTCTAATTATGTACATGTAAAATATGATAATCATAAGAAAAGCTAAAAACTGGATTAAAAAAAAAACATGTTACATGAACGATTAAAAATGGATTCATCTCATTTCGAAATGTAACGACACATATATCTTATAACTCTATATTTAATAATAATAAAATTAACAACCTTGAATTAAAATTATTGTATTATTCTACTGGGATTTAGTTGAAAAATCTTTAAACTTCCTTTCTTTACAGCTTCAACTAGTATTGCAGCATCTCTTGTCGGGTTGGGTTTGGCGGCTCTCGTTAGTAACAAGTACGGACGCGGAAAGGCTATTATGATGTTAACCATACCAATAATAATAACCTGGATCATGATTTATTATGGCAACAGTGCAGCAGTTTTCATTATCACAAGGGCTTTAGTTGGTATTTTCTCCGGAGGTATCCTCGTGACCTTATTTATAGCGACAGGTGAATATGCACCTTCACACAGACGACCTCTTTGTTTGTATATCGTCACTTCTGTTGCGTTCATCTCTGGTACGACCTTAAATCATATCTTATGCGTTCTCTTCCATTGGAGAACTGTAGCATTGATATCAATCATTCCGGCTGTGATTTCGTGTATTCTTCCCTACTTTTGGGTGGAAAGCCCTTCATGGTTGGCTTCTAAAGGAAGATTTGAAGAGTGTGAAGTAGCTTTTAGATCTCTTTACGGACATTCTGAAAGTGCAGATGCAGAATTAAATCTGCTTATAAATATTGAGAAAACGAAACAAGACCATAGTCAAAGAGAGCGTGAAAATTTTAAATCTTTTTTACATCATTTTTTAATTTTATTCACCAAAAAGTCATTTTGGAATTTATGCTATTTAAACGTCGCCACTATTGTGTATAAAACGGCGGGTGGAAAATATTTCTTTATTACGCTCGCTATCACAATGCTCCAGGACTTAACAGGCAGTGGTGATATATTGTACTTTACATTAGTGGTCGACGGATTCTTTTTAATAGGCACGTGTCTTTCTTGTTTATTAATAAGCAGAATAAAAATGAGAACATTGTTGTTCTCATCTGGTGCGATATCCGTTATTATACTGGTGATATTAACTACTTGTATATATTTTAAATTGACACTTGTGATAAGTTTTGCTTGGACCAAATGTATATTACTTGCTTTATACTTCATCACTATTAATGCTGGACCTTACCCTGTTTTAGACAGTTTGATCGCAGAAATATATCCTTTAGAACTGAAAGGGTACTATATGTTTCTTTTTGGTGTTATATCGACGATTTCTCTGTTCTTAAATTTAAAGTTTGCCTTAGATATGGTAAATGTATTGAACTATCATGGTATATTTTTATTAAACATAATTTTTGTGGTCGCTTCGCTCGTTTATATGTGGTTTCGACTACCAGAAACTAAAGGTAGAACATTACAAGAGATTGAGCTTTTTTTTGAAAATAATACATTCGAGAAAGTAGACAAAATGAAGAGAGAAATCCATCCCAATGAATTAATCACCCTCATGAATCGTGAGTTAGAAGAAAAAAATGTTCAAAACTAGAGGAATTCTGAGCTCACTGCACAATTAATTGTAAAAAATATATAATTATAAAAAGAATACAATCAAAGATTGTTGTAGTCGTATAGAAACTTAGATTATTCCAATTCAATGCTATATATTAGATCTTTTTGTGCAATAAAATAAATATATATTTCAATAAATCGAAGTTTTAATAAAAAAAATAAATGACTCAAAAATCCAATTTTTAAAGTTTGACCATGTGTATACGTTCGACTTAAATTTAAATAAAGCCCTAAAAATAAATAAAGCGCTTTTAACCAATTCTAAAAGTAGGGATAAGTAGTATAATTTTATACTTATAAAAATATATTATATTATTTGGTCGTGGTAGAAAATATTACCATTATTGTAGCAGAAAAACGTTTAAATAAACATTTTAAAAAAGTTCGTATTTTATTTATTTTACATTTTTAATAAAATATGTTTTTCAGGAATTTCAAGGAAGAGGGAGTAATAATATAATGCACTATGATAATAGTATAAAACTGAATTAAGTTGCTATTTTACTGAAAAAAATAGTGCGTATTTACGTACATCGTATCATTGTAAAAACTCATTAATATTTATTAACACTGATTGGCAGTGGAAGTTTAGGCAGTGTTTAGAGCGCGCGCCTGTTCGCTGTACTGACAGTGCTCGCCGCCCTGGTATAAATAAATTCATATTATTTAAACTAATAAGGGACAGTGAAATTTTCCTTCAAAATATTAAACTTTTATGTATAACGCATGTTGCTGATAAAAAAAAAACATAATTTGAGGGAGAAGTCATTACAATTTTCATTTGTTTATTTAAAAGTTTATTAACAATATGTTAATATATAAATAATTTCAATTTATCGATTATTTATTAAACTGTAAATAATAAACAACAAATCCTGAAAATTTAATTGAAATATCTTTTATGGTTTCTCTGTATCTATTTTTTAATTAAAGGTCTCCAAAATTTTCATTAGCAAAAAAAATGTTGTAAAAATGAAAATTAAAAAAAACCGTTTTATGGTATCATTATTGATAGTGACTACTTTATATTGAAATATACTAATTTTAATTCCATGATCAAGTGGGAAAAGGAGGGTCCACTTGACGTGATCTTACTTATATGTTATTATTAATATTTATATAGCTTTTAATGGTCTACGAGGATTCACAAATAGATAGTGTTTTTAAAAAACTGTGCTTATAATTTTCAAACATAAACTCAATACAAAAGCAAACCAGACACAATTATTGATCTAAACATCTCGTGATAATTCTTTTACTAATTATATAATAAAACAGATTTCGCCTTCTTATTTATAGGTACGGTAGACCAATTGAAATTTTTCGGAATGAATAATGCGAATATACTTTTTCGAATTTCAACAATCATACAATTCATCATAATATCGGTTCTGTTTCTAAATCAATTAAAAAAATAGGTGTTTAATATTTCACTCAACATCAGATGATTTACGCAAAAAGCGCGGTGAATCGCATTCAATATTCACCGCAACCTTTGCCGCGCAGTCGGGCCTGCGTCCCGCAACCCATCCCGCACCCCACTTCGCTTTGTTGGACGGTGGGGCATTCCGACAATAAGCAGTTACATAATGATTAACCTTGAAAAGTGCCCCTTCAATTCTGTTCACTGAGCGCCTTTTATCGTGTGTATCATGATGAGTGTTCTGAAGAGCTGTTTGACCTCATTCCACCTTCTCCTTTCCACTATAGAACTACACGGGCGGGTACGCGTCTCCACAGTTTCACAGTAGCAACCATTCCGGCAAGAACGAAGAAGTTCGAAAGCTCCTATTTTTGTCGTACTGTGAAGATGTGGAATCGTCTCCCAGCCAGTGTGTTCCCTTCCTTGTATGACATGGGGTCCTTCAAACGAGGCGTGAAGAAGCACTTTTGCAGGTCGGCATGATAGCGATGACTGCCATTGCTATTTAACATTGACAGTCGCCGTTGTTTATGGACTGTACTGTACTTTCCATCAGGTACTGTGCAGTCATTTTGCTGAACCAGTGTAAAAAAAAAACCTAGGTGTGATTTTTTTACATTTAAAAGGATCGTTCCCATACTTTTAAAGTTTTAGAACAAATTTTAACTAAGGTTCTCTTTGTTGTTTATTAGTATATGTTTTGATATTATTATTTTATATGTTAAATGTGACCATGAAGTGTCATAACCTAGAATACTGCGAGGGTTTAACCTTTCACTTTGTATATATGTAAGTAATTTGAATCATATTTATTTTATATTTATCGTATGTTTTTGTTTTGGTCAGTTCGGCGGCTATTTCGTTTTATTTACCGTACTTGCATCAAATTCAATTAACACTGTTTCAATTTTAAAATATTAAAAACTGCTTATACGAGTAGATAGATAAAGTCAGCGGTAACGGAAGTGCGTTGTATTAAATCAATTCATTGAATGCCCCAAAACTGTCAAAATGCCCTCGTGTATGAGATATTGTACAAACTATACAAGAGAAACTTCTAGAAGTCAAGGAACCACATATCATTCGTAAGTAATTACTATTTCCAAGAATAATTATACACTCATCAAAAAAGTCTAAGCAACATGTACTAATTTAAATTTTAGGATGGTTCTTCACATTATAACGTATTTTATTTTTAAAATAATATCTTTAGGGTTCTATGAAGTAAAAATAACAGCTGTTGTCTTTATAAGTTCTTTTAATAACAGAAATAAACAATATTAGAATATACTGTAGAAACTAAGATACATAAGAAACTAAACTTTTTTCTTACAAAATGAAATTTCTAAAGAAAATGTATTTATTGTGAAAGAATAGAACAATTTA
This sequence comes from Antheraea yamamai, assembly GCA_036509395.1. Lineage (NCBI taxonomy): Eukaryota > Metazoa > Arthropoda > Insecta > Lepidoptera > Saturniidae > Antheraea > Antheraea yamamai. Next base: position 16,897,999 of record AP028435.1, on the reverse strand, counting down.
ATACAAAGTATGGGCTCCTCTGCTATTCAGAACTTGTCGGCAACGATTATTCATTGAATTAATGAGACTGTTTATGTCATCTTGCGGTATTCGCTCCCAATTGAATTGTAGCAAATCCTTCAGCTGTTGGGTTGTTGTCGCTCCATCCAAGTCCTTCAAGACACGTCTGTGGAGCATGTCCCATGCGTGCTCGATGGAGTTGAGATCTGGCGATTGTGCAGGCCAGGGTAATACCCGGATGTTCTCCGTTGCAAAGTATTCACTGGTTCGCCGAGCTGTATGTGAACGCGCATTGTCATGCATTAACTTAAAAACGGAGCCAAAGGTTTGTGCAAATGGGTAGACATAAGGTCTGAGAATATCCTCAATGTAATTTTCAGCATTCATGTTTCCATTTACAAAAACGAGCTCAGTTCGCCTGTTCTTCATAATACCCGCCCATAACATAACTGTTGAGCCGTTGTATGGATGAACTTCCTGAACGCACCTGAGCCTTTCAGTATTTCCGGGCCGACGATACACTCGCACCCTTCTTGTATCAGGCTTAAACCCGAATCGCGACTCATCGGAAAACATAATTTTATCCCATTGTTCCTGGGTCCATGTTATGCGTTCTCTACACCATTCATATCGACGAGCGCGATTCCCGTGACGTATCGGTGGGCACCTGATTGGGCGTCGAGCTCGTAGGCCGTACTCATGCAGTCGATTTCGCACAGTTTGAGGACTTACATCAACACCACTTGAAATTTGTAGCCTCAAACTTATCTCTCGAGCGGTTAACATCGGCTGGCGTCTTGCAGTCAGTTGTATGTACCGGTCTTGCCGAGTGATTGTACTCCTTTTACGGCCTGGATGCTATTCAGCGGGTTCTCCTGTATTATTGTAGCGCTGCCAAAGACGACAAATAAGACTTCTATGAATGCCAAAATGTCGAGATACCTGAGATTGATTACTTCCCGCTTGCAATATCCCTACAGCTCTTTGCATTTCATCTGCCATCAAATGACGTCGCATCATGACGTAAAGAATATGTAACAATTCAATTTTGTCGCTAACTTTATTTAAATGGTTGGTAAAATTATAAAATCAAGACTAAACGTAGCAATTAAAACGCACTTAAATTCAAACAAATTCGCAGTCATTTGAATTTTATGAAAAAACAAAACATAATCAATTTTTTTTTTACAACCAGCCAGTATGTCATCAATAATAAAAAAGTTTACTTACCTACGCACTTTGTTTGAGTAAATACTTAGAAATTAATTAATATAAATGGTAAAACTTGTAATATCACGCATGTTGCTTAGACTTTTTTGATGTGTGTATATTTTCAAAAATTAAATATTACAGCGTAAAATTTTACGTCAAAAAATGACGAAGGGAACAAAGATTAAAATTATATTATAAGAACAGTACGGCCTGCCTATACAAATTGTGGAACAGCTTTAAATTGTAGATTTTTTTTTGTTATTTATATAATTTAATTGAAAAATGTTTCTTATGTGTTCCATTAATTGCTATTTCATGTTATCTGGCTGTATATTCTAATTATAATAACTACTACAATAATAGCGTTATTTTGATTAAATATGATTGCATATCTAATCTATCATTGCCGTATAACGTTTGTAAGTAAAAGGAAATTTGTATACACCGAATAAAAATATAATAAAGTACAAAATGTAAACGGGCTAAAATAACACTTTAATAATATTCGTATAATTAAATTTGTATAATAAAATTGATTTTATTTTCATTTATGTACTTTCAATAAGATTTCACTTTTTTATTAATTTTATATGATGTTACAAATAAAGCCTCTGTGAGTCAATCTATCTTTAGGCATATATTTTAACAAACCATGATGTCATATCTGTTTTGATTATTCTTTAATTTTGACTGACAGATCTAAAATATAACTATTTGTTTTTTACCACAGAGTTTCATATATTACTTCGTGTATGTGCCATTTGCTTTGTCAAAATATTATATAGGTAACGTATCTACGTCTTTTTACTTATAATATCTTTAGTTTTATATCTTGATTTATATTAATGCAAAATTTTAAGACTTCGGCTCATTCTGTAATTTTATTTAGAAAAATAGGCATCATCTTATTGATTACAATTCAACGTTATAATTAATAGTAATTTTGAAGATAGAAGATGTCTTTCTAATAAGATCTTAGATCATAAACGTATTACATTAAGAGTTCCATAATAGAATATCTTGCGGAACAGACAAGCGATTACTTTGTGTATAATCGAAAATCTTGATTATAATGACCATATTATATCTATATAATAACATATTTAGGCCGTACAAGGCCGAAAGTTTCTTGGCAGCCCAAAGAACGCTGGTTGGACATGGTAAAGGCGGACATAAAGCAGAACAACTTCACACAAAAGGATGCCGAAGACCGGGCAAAGTGGAGGAAGTTAAGCTGGAAAGCGGGCCCTGGCATCAGGCTGGAAAAACGTTAAGAAGAAGAAGGACATCTTTAGGACATTTTTTTTGTATATCAAAGGCAGGCAAACGAACAGGTGTGTCACCTGATGTTAAGTGATCACCACCGTCCATAGACACTAACAACACCAGGAGAGTCCCAAGTACGTTGCCAGCCTGTGTATGGGGGCGGGGTTAGGGGTAGGGCTAGGGGGAAGAGAAAGGGATAAGGGAGGTGGGCCTCCGGCGCTCTCATTGACAGAACGAAACGCAACAATGCAAGTAATGTACCGGAATGACATGGTATGTAATTTTATTTGCATTTATTTTTGTATTATAGTTTTCATATTTTATATTATTATAATGGTTTATTGTATGTAATTTTATATTAATATCCTGAATGATACCAACTTTATTAATTTAAGTCAATATACGCCGATTTACGTGATTCAAAATCCTGAAGCCACGCAGGCGATTTCTATTACGACAGCACCAACGTTGAACAAAAACCAGTGAGTAAATAACCTGAAAAGTCTGTACGAAGACAGTGGCACAATAGAACGCGTAGTTGGAAGTACTAAGAAAATACTGAAACTGCGTATCCTAAAAAAAACCGGAAAATGCAATCATCGAGAACAGTCTAAAGTTGGCAAGTTTTCTGTTACCTAAAAATGACAATATAGCAAGCAAAACATATATCTTCAAACATTGCCGCTCATACAGACACTATAAATGGCCTACCAAAGCTAAAGCCTACAGGAAAATCGTAAAAATAAAAGATCCTATCAGACTTCGTAGTTAGGAGGTGTAGGGTGTTAGGAGAACGCTTCCGAAAACGAAGACAGATGATAGTAGTAATGATACCTTTGATGATGGGACGGAAAAAAATCGGTCCTGTTTGAAAAAAAATCATATTTTGAAAACGTTCTATTAGCATTATTTATGCTCCATCATGTTAGTACAGCTAAATGAAACGATAGTTTCATAAAAAATACATTAATTTACTAAAAATAAACAGCAAAGTATAACAAAAACAAAAAAACAGCTGATACTCGGGTCAACGAACGTCAGCTAGCGATCGTGCAAATACTTATTTACAACATTTAATCGTTTCTTTTAACAATTACAAGTAATTTTAGATAGTTGTGACGGACATATCTGTTTTCAAGTTATGGTATTGGACGGACTAAAAACGGAAACAATGGTAACGTAAAGTATAAGAATATTATTTTAAATTCATTCTGATAGATTATTTAATTGTCGATCATAAATGTAATTAATTTTAACTATGAAATTATTCTATACCATTTTATTTTTAATTTCTTGTACAAAATCAAAGATAAAGATTAAATAGTTTTTATAATTGTGTACGTGAGTATGTAATTAGGTTAATTTAATATTCTAATATCATTTTTGTAGTAACTAGCTTCTTGTTAAGTCAGGGTACAATTGATTGTATATTTGTATTAAATAACTAGAGTTATAACTTCTAAATTCTATAAAAAGACTAGTCAGTAGGGATAACTATGCTTAATATAAAATAAAAGTTGAGAATGTCTAACGCTTTATTGATCTGTGGAAATGATCAAAGTGCCGTCAACTGCGGCGCGCAAAAGGAGCGGTTTGTTTTGGCGGGATTCGGGATCGTGCACATCGGTAGCTGCCGGGGTGGGGTGGTGTTACATTGCTTTTTTTTTTTAATCAGGCTCGATTTTTTTTCCGTCCCATCATCAAAGATATCATTAGTACTATCGCCTGTCTTCGTTTTCGGAAGCGGTCTCCTAACATCCTGTATATAGTAACCATGAACATATAGTGGTACAACAAAATAATCCCAAGGAGGGTTGATGTCAGGCAGGCGGCCGGTCGTAAAAATTTAGCCAAATCGTACACCACAACATGACAAACATGTTGTATCGACCCTACCCTTAAGTGGGATAAGGGTAAGAAGAAGAAGATGAAAGAGCATATCTGTAATTGTATATGTTCTCATAATTTTACATTTCTTTAATACAATTTAAAAAACGCGCGCGGAGCCGCGAGTAATAGTTAGTTAAAAATAATATTGATGTTCCAAACAACAGTTTTTATTACCGTCGTAGTTATATACTATGATTAATAGATGGCGCTGTATATAAGTTTATACAAAAAAAGAAAACAACATATCCATATTTCTCAAACAAAATGTATCGATTATGTAAATAAAAAAAAACAGTATGCGCAAATAAATTGTTATTTTATTAAAGAGTTATGAGTAATTACAGTCTTTAAAAAATGAACGAGTCCAATAAATATTACCATGAGTAGCACATATATTTTTTATTTAATTTTATCTGATAATTATGTTATATTTCGTGTTTTGGTGTCTTTTTGTTTCTTTGGAGTTTTTTTTATATTGAAGTTGGTTTAATTTTTTTCTTATATGTGTACACAGTTATTTTTCATATTGATTGTAAGTAAATATACGTTTTCTATAGGGTAAAAACAAGTAACGTCTGACGACCTTTAGAATGCTAATCTATTATCGCGTAATAAATATTAAAATCGTAGGTCATGCAATATTTAAAATGACACTAAAATGTTAAACTATGTAACAAATAGATGAAAGGAACTGAATTTTAATATCAAAATGTTTCATATAGAAATGTACCGTAATTCGTTTTGAAATACTCTTAATGAAAGTGGTTAGTTCTAGAAATTTTTGGTGCACCTTTCTCGACCTGAATCCGTCGACGACTAATGTAAAGTACAATATATCACCACTGCCTGTTAAGTCCTGGAGCATTGTGATAGCGATCGTAAGGAAGAAATATTTTCCACACGCAGTTTTATATACAACAGTGGCGACGTTTATATAGCATAAATTCCAAAAAGACTTTTTGGTGAATAAAATTATCAATTTATTCAAAAGAGATTTACAATTTTCACCCTCTCTTTGACTATTGCCTTGTTTTATTTTCTCAATATTTATAAGGATATTTAATTCTGCATCTGCACTTTCAGAATGCCCGTAGAGTGCTCTAAAAGCAACTTCAGACTCTTCGAATCTTCCTTTAGAAGCTAACCATGAAGAGCTTTCCACAAAGAAATAAGAAAGAATACATTAAATCACAGCCGGAACGATCGGTATTAATGCTACAGTACTCTAATGGAAGAGAACGCATAAAATATGACAAGGCTGTGCCAAAAGTGAACGCAACATAGGTAACGATATACAAACAAAGATGCCGTCTGTGTGAACGTGCATATTCACCTGTCGCTATACATAGCAATACAAGGATACCTCCGGAAAAAATACCGACTAAAGCTCTTGCACTTATAAAAATTGCTGCACTGTTGCCATAATATATCATGGTCCAGGATACTATTATTGGTAAGGTTAACATTGTGATGGCCTTTCCGCGTCCGTGCTTGTTACTAACGAGTGCTGCCAAGCCGAATCCAATAAGAGACCCTGCAACACTAGTTGAAGCTGCAAAGAAAGAAAATCCATATATAAATAGGCAGAGGGAAAACAGTTAAAAACATCTTCGTTCTCTATTTATCAACCGCTTTTCTTTATTTCTTCTTTGTTTACAAGTCATTTGTAAGAGGTAGCTTTAGTGTTATTAATAAAAAACTTAGAAACATTCCGTTTTTTTAACATTGAGATTTGGTCGAATTTAAGCACAATCAAATATTCTTATAATATTCTCAATCTCCATATTTAAAGTTTGTAAATTGTATTATTATTAAAGATAGATTTATAGGATAAATAATTAATGATTATGATAACTCTGTATATATGTATTTTAGAGCCGGCACCAGAGTCACGTTTATCATTTTAGATTTTAGGCAAAACCTATTAGTTCAAGTTCCTAAAGCGATTACACACAACTTATTTTTAAATATATGTAACCTTACGTCCTGAGTAGTGTTTCATGTACTTAGAACGCTTGCGTACTAACAGAGTTGAGTCTGTGTATAAATGTATAGGAGGTACTAGCTGAGAAAGGTGACTAAAAATAAGAGCAACTTTAGTTAAATTTGTATGGCTGATTATTATATATGTTTCATAAAATATCACTCTAATGTAGTATCTAGTATCGCCAGACACTTTCGCCTCACCGAAACTTCTGACAAATACTTTAAAGCGCAGATTTTTTTTAATGAACTTCATTTATATTTAAATTCTTGATTTTTAGATATGTTATTCAGATAACTAATAGAAAATTATATTTCATCAGCCAGAGAGATTGTAATGACGAAACATCCCCCCAGACGTGCACAATAGTGAGCTGTTAGTATGAGCGCGAGAGTTTTAACAGTCTAATCAGATGAATTTTTGTACATAAGTGACTGATCATGTTGTTAATTGTTGATTCCTCTATTGTAATTATACAGTAATGGAGAAATACGAACCTATCCAGGAGATGACTTCTTGACTGAGTATAGACTTGAATAAATATATCGCTATCCTTTGACTGTAAGCCCGCAACCATGCCTGATAATTGACCAACAACTATTACTCCACTTATACCACTTACTACTAAGCCGGTGCGGACCAGAACCTGAAAGTATAACAAACAATCCTTTATAAAAAACACGTTACAAAATAGTTGTACTAATAAAGTGCATTGGTTCATATAATTATATGTTATCGCATGTTGATAGGTGGTAGAGCCACGTTGAAGCCATTATCGGTTTCAGCATGAATGGGTCGGCTCGCCCGGGGTAGTACCACACTCTCACAGAAACACCCACGTGAAGTAACAGTGCTGGCATTGTTGCATTTCGTTTAGTCTGCGAGAGCGCCGTTGGCCCACCTCCTTTCCCTCTTTCCCTTCCCCTTTCTCCTTTCCCTACCCCTCCCCCATACACAGGCTGGCAACGCACTTGCGACTCCCCTGGTGTTGCTAGTGTCTATGGACGGTGGTGATCACTTAACATCAAGTGACCCACATGTTCGTTTGCCTGCTTTTGACATAAAAAAAACCTTTGATCACTGATATGGTAAAAAATGGGAAGTATAGAAGTTAAATGATACCTATTATTTATAAATATTATTATTATTCATAATGGATTTCTAGCCTTACAAGGTTACACAAATAGATACAGTATTTAGAAATTCTACCTACAAGTTTCAAACATAAACTACACACAATAACAAACCAGACATAATTATTGATCTAAGCATTTCGTGATATTTCTTTTACTAACAATTGAATAAAACTGATTTATTTAATTTTTGCTTATTTATATTATGATTACGATATTTTAAGTGTAGAAGGAAAAATGATTATTTTCTTGTAAAGATATTGAATTTATGTATTCAGTTAATTTATAACTTTCTATACAACGACATATACGAGGTGTGTTCAGAAAATAACGGGAATTTGAAAATTTTGCATGTTTGGAGAGTCCAATTCTCAATTTTTTTTATTATGTTGATTTACATGCCCCTTTGTTCGATAAAACTTTCAGCTGTATTCATTGCTTACTTTGTCTGGAGTAGCCGCTAAGTTTAGACGTGTATTATGAACTTGGCGATTTTCGTTTGTTAAACGAATTTTGATTTTGAAATTTTGCGTAAAAATTGAAATAAAGTGTGTGAAATGTTAACAAAGGCCTACGGTGAGTATGTTATGAGTAAAGCAAGAGTTTACGAGAGATATAAGCGTTTCCAAGATGGCTGTGAAGACGTTGAAGAGGACGAGCGCCCCGGACGCCCCGCACATGAACAAAAGTGAAAGCAATGGCTATGAATGATCGCTGAATTATAAGCGGAGAAGTCGCTGATGATGTTGACATATCGAATGGCACATGCCATGAAATTTTTTCGAATATTTTGGGTATGAAACGCGTGGCAGCAAAATTTGTTGCTTCACTTCGTTGCTTGTCCGTGAATTCTTGGCAAAAAACAATACTGTAACGATGCTCCAGCCGCTATATTCACCAGCCATGGCTCCGTGTGACTTTTTCTTATTTCCAACATCAGAATCAAAAAATCAAAATCTGTAATACTTTATTCAGTTTAGGCCCTAATAAGGCGCTTATGAACGTCAAAACTACCACCAGTTCGGAAAACAACCCAGTTATCAAGAAGAACCGGCAAGAAACTCGATTAGGTACTTCTTTTTAACATATATATATATTTCAAATACATTATACGTTACAATACCGTTTTTAGTAGATGCACAGAGAGGAGTCAATTCCAGACGTCACCATCGTTCACGTATTGATCCACTCTATAATAGCCTTTCGACATTAAAACCCGCTTGACATGGTGCTTAAATTTACAATCCGGCAAATCGGTAATATGTTTTGGGACTTTATTGTAAAACCTAACACTATTACCTAAGAAACTATTACTGGTTTTGTTAAGTTTGAAACGTGGGACGACCAGTTTGTCACTGTTTCTAGTATTTAGATCATGCCGGTCCTTTACAAAATGCAGGTTTTCAAAGTTTTTACGGACATACATTAAATTATCAAGAATGTATTGGGTGGGCAGAGTTAGGATACCGAATTCCTAGAACTTAGTTTTTAATGATTTGCGAGGTCCCATATTATATATTGCTCGAACTGCCCGTTTTTATAATAAAAATATGGTGTCTACCTCAGCAGCCGTCCCCCACAGCAGAATACCGTAAAACATTAGGCTATGGAAGTAAGCGAAGTAGACTAACCTAGCAGTGGCAATATCTGTAAGCTGGCGAATTTTACGTATTGCGTATGCAGCCGAACTTAATCTGTTAGCCATTTTTTTTTATATGAGGGCCCCATTGTAATTTAGAATCTAGTGTGATTCCCAAGAATACAGCATTGTCAACTAACCCTACCAAATTCCCTTCGATCTTGATTCTACTATTAACCTGTCTAACATTTGGTAAGGTGAATCTCATACATTTCGTTTTATTTAACAATAAGTTATTTAACGCAAAGCAATGACAAATTTTATTTAATGTATTATTCAGATGCCCAACCTCTGAATCTATCCGTTTCACTTCAAATATAAGTGAAATATCATCTGCAAAAAGCACCATGCCAGCACAGTTTTTAACCATTAGTGGCAGATCATTTATATATATTAAAAACAAAAACGGCCCTAAAATAGAACCCTGAGGGATACCCTGAGTAGATGGAGATGTATGCTAACTTTCTGAGAACGATCTTATAAATAAGATACTAGAAGGTCGAGAGAAGAATCACAAACACCATAGTGTTTTAATTTAAGAATAAGCGTACTATGGTCAACGCAATCAAAGGCCTTAGACAGATCGCAGAGCACACCAATTGCATCCTGCGAATTCTCCCAGGCTCCCAATATATGGTTTATGAGCATTGCACCAATGTCAGTAGTAGATTTTAATTTTCTGGAACCAAACTGTCGACCATCCAGAAACTTTTGCACTCTAAAATAATCTACCAATTGTTTGAGCATAATATTTTCAAAAAATTTACTAATCGACGGTAGTACAGAAACAGGTCTATAATTTCCAAGATTACTTCTGCAACCTGATTTAAACAAAGGAACCACTTTGCTTACTTTCATTAAATTAGGGAAGGCTCCTTTTGCTATACACTGATTAAATATATTCGAGAACTAAAAATAAAGACAACCTTAAAAGGCCATCATTTTACAAGCATAGATGACATCAAGCACATCGCGCAAAAGAGCTAAAGGCTATCCCAAAAATCGAGTCTGAGAGAAGTATTTCGATGATTGAAAGAAGGGTTGGCATAAGTGAATAATATAGAATAGGGACTCAAAATAGGCGACAACATTAATGTAGACGAATGAATAAATATTTTTTTAAAAAAACGAAAATTCCCGTTATATCTTATCTCTACTTATCGTATACTTACTGCTTGACTGTAGGATGTACAATATCCATCAGTTATTTACTATTTAGATTTTTTGTTATTATTAGTGTATCTACTAGTGACGAAGACAAAAATTAGCTCTGGATTAAAATTATTTGTAACTAAATGGAAATGCGACTTAGACTAATAATGATGATTCGTTTATCTCGTATTCCTTATGTAATATTATAAACTATAAGGGTTATAAACTTGAAATTTTGCACAGGGGTTCCTTTTATAACGTAGGGAAGCACTAAGGAAGGATTTTTAAAAATTCACCCCCTAAGGGGGTAAAACGGGGGTGCAAAGTTAGTATGAAACTTTGCCGTTTTTGAACTTATTCGAATGAAATTCAGTATGAAGGTTCTTCATGGAAAGTCATGAAACAAGTGTAAAATATTTTTCCTACAATCATCCCTTAAGGGGATAAATGGGGGTGCAAAGTTAGTATGAAAGTTCTCTGATTTTCAAAGTTATTTCAATAAAATGTTGTATTTGGGTTATAAGTTCCTAATAATGATTATTGCCGATATCCCTTTTTGTGAATTCAATCCCTAAGGGGGTAAAAGAGGGGTGCAAATTTAGTAGGTATAAAAGATTTTGCGTATTTACCTACATTATTTCAATGAAATTCTATATTTATGTTATTAGTTCCTAATAATTAATAGTAGCGATATCTTACTCAGAGTTTAAAATACCTGATTCGAAACTGTCGAAATTCTTCTATCTAGCGGGGCGCGCGCGCACTGATGTGCCACGGTGGTGCATGAGGTAGGGTTGCGGTACGTACGTAGTCGACAAGTGGGCAACCCGAACGCGGGCAGACGTCGGTAATATTTTTTTATACACAACATTTATCTATATTTATAAATATTTCCTACTTTCTTAAATAATATAATAAAATATGTACATAATGATTCTAATTTAATTATAAAACGACGTTTTTAAAGTAACTAAAATACTTTTACAAATATTATAAAATACCTACCTACCCTAAATGACTACCTCATAAAATTATTAAATATGTCTACAGACGATCTACTGTAGACTAATATCGTAAAATAAATAATAACCTCAATATCGCAAACGAAGTTGCGGATAAAAGCGAGTTAACTATAAAAATCAAACGCATTACATGTATAGAAGAATTTATTACATTTATTATACATAATTTATTAAAGTAAAATCAAACACAGTGTATGTTGCATGCTTTTAAATATGCAAGTTATATGCAGCGAAATGGCCATTGCCTACCAGCAAGTTATTAAGAACATATTATAACATAATTAATAATTATAAAAACATTTGTTGAAAGAATTTAAATATTTATTTTATTGCAGAAAAGCTATGTGTTTGCATTGCATTAGAATATAAAAACTTTCTATACAACTGAAGCCATTTTTAATTCTATTGTTTAACAGAAATAGATAATTAATTGTGTAATGAGCTCAAAATTCCCCTGGTTTTGAACTAATTTTATCTTTTTGCTCGCGATTTATCAGAGTGCTTAATTCATCGTAATTATTTTCTCTCTTCATTTTATCTACTTTCTCAAATGTATTATTCTCAAAATAAAGCTCAATTTCTTGTAAAGTCCTACCCTTGGTTTCTGGTAATCGAAACCACATATAAACAAGGGCACCAACGACTAAAATAATGTTTAATAAAAATACACCATGATAGTCCAACACATTAACCATATCTAAGGCAAACTTTAAATTTAAGAACAGAGCCATCGTTGATATAACACCAACAAGAAACAAATAGTACCCTTTCAGTTCTAAAGGATATATTTCTGCGATCAAACTATCTAACACAGGATAAGGCCCAGCATTAATAGTGATAAAATATAAAGCAAGTAATATACATTTGGTCCAAGCGAAACTTATCACGAGTGTCAATTTAAAATATATACAAGTAGTTAATATCGCCAGTAAAATAACGGATATCGCACCACATGAGAACAACAGAGTTCTCATTTTTATTCTGCTTATTAATAAACAAGAAAGGCATGTGCCTATTAAAAAGGATCCGTCAACAACTAACATAAAATACAATATATCACTACTGCCTGTTAAGTCTTGGAGCATTGTAATGGCGAGCGTAGTGAAGAAATATTTTCCACCCGCTATTTTATACACAATTTTGGCAAGGCTTAAATAGTATAAATTCCAAAAAGACCTTTTGGTGAATAGAATTAAATATTTATGTAAAAGGGCTTTAAAATTTTCATTCTTTCCTTGATTATTGCCTTGTTTTATTTTCTCAACATTAAGAAGAAGATGTAATTCTGCGTCTGCAGTTTCAGAATAACCGTAGAGTGCTCTAAAAGCGACTTCACACTCTTTGAATCGTCCTTTGGATGCCAACCATGAAGGGCTTTCCACCCAGAAATAAGGAAGAATACACGAAATCACGGCAGGAATTATTGATATTAATGCTACTGTTCTCCAATGAAAGATTATGCATAAAATGTGACTTAAGGTTATACCAAAGATAAACGCCACAGAGGTGACGATATACAAATAAAGTGGCCGTCTGTACGAAGGTGCATATTCACCTGTTGTTATACATAACATTAAAAAGGTGCCTCCGGCGAAAATACCGACTATAACCTTTGCAATAATAAATACTGCTACACTATTGGCATAATAAATCATAATCCAGGTTACTATTATTGGAATAGTTAATATTATAATAGCTTTTCCGCGTCCGTATTTGTTACTGACGAGTGGCGCCAAACCCATCCCAAAGAGAGATGCTGCACCACTAATTGAAACTGTAAAGAAGGAAATTTAGATAAATTTAAACTAAAGCTCAATAAAATAATACATCTTTATTTATTAATTATTAATGTCCTTAATTTTGTTAATATTAAAAACACAGTTGAAACGGAAGTGCCCGCCTCATAAATAAGCTTCGAATAAGGTCAAGTCAAATTAATAACCGAACTATATCGGGTAATATTTGCAGTTACATCAGCAAGTTCTTATGACAACAGCATTTGTTCATAGATGCTTCACTACTCCTTTCAGTTATAAAATATGTAACTATTTAACTAAAACGCGATATAAAAATTGTGAAATTATAATAATTGTTACGGGTTTTAGATAATTTAACTTTTGTATCGCGACTTTATTGAAATTAGTTTATACATCTCTGAAGTGAAAACTTCTTTAGACAGATTAAATAGTGAACGAAAGTAAATCGTCACAATCGGATCTATGACGCGCTAAAGCATATGTGCTCGGCTTCACATGTCATCAACGATGCAACGTCTACAATTGGACAAGGACTTTCTATAATAAAATAGTGTGGTTAGATAATCACGCTTACCATGCGTGAAGTTTTTATGTTTTATTGGAATTATCGTAGGTGGCAATAAGCGTGTAGAGAAAGAGCCCTCCCCTTTGAGAAAAGGTATCAAAATGGCCGATAATATGCAATTGGCCCATTCGTGTCATTCATGCGCTCCCCATTTCTTTGTACGCATATCTTTATGTCACAAGGTTTATTGTGTATGATGTGGTATTTCAAGTATATATAATATATGTATTTGAATATTGCAATTACCTATTTACCCGGAAACATTGATAAATATAAATGAACTTTACATATATATCTTTACTGGTATTTTTTTTTTGCCATACTTATTGTTTTCGCAAAGAGATCATTTGAAATTGGCAATATAAAGGGAGAGAGGGGTAATCGCGATTTGATACGATTCAGTACTCACTCCTTTGACGTGTTGCAAGAGCATAATATTACTCACTCCTTTGACGTGTTACAAGAGCATAATATTAAGTCACCAAGATTTGTTAGTCCTGATATAGATAAAAGTCAGAGAGTCGTGGTTATTTCAATGTGATTTAGATGCAGGTAAGAGAGACGTGGTAATTTCAAAGTCCGTTAAATATCTTAAGCTTAGCAATCACATGCTTGACAAAATTATCAAATGATTTCATTGCAGACTCGTTCTCCATCCAGCCCAAAAGATCGAATGGACATATACGAAGATTATCACAAAGCATTATGCACCTCTTTACACGTTTTGGCCATAAACACTTTCCATCGTGATGTCGCTATTATGATGATCTGATTAAATGATATTCCGTGTTCTGTATGAATTGTGTGATAGACAGTATGCGTACATGCATACATATGTACGTAATGCTGAAACCAGTAATAGCTTCAGCGGGGCTCTACTACCTTAAAACATCGATGAATATGAATGAACTTTAATTTTCATGTAGCCATAAACGCTTTCCATCGCGTTGATGTTATTATGACGTCATGATTAAGTGTCACCCCGTGCTCTGTTTGAATTGTGTCATATGATAGGAAAGGAAGCGATGATGGCTTAATTGATAGCGTATTCGGACACTGCGATGCACGTAGGTTCGAATCCTAGCATTGGTGAAGGAAAACATCGTACTATAGAAAAACAACTACAGCTTGGTGGTAGGGTTTTTTCTAAGTCCGCTTCGGTAGCTACCATCCTCAAGTTGCCGCCAAGCACCTGTTGGATTTTTTTTTCGAACTGATTACGCTATTGACCTAGCAAGGTCTTAACAGCTTCACCGGAATACTAAGGCGAACGCTTAAGGCACTCAGCCGATTTTATTTGACAACTAGCTCAAGGGTGCGTGGCACACCTCGGCTCGGGCTGTTGCCTGACTCGACCTGTTGGTGTAATCTGGCAGCTGCACTTGAAATCCTCTAGGTTAAGCGTGTTTAACCATCGTAGATCACGATTAAATAACCTATAAAGTAAAAAGAAAAGTAACAGCTACCATATGTGACGATAGGCCTACTTTGCTAATAAATTAATGCGAAAATGTTGTTCCAATAACTATATTTAGGGTCAAATTTAGGTCACCTTCCTAGAACACATCCAGCGCATTTGTGTCAACATGTTATCATAACCTTTATTGTTTATTTTTGATATCAAGTTGTGGTATTGTGTAATATATTCCTATAGTGTTTTATCTTTTGTAGAAATTTTATTATCGTGTTTGTGAATACTTCAGTTTCAGACAATAAATTCTACTTCATTATTTTCATTGGAAATTTATTGATAAATGTAATCGTGTCTAAACAGCTCAATTTACCTACCGTACTTAAGTAATTAATTATGCTAACAGCTAATTTTTCTTTTATACTTAACCAGTTTTAGAGATACTAACCTATCCAAGAGATGGCTTCCTGACTGACAAAGATGTCGCTATCATTTGACTGCAACCCTGCAATCATGCCTGATATTTGACCGGCAATCATTCCTTCACCTATACTGCTCACTACTAAACCAAGGTATACCAGAACCTGAAATGAAAAAAAAAATAATAATCTTACATACACATGTAGGAATATGAAAACAAAGATAATGCACTTTTATTCATAAGAAAACTTTAGAAAAAATGCTGAGATGTTAATTGCGTAATATGTTCCAGTTTCGTAAGTAATTCAAATTTAAAAATAAATGATAACAACTTTAAGCGTCCAAAACGTTATCAGCGATTCCAAAGATATTCCTGTAAAAAAAAATTAAACTAGTTACTACTCGCGGCTCCGTATGCGTTTTATATTCAAAAATACTTTTAATGCAGTGTCTTATTCCATTAAAACAAAGTTAATATTTTATCATTCTTGACTTATATCCTGATTTTAGTGAAAATATTAGTAACATATCAATTCTGGATAAAATTACCAGCTGCCAACGCGGCTTGGAACGTAGTATGCTGAACATCAAAAGAAGATATAAAATAAGATACAAAAAATACAGAGTATTTCTAAAGCCATTGACGCTCTAATCCACGCCCAAAGGCTAAAATGGAAATGGGCCGGCCATGTGGCGAGACTACAAGACGACAGATAGACCAAACGAATTACTACGTGGAATGGTCCAAAACGGAAAAGGTAAGGTAAAAAGAGGAAGACTCCACACAAGATGGCAAGATGACATCATGAGAAAAGCAGGTCCAAACTGGCTAAAAGTAGCTCAAGACAGGGATCAATGGACTTCTTTAGAGAAGGGTTTCACTCGAGTAGGGTTCATGTCTATATCTATACATCCAATAAGAATGTAAATTTATAGCGTCTGTACTTTTTCGATTTTCGAGAAAAGAATTGTTGCAGGTGTCTAGAAATAAGTAATAGAATACATTTCAATCATTTTAGAAATATCTGTCTTTTTTGTTTATTTACCAATTTTGGAACCACATACGTATACTTCTCCTGTACAAAATTTAATTAGATTACATTTTATTTGTAAAAACTTCTTTTACGATTACTGTTAGTAATATTAAGAATTCAAGAGTTAAAAATTTCATTCAAATCTACCTTGTCAGCGGGGCACTTTTTTCTTAAAATATAACTACCTATTTTATCTTTCAACTAGCTTGTGCCCGCGACTTCCTCCGCGTCGAATAGTTACTGTGGACTATCGTAAACATGCAGCGAAAATTCTCATAAGAAAAAAAAAAACTCGATTTTGAAACATTCTTCATTGGTGCTCCGCTTCCGACATATTTAAACAACTATATACCATAACTATACACAGAGAATTACATATATAGACCTAATAACATAGAAGTAGTCCCTCTCCTGCAAAGTCGACTAAAATCTACTTATTATTCAATTGCCATGCTTTTGTTAACATTAAAAAGAAAACGATGATTTCTCATTTTTTGTAAAAGATTCAATATTGATATGGAAAAATCCAGAACAGAAATTGAATCTTCTGAAATATTCAAGATTCTTTCAATAATTAATAAAAAAATTGTAAATAAATAATGCTATCATCGAGTGCAAACCGCTGCTGATAATAAAGTCATAATCCCGTTATATTTGATCACACGTGTCACGTGATTTGGTAATACAGTAAGTAGGTAAGAGCAAAATAGTATCTCGCTATGAAACTCTGTTTGGATGTAGATTTTTAAATTGGGGCGGTATAAATAATCATCATACCGCTGTTTCTTTATTCAGTAGAAGTTCAGGCTCATGTAGAATCTATGGCAACGCTGCGCTCTTCATTTGTTTTTGGGTAATTTGCAGCATTAAAGTATTTTATCGTTCAGTATTTAACTGATCCACATAATTAGGAACGCAGACATTATTGCGAACTCTTTAACAAGCTCTTGAAGAGCCCCATAGTGTATTGCGCTAGAAAAACCTCAGTAGGCAGCTCATTATACGTATCCATCATTCACGATAGAAAACTTCTGTCAACGGCATATTAGATTTTAAGGCATGCAAAAAGTAAGTACGGTAAGATGCAATGGTTGCACAAACTACTGATAATACTGGTCATTATAAAATTTTACTCACCTGCCGTATTATGTGAGGCGGCATTTTAATAAAACAGACTAACGCAAATCCTCAAAAAAATTATAACTGTGAATTATCATATAACTCTAACAATAAACACTTGTCCACACAATGAAGCAAACTGAGTCGAATGCTATACAGAAATACTATACGGTTGGCATCGGGAGACGAATGAATACTACAAGATTCAAGTGGCAACTAACTTTTATTAGATGAAGAGGCATTTATATATACTACCTTACATTTCCCATCTAATAAGAAAATAAAATAAAATAATATTTTTATTTTATGTATAAAGTACAATATTTTAATACTTAAATCTATCTAAATAAGAAAAAAAAAGAAAGAGTTAGTCGACATAACTCAATATTACACAGGTATATAGTTATTATTACAATAATAGCAAAAAAAAAATGTAAAGATAAAATCTTATTTTTTTTCTAGTTACTTAAAACTATTAGGTACATTAGACGGTTATGATTATAATCATAAAAGTAAAAATAAAAGATATAAATGAATCAACAAAACTGAACTGAATCTGCGAATTATCATGAGATGGTTTCTAATTCGAATACCTATCTCTCTGTAGCTGAGTGCTCGTAACTACGTAATATACTTAATAATACAATGGCAAGTGATTATATAGTTTATATACCATATAATATAAAGATAAACATGGTTATACAAGCTTAATGACATAAAATAAAAGAAAAGGTATTTTCTGTCATATCAATAGACATCAATGGTACCTTTTATTACGGTAACATCCTTAACTGGAACTATGAAAAGGTTTTGTCCTATTCTTATGTATTACATCAATTTTATCATTAATATTCACCTCAATGTTTGGAGATACGTCTCGAATAACAGTATAAGGTCCTGAATACAAGTCAGTCAATTTATTACCCGTTTCATTCTTAATCAGGACTTGGTCGTTAGGTTTATAACAAATAGGCTTAGTGTGTCTATCGTATCTATTTTTAATATCAAATGTACTGTTAATTAAATTTTCCCTCGCTTCGATCTGTGATACCTGTAATCGATATTTGAGCTCAAGGGGATAGCTATCGTAATTGTAAAGTGATTCTACCTGCTTAGTAAGATTGGAAGGCAGGTAGCATTTCTTACTGTAAACCAGCTCAAATGGTGTAAACTTTGTTGAAGAGTGGACAGACGTATTATAACCAAAATACCAGAACGGGAGCCATGTACTCCACGTCTCCATTCTTCCATCAGCTTGTATGCGTAGAAATGCTCCTAAGTTTTTGTGAGAATTCTCCAGTGCTCCTATATTTTGGTGATGATACGCTGTTGAGTTAAGTTTATGAATGTTCAAAATGTTACAAACCTCTTTCATGGTGTCAGACATGAACTCAGTGTCCCTATCTGTTGCTATGGCTCTGGGCACGCCGTGCTGTAGAATAAAGTTATTAACAAAGGTTCGCGCCACCTCTGTTGAAGTTTTAGATCTCAACGGGTACGCACATATATATTTTGTCAGCTCACACTGCAATGTTAGTATGTAAGTGTAATCCCTATCAATTGGTCCGACTAAATCTAAAAATATCTTTTCAAAAGCCTCATGAGCAGTTGAAGTAATAACCATAGGTTTCTTAACTTGAATAGTGTATTTTTGTTTCTGGCATTTAGGGCATTTTTTAACAAAGTTTTTTATATCTGGTACAAGTGCTGGCCAGAAATAATACTTTCTAATATTATTGAACATTCTTCTTATGCCAGCGTGGCCACTAGAAGGCAAAAGATGACAGTCATTTAAAATTACTTTCCTATCGTCCTTGTTTTCTATTCTCTCAATGTCTTTTAAAATATATAATCTAGGCCCTTTCCAACTTGCGTTATTTTTAATTTCACTCGCAAGTTTATCTACAAAAATATTATTTTTATCATTCTTTATAAAATATATTTCTTCTACATTAATTTTTCCGCAAAAATCTGACAGCTCTCTCCCAAATGCGGCTCGCGTCATTTGTGATTGAGTAGCTGGATTTATAATTATAAATATTGTTAAAATATCAGACATATATTTAAAAAAAATATTTTCATACGTAACTTTATATTTTTTACAATTTTTTTCTAAGTTGATCTTATCTACATATCTTAATTCACAAGAATTCATTGGTTTGAAATGAGTTTCTACGACTTTTGGGTGATCAGTCCAATCGTTAGTAGTAACCATGTCAAACGAAGAATTCGCATTTAATCGTTTTCTTTGCGCACGAGTCATTACGTTCGCACACTCATTCATCTCTTTTAATTCATTAGAATGAAATGTCAGACGAGACAATGCGTCTGCAGTTGCGTTATCTTTGCCTTTGACATACTCTATTATAAAAGTGTACTCTTCTAGCACAAGCCTAAATTTTAGTAACCTACTTGACGTGTCCTTCATATTAAATAAGTAAAAGGCTAATGGTCGGTACGTATCTTAAAACCTTACCGTACAAATATAGTCTAAAGTGCTTTACAGCCCATACCACCGCCAGCAATTCCTTTTCGATGGTTGGGTAGTTCTATATATACTATGCGACGGGGCGGCCATCCGAGTTAGACAAAATAGCACCTATGCCGTAACCTGATGCGTCAGTTTGAACTATAAATTGATTATTGTCAGTCAGGATATTGTAAGACAGGTGGACTCATAACACTAGTTTTTAATGATTCGAATGACTTCTGACAATTTTCATCCCAGTTAAATTTGACATTTTTTCTACATAATATGTTCAAATAATGAGCCTTATCGGCAAAGTTAGGTATAAATTTACGATAGTAATTGGCAAACGCCACAAATCTCTTCACGTCATCGATGCTCTTCGGAACTGGGTAATTTTTAACTACGTCGATTTTTTACGGGTCAGGTAAGACACCCTTTTTTTTTTTTTTTTTTTTAACGTGGGGAAATCCCTTATGGATACCCACCCTACCGGGGGAGAGAGTGGGTTATGTCCGACTTGCACGGACTAAAACCCCACGGTGTACCGACAGACCGTTGTGTGGGGGCGGCGGCGGCAAGGGATCGTTCAAGCTAATCAACCTTGTAGAGCCGCCCCCACGGTCCGCCCGGCGGAAGATGACCGCCGGGCTCCTACCTATAGAGGGACAGACCGGGTACACGCCGGCTGCCCCCCCTCGTCCACCCTTACTCGATACCGCGTGACTTAAATAGAGGATCTCTTTCTTTAAAAAGTCACATTTTTCAGCATTTAATTTTAGATTGACTTTCCTTAATCTTTCAAATATGGCCTGAAGGTTATCGATATGTAAATTTAAAGTTCTGCTGTAGCAAATTAGATCATCCTGGTATACTAAACATTTCTCGTAAGTAAGGCATGCGCGTCATTTGAAACTGTCCAGAACAAAATGCTGTGTACTTCCTACTAGATGGTTCTAAATCTACGTTATAAAATCCATGATTCAGATCTAAATGACTGAAGTAAATACAACCTGATAATGAGTCCAATATTTCAGTTATATTGGGTAAAGGAAATTTATCATCTTCAGTACAGTTATTCAGTTTTCGATAATCTATGACTAATCTAAATTTTTTATCACTACTGGTACTGGATCTTTTTGGTACCAAAAGAACTGGACTGGACCATTCGCTATTACATGATTCGACTATTCCCTGCTCGAGCATGTTATCTGTTTTTTAATTTCTTCCTTCTGGGAATGGGGTAGCCTGTACGTTTTACTATATACAGGTGCGAAGTTAGGTTTTAACGTTATTGAATGTTTATATATGTTTGTTGTCGTTAACTTATCGCCTGGAAGGTAAAATACATCCGCATATTTGACACAAATATATTCAATACATCTTTGTTCCTCATTGTTCAAATGATTTAATTTCAAAAGAGATAATATTTTTTTAACTCTGGCAGAATTGTTAGTCGATTTTTCAAACGAACAAAAATTTTTTTTTTAACATACATATAATATATATATATATATATACGTGAACGATGGTGACGTCTGGAATTGACTCCTCTCTGTACATCGACTAAAAACGGTATGGTAACGTATAATGTATTTGAAATATATATATCGACTAAAAACGATATGGTAACGTATAATGTATTTGAAATATATATATATATATATATATATATATACCGTTTTTAGTCGATGCACAGAGAGGAGTTAATTCCAGACGTCACAATCGTTCACGTATTGATCCACTCTATAATAGCCTTTTGACATAAAAACCCGCTTGACATGGTGCTTAAATCTATAGTCCGGCAAATCGGTAATATGTTTTGGGACTTTATTGTAAAACCTAACACTATTACCTAAGAAACTATTATTGATTTTGCTAAGTCTGAAACGTGGGACGACCAGTTTGTCACAGTTTCTAGTATTTAGATCATGCCGGTCCTTTACAAAATGCGGGTTTTCAAAGTTTTTACGGACATACATTAAATTATCAAGAATGTATTGGGAGGGCAGAGTTAGGATACCGAATTCCTGGAACTTAGTTTTTAATGATTTGCGAGGTCCCATATTATATATTGCTCGAACTGCCCGTTTTTGTAATAAAAATATGATGTCTACTTCAGCAGCCGTCCCCCACAGCAGAATACCATAAAACATTAGGCTATGGAAGTAAGCGAAGTAGACTAACCTAGCAGGGGCAATATCTGTAAGCTGGCGAATTTTACGTATTGCGTATGCAGCCGAACTTAATCTGTTAACCAATTTTTTAATATGAGGGCCCCATTGTAATTTAGAATCTGGTGTGATTCCTAAGAATACAGCATTGTCAACTAACCCTACCAAATTCCCTTCGATCTTGATTCTACTATTAACCTGTCTAACATTTGGTAAGGTGAATCTCATACATTTCGTTTTATTTAGCAATAAGTTATTTAACGCGAACCAATGACAAATTTTATTTAAGATATTATTCAGATGCCCGACCTCTGAATCTATCCGTTCCACTTTAAATATAAGTGAAGTATCATCTGCAAAAAGCACCATGTCAGCACAGTTTTTAACCATTAGCGGCAGATCATTTATATATATTAAAAACAAAAACGGCCCTAAAATAGAGCCCTGACGGACACAAATTCGCGCAAAAGATCCCGCAGATGTTACCCCATGTATGCTAACTTTCTGAGAACGATCTTGTAAATAAGACACTAGAAGGTCGAGAGAAGATTCACAAACACCATAGTGTTTTCATTTAAGAATAAGCGTACTATGGTCAACGCAATCAAAGGCCTTAGACAGATCGCAGAACACACCAATTGCATCCTGCGAATCCTCCCAGGCTCGCAATATATGGTTTATGAGCATTGCACCAGCGTCAGTAGTAGATTTCGATTTTGTGAAACCAAACTGTCGACCATCCAGAAACTTTTGCACTTTAAAATATTCTACCAATTGTTTGAGCATAATCTTTTCAAAAATTTTACTAATCGACAGTAGTACAGAAATAGGTCTATAATTTCCAAGATTACTTCTGCAGCCTGATTTAAACAAAGGAACCACTTTGCTTACTTTCATTAAATTAGGGAAGGCTCCTTTTGCTATACACTGATTAAATATATTCCAGAACTAAAAATAAAGAGAACCTTAAGGGGGCAATCATTTTACAAGCATAGATGACATTAAAAACACATCGCTGAAAGAGCTAAAGGCTATCCCAAAAATCGAGGCTGAGAAGTGTTTCGATGATTGGAAGAAGCGCTGGCATAAGTGCATAATATCGAATAGGGACTATTTTGAAGGCGACAACATTAATGTAGACGAATGAATAAATATATTTTTCAAAAAACGAAAATTCCCGTTATTTCTTATCTCCTCGTATACTTACTGCTTGACTGTAGGATGTAAAATATCAATCAGTTATTTACTATTTAGATTTTTTGCTATTATTAGTGTATCTACTAGTGACGAATACAAAAATTAGCTCTGGATTAAAATTATTTGTAACTTAATGGAAATGCGTCTTAGACTAATAATGATGATTCGTTTGTCTCGTATTCCTTATGTAATATTATAAACTATAAGGGTTATAAATTTGAAATTTTGCACAGGGGTTCCTTTTATAACGTAGGGAAGCACTAAGGAAGGATTTTTAAAAATTCACCCCCTAAGGGGTAAAACGGGGTGGAAAGTTAGTATGAAACTTTGCCGTTTTTGAAGTTTAGTAAACTGAGAAGTTAGTTTAGTAGGTGGTAGAGCCACGCTGAAGCTATCACTGGTTCCAGCATGAATGGGTCGGCTCGCCCGGGGTAGTACCACCCTCTCACAGAACACCGACGTGAAGTAACAGTGCTTGCATTGTTGCATTTCGTTCGGTCAGTGAGAACGCCGGATACCCGTCTTCCCTCCCCTCCTCTCTTCCCCACTCCCCCTTCTCCCAAACACAGGCTGGCAACGCACTTGCGACTTCTCTGGTGTTGCAAGTGTCTATGGACGGTGGTGATCACTTAACATCAGGTGACCCACCTGTTCGTTTGCCTCCTATGATATAAAAAAAAAGTTATTTGAATGAAATTCAGTATGAAGGTTCTTCGTTGAAAGTCATGAAACAAGTGTAAAATATTTTTCCTACAATCATCCCTTAAGGGGGTAAAAGGGGGGTGCAAAGTTAGTATGAAACTTTGCCGTTTTTGAACTTATTCGAATGAAATTCAGTATGAAGGTTCTTCATTGAAACTCATGAAACAAGTGTAAAATATTTATCCCACAATCATCCCTTAAGGGGTAAATGGGGGTGCAAAGTTAGTATGAAAGTTCTCTGATTTTCAAAGTTATTTCAATAAAATGTTGTATTTGGGTTATAAGTTCCTAATAATGATTATTGCCGATATCCCTTTTTGTGAATTCGATCCCTAAGGGCGTAAAAGAGGGGTGCAAAGTTAGTAGGTATAAAAGTTTTTCGTATTTACCTACATTATTTCAATGAAATTTTATATTTAGGTTATTAGTTCCTAATAATTAATAGTAGCGATATCCAACTCAGAGTTTAAAATATCTGATTCGAAACTGTCGAAATTCTTCTATCTAGCGGGGCGCGCGCGCACTGATGTGCCACGGTGGTGCATGAGGTAGGGTTGCGGTACGTACGTAGTCGACAAGTGGGCAATCCGAACGCGGGCAGACGTCGGTAATATTTTTTTATACACAAAATTTACCTATATTTAGTAATATTTCCTACTTTCATAAATAATATAATAAAATATGTACATAATGATTCTAATTTAATTATAAAAGGACGTTTTTAAAGTAAATAAAATACTTCTATAAATATTATACAATACCTACCTACCCTAAATGACTACCTCATAAAATGATTAAATATGTCTATAGACGATCTACTGTAGACTAATATAACTACCTCAATATCGCAAACGAAGTTGCGGGTAAAAGCGAGTTAACTATAAAAACAAAAGCATTACATGTATAGAAGAATTTATTACATTTATTATACATAGTTTATTAAAGTAAAATCAAACACAGTGTATGTTGCATGCTTTTAAATATACAAGTTATATGCAGCGAAATGGCCAATACCTACCTGGGAGTTATTAAAAACATATTATAACATAATTAATAATAATATAAACATTTGTTGAAAGAATTTAAATATTTATTTTATTGCAGAAAAGCTATGTGTTTGCATTGCATTAGAATATAAAACCTTTTTATACAACTGAAGCCATTTTTAAATCTATTGTTTAACAGAATTATAGATAATTAATTGTGTAATGAGCTCAAAATTCCCCTGGTATTGAACCAATTTTATCTTTTTGCTCGCGATTTATCAGAGTGCTTAATTCATCGTAATTATTTTCTCTCTTCATTTTATCTACTTTCTCAAATGTATTATTCTCAAAATAAAGCTCAATTTCTTGTAAAGTCCTACCCTTGGTTTCTGGTAATCGAAACCACATATAAACAAGGGAACCAACGACTAAAATAATGTTTAATAAAAATACACCATGATAGTCCAACACATTAAGCATATCTAAGGCAAACTTTAAATTTAAGAACAGAGCCATCGTTGATATAACACCAACAAGAAACAAATAGTACCCTTTCAGTTCTAAAGGATATATTTCTGCGATCAAACTATCTAACACAGGATAAGGCCCAGCATTAATAGTGATAAAATATAAAGCAAGTAATATACATTTGGTCCAAGCGAAACTTATCACGAGTGTCAATTTAAAATATATACAAGTAATTAATATCGCAAGTAAAATAACGGATATCGCACCACATGAGAACAACAGAGTTCTCATTTTTATTCTGCTTATTAATAAACAAGAAAGGCACGTGCCTATTAAAAAGGATCCGTCAACAACTAACATAAAATACAATATATCACTACTGCCTGTTAAGTCTTGGAGCATTGTAATGGCGAGCGTAGTGAAGAAATATTTTCCACCCGCTATTTTATATACAATAGTGGCAAGGCTTAAATAGTATAAATTCCAAAAAGACTTTTTGGTGAATAGAATTAAATATTTATGTAAAAGGGCTTTAAAATTTTCATTCTTTCCTTGATTATTGCCTTGTTTTATTTTCTCAACATTAAGAAGAAGATGTAATTCTGCGTCTGCAGTTTCAGAATAACCGTAGAGTGCTCTAAAAGCGACTTCACACTCTTTGAATCGTCCTTTGGATGCCAACCATGAAGGGCTTTCCACCCAGAAATAAGGAAGAATACACGAAATCACGGCAGGAATTATTGATATTAATGCTACTGTTCTCCAATGAAAGATTATGCATAAAATGTGACTTAAGGTTATACCAAAGATAAACGCCACAGAGGTGACGATATACAAATAAAGTGGCCGTCTGTACGAAGGTGCATATTCACCTGTTGTTATACATAACATTAAAAAGGTGCCTCCGGCGAAAATACCGACTATAACCTTTGCAATAATAAATACTGCTACACTATTGGCATAATAAATCATAATCCAGGTTACTATTATTGGAATAGTTAATATTATAATAGCTTTTCCGCGTCCGTATTTGTTACTGACGAGTGGCGCCAAACCCATCCCAAAGAGAGATGCTGCACCACTAATTGAAACTGTAAAGAAGGAAATTTAGATAAATTTAAACTAAAGCTCAATAAAATAATACATCTTTATTTATTAATTATTAATGTCCTTAATTTTGTTAATATTAAAAACACAGTTGAAACGGAAGTGCCCGCCTCATAAATAAGCTTCGAATAAGGTCAAGTCAAATTAATAACCGAACTATATCGGGTAATATTTGCAGTTACATCAGCAAGTTCTTATGACAACAGCATTTGTTCATAGATGCTTCACTACTCCTTTCAGTTACAAAATATGTAACTATTTATCTAAAACGCGATATAAAAATTTGGAAATTATAATAATTGTTACGGGTTTTAGATAATTTAACTTTTGTATCGCGACTTTATTGAAATTAGTTTATACATCTCTGAAGTGAAAACTTCTTTAGACAGATTAAATAGTGAACGAAAGTAAATCGTCACAATCGGATCTATGACGCGCTAAAGCATATGTGCTCGGCTTCACATGTCATCAACGATGCAACGTCTACAATTGGACAAGGACTTTCTATAATAAAATAGTGTGGTTAGATAATCACGCTTACCATGATTGATATGAGTGAGAATTACATACTTGGAAACCACCACAGGCGTGAAGTTTTTATGTTTTATTGGAATTATAATATAATATACAATAAGCGTGTAGAGAAGGAGCCCTCCCCTTTGAGAAAAGGTATCAAAATGGCCGACAATATGCAATTGGCCGATTCGTGTCATTCATGCGCTCCCCATTTCTTTGTACGCATATCTTTATATCACAAGGTTTATTGTGTATAATGTGGTATTTCAAGTATATATAATATATGTATTTGAATATTACAATTACCTATTTACCCAGAAACATTGATAAATATAAATGAACTTTACATATATATCTTTACTGGTATTTTTTTTGCCATACTTATTGTTTTCGCAAAGAGATCATTTGAAATTGGCAATATAAAGGGAGAGAGGGGTGATCGTGATTTGATACGATTCAGTACTCACTCCTTTGACGTATTACAAGAGCATAATATTAAGTCACCAAGATTCGTTAGTCCTGATATCGATAAAAGTCAGAGAGTCGTGGTTATTTCAAAATGATTTAGATGCAGGTAAGAGAGACGTGGTAATTTCAAAGTCCGTTAAATGTCTTAAGCTTAGCAATCACATGCTTGACAAAATTATCAAATGATTTTATTGCAGACTCGTTCTACATCGAGCCCAAAAGATCGAATGGACATGTACGAAGATTATCACAAAGCATTATGCGCCTCTTTACACGTTTTGGCCATGAATACTTTTCACCGCGTTGTCGCTATTAGGATCTGATTAAATGATATCTCGTGTTCTGTTTGAATTGTGTGATAGGAAAGAAAGCGATGATGGCTTGGTCGATAGCGTGTTCGGGCACTGCATCGATGGGCGTAGGTTTGAATCCTAGCTAATAGCTACTACTAATAGTTTTCGGTAAAGGAAAACATAGTAATGAAATCATAGCATGGTAAGGCTTTTTCTAAGTCTGCCCGGCTAGCTACCGCCATCAAGTTGAAAATCTGTCGCCAAACACCTGTCGGTGTGATCCGGCAGCTGCAGTAGAAAGCCAGCCCTCTCTAGATTTATCGTGTTAACGATCTAAGACCATATCATCATTTAGTATCAGTGAGATTATGCTCAAAGAGACCTATAAAGTATTAAAAAAGGTAGCAGCTATCAGGCTCATATACATATAATGATTTGGCTACTTTCCTTATAAATTTACGTGAAAATGTTGTTCGAATAATTATATTTATGGTTAAATAAAGGTTTCTTAGGTGACCTTCACATATAGAATATTCTATATTCATTTATAGAGTAGACCTTGACTTCACATTTGCTTGTGCATTTGCTTCAACACGTCTGCGTAAGCTTTATTTTTTATTGCTGGATATCAAATTGTGGCATTGTGTAATTAATTCCTATAGTGTTTTGTCTTTTGTATATATTCTACTATATCTTTGGAAATCATTACATAGTATAAAACAAAGTCCCCCACCGCATCCGTCTGTCTGTCTGTTCGCGATAAACTCAAAAACTACTGAATGGATTTTCATGCGGTTTTCACCAGTAGGCACAGTGATTCATGGGGAAGGTTTTAGTATATAATTTGTCAAGATTTTTTTTATAGTCACGGCGGGAGAGTATTGATAAATATAATGGTCTTTAAATTATTACCGTACATAAGTAATGAATTATAGCTAACACTCCTTTTATATTTACTCAGTGGTAGAGATACGAACCTATCCAAGAAAGGACTTCCTCATTGACAAAGATGTCACTATTATTAGACTGCAACCCTGCAATCATGCCTGATATTTGGCCAGCAATCATTCCTTCACCTATACTGCTCACTATTAAGCCAGCGTATACCAGAACCTTAAATGGTAAAAAAAACATCTTACATAAACACGTGAAAACATGAAAAGAATTACTTATACAGTTTTATTAAAAAAAAAACGTTAGTTAAACCAATGAGATATTAATTGCATAAAAAAGTAAGTCACACTTAAAAATAAATTAAATAATTTTAAATAGTTAAAACACTATTCTATTCGGCATCCTATTCGATAAATATTCCTATAAAAAATATAACTACACTAATAACAGCACGCAGCACCGCATGTGTTTTTTTTATGCACAGATGCTTTTAACTTATTGTTTTATCCTGTGAAAATACACACATCAAAAAAGTCTAAGCAACATGCGTGATATTACAAATTTTACCATTTATATTAATTAATTTCTAAGTATTTACTCAAACAAAGTGCGTAGGTAAGTAAACTTTTTTTGTTATTAATGACATACTGGCTGGTTGTAAAAAAAAATTGATTATGTTTTGTTTTTTCATAAAATTCAAATGACTGCGAATGAGTTTCAATTTAAGTGCGTTTTAATTGCTACGTTTAGTCTTGATTTTATAATTTTACCAACCATTTAAATAAAGTTAGCGACAAAATTGAATTGTTAGATATTCTTTACGTCATGAAGCGACGTCATTTGATGGCAGATGAAATGCAAAGAGCTGTAGGGATGTTGCAAGCGGGAAGTAATCAATCTCAGGTATCTCGACATTTTGGCATTCATAGAAGTGTTATTTGTCGTCTTTGGCAGCGCTACAATAATACAGGAGAACCCGCTGAACAGCATCCAGGCCGTAAAAGGAGTACAACCACTCGGCAAGACCGGTACATACAACTGACTGGAAGACGCCAGCCGATGTTAACCGCTCGAGAGATAAGTTTGAGGCTACAAATTTCAAGTGGTGTTGATGTAAGTCCTCAAACTGTGCGAAATCGACTGCATAAGTACGGCCTACGAGCTCGACGCCCAATCAGGTGCCCACCGATACGTCACGGGAATCGCGCTCGTCGATATGAATGGTGTAGAGAACGCATAACATGGACCCAGGAACAATCGGATAAAGTATGTTTTCCGATGAGTCGCGATTCGGGTTTAAGCCTGATACAAGAAGGGTGCGAGTGTATCGTCGGCCCGGAAATACTGAAAGGCTCAGGTGCGTTCAGGAAGTTCATCCATACAGCGGCTCAACAGTTATGTTATGGGCGGGTATTATGAAGAACAGGCGAACTGAGCTCGTTTTTGTAAATGGAAACATGAATGCTGAAAATTACATTGAGGATATTCTCAGACCTTATGTCTACCCATTTGCACAAACCTTTGGCTCCGATTTTAGGTTAATGCATGACAATGCACGTTCACATACAGCTCGGCGAACCAGTGAATACTTTGCAACGGAGAACATCCGGGTATTGCCCTGGCCTGCACAATCGCCAGATCTCTACCCCATCGAGCACGCATGGGACATGCTCCAGAGACGTGTTTTGAAGGACTTGGACGAAGCGACAACAACCCAACAGCTGAAGGATTTGCTACAATTCCATTGGGAGCGAATACCGCAAGATGACATAAACAGTCTCATTAATTCAATGAATAATCGTTGCCGACAAGTTCTGAATAGCAGAGGAGACCATGCTTTGTATTAAATTGTTGTATTCTTTCACAATAAATACATTTTCTTTAGAAATTTCATTTTGTAAGAAAAAAGTTTAGTTTCTTATGTATCTTAGTTTCTACAATATATTCTAATATTGTTCATTTCTGTTATTAAAAGAACTTATAAAGACAACAGCTGTTATTTTTACATCATAGAACCCTAAAGATATTATTTTAAAAATAAAATACAACGTTTTAATGTGAAGAATCATCCTAAAATTTAAATTAGTACATGTTGCTTAGACTTTTTTGATGAGTGTAGATCAATATTTTATCATTCTTGACTGACACAGACATTCCTGATTTTATTGAAAATTGTAGTGAGTTATTAATTCTGGAACTCATATTCCTCGGGTAAAAGATTTAATTAGATTTTTAATTATTTTTTTCAAATAACTTCTTTTGCGATTTCTACAAGTAATATTACCGGTTCTTGTATTTTAAAATATTTTAATGATATATAATATACATTGCCCGTGTGGAAAATTTCATTCTGATCTATCTATCTCCGCGGGGCCCATTTTTCTTAAAGTGTGGCTAATTTATTGTGCAGTTAATAAGATTATTATTAGTAATTCCCATACTCCATAAATTTTTAAAGAGATATAGAATCTTATCAAAATCTGATGAGATATATGGTAATACAATTTTAATTATTTGAAAATATTTTGTTTAAGATTCTTAACAACAATTAAAAATCGTAGGGGTCTTGTGGTTTGACCTATGGAATATCATTCCGATGTCCGCAGGTTCGAACCTAAATTATCGATATAAATTGGTAAAACTATCGGCTGACGGTGAAGGAAAACATCGTGAGGAAACCTGAATCTGAGAAATGTTATAGGAACTATATGTAGGAAAACAAGGAATTGTGGAATTCTCAGAGTTTGAGATCGTCCATAGTTTATATAGTTAGTATGTCCATATGTTCTTTCGGGAACAGCTCTATGGCCTTGGCCTCTTACAGGCTGATGATAATTAACAACATTATTGACTACTTTTAAAAGCTATAGAGTTGAGAATACGGTTGCCTGTAGTCTTCAGTGGATTGCATTCTCACAATAGGTGTTTTGAAGTCTCATTCATACTATCACAAAATCTGCACTCTCTTGAGCTCTGGACACCGATGTTGCATTAAGCGCGTTAATACCCTGATAAGCTCTTTAAAATATATTACTCGCGATACTACTCATAATAACATTTTACTCACCTGTCGTACTATGGGAGATGGCATGTTAATAAATCAGCAACACAGAATATTGAAATAAATGTTAAATTAATATATATTCTAACATTAAACGCTTGTGCACACGATTAAGTAAACTGAGCCAAATGCTATACAGAAATACTGATAATTCAAATTTGAAATCATTAATATTCATTAGGTATTATTTGAGATATCAAGAGAAAGTAAAATAATGGTGCAGTACGGTAACGATGTCTGCGCGTATTATCATAATGCAGGGTGTCTGTAAGATTTTGGTTAAGGTTTTGATTAAGGTTGATAGTAGAATCAAGACCGAGGGAATTTAGTAGGGTTAGTTGATAATACAGTATTCTTGGGTATCGCACTTGATTGTAAATTATAATAGGGTCCTCACATTAAAAATTGCCGAGATGATTAAGTTCTGCCGCATTCACAGTACGTAAATTTCGCCAGCTAATAGATATTGCCACTGCTAGGTTAGTCTACTTTGCTTACTTTCATAGTATAATGTCTTACGGTACATTTGCTGTGGGTGACAGCAGCTGAGGTGGATACCATCTTAAATTCCATCATTAAAATTCATTGTCTGGTTTTCACAGCTATTGACTCTCTGTGCAATAATTATATTATATTAATTAATCAAAAATATGATGGGTTGCACAAGCGCAAATATTATATCAATATTACATGTACAAAGAACGCTAAATTACGTGTCGCTAGTCCGACGCAAGCGCAATATGTTTCAGCGCTTCACTAGTATGACGAGGTCATCGGTGACGAAAACCCATAAGTTTTTCTCCTATTGTATCTATTTGTGTGTCCTCGTACGACGATAAAAGCTAAATAATTAATATATATAAATACTTCCCATGTTTTTACCATTCACTGAATGATTAAATTTATAAATTCTGCCTAAATATCATTACATAGTATAAAACAATGTCCTTTTCAACTCGTCAACTTAAAAACTACTGAACGAATTTTCTTGCGGTTTTCAGCAGTGGATAGAGTGATTCATGAGGTAGGTTTAGCTATATAATTAGTCAAGTTTTTTTTATCAGAGAGGAATAAATCAGAGAGGTCCGCTAGTTAACTATAAAAATCAAACGCAATACATGTATAGAAATATTTATTATACATAGTTTATTAAATCAAAATTAAACACGGTGTATGCTGCATGCTTTTAAATATGCAAATTATATGCTACCGAATTACTAATGCCTATTAGCTTGTTATTAGAAACATATTTTAACATAATTATATAAACATTGGTTGAAAGAATTTAATTTTTTTTATTGCATAAAAAATCTATCTTTTTGCCTTGCATTACAATATACTAACTTTCTATATAACTGAAGTAAATTTCAATTGTATTTTTAACATAATTATATTTGATATAATTAATACTGGAATAAGCTCAAAATTCCCCTGATTTTGAACCAACTTTACCTTTTTGCTCGCGATTCATCAGAGTGACTAATTCATTGTGATAAGTTTCATTCGTCATTTGATCTACTTTCTCGAAGGTGTTACTTTCAAAGAAAAGCTCAATTTCTTGTAACGTCCTACCCTTGGTTTCTGGTAACCGAAACCACATATAAACAAGCGAACCAATCGCAAAAATAATGTTTAATAGAAATATACCATGATAGTCCAATACGTTAACCATTGTCAATGCAAACTTTAAATTTAGGAACACAGCAGTCGTTGCTATAAAACCAAAAAGAAACATATAATACCCTTTCAGTTCTAACGGATATATTTCTGCAGACAAACTATCTAACACAGGATAAGGCCCAGCATTAATAGTGATAAAGTATAAAGCAAGTAATATACATTTGGTCCAAGCGAAACTTATCACAAGTGTCAATTTAAAATATATGCAAGTAGTTAATATCACCAGTATAATAACTGCCATCGCACCAGATGAAAACAACAGAGTTCTCATTTTTATTCTGCTTATTAATAAACAAGAAAGACACGTACCTATTAAAAAGAATCCGTCAACGACTAACATAAAATATAATATATCGCCACTGCCTGTTAAGTCTTGGAGCATTGTAATGGCGAGCGTAATGAAGAAATATTTTCCACCCGCTATTTTATACACAATAGTGGCGACACTTAAATAGCACAAATTCCAAAAAGACTTTTTGGTGAATACAATTATAAATTTATGTAAAAGAGATTTAAAATTTTCATCCTTTCTTTGACTATTGCCTTGTTTTATTTTCTCAACATTAAGAAGGAGATTCAATTCTGCATCTGCACTTTGAGAATACCCGTAAAGTGATCTAAAAGCGACTTCACAGTCTTCGAATCTTCCTTTGGAAGCCAACCATGCAGGGCTTTCCACCCAGAAATAAGGAAGAATACAGGAAATTACGGCTGGAACGACTGCTATCAATGCTACGGTTCTCCAGTGAAAGAATATGCATAAGATATGACCTAAGGTTGTACCAGAGGTGAACGCTACAGATATAACGATATACAAATAAAGTGGTCGTCTGTGCGAAGGTGCATATTCACCTGTGGTTATACATAACATTACAAGGATGCCTCCGGAGAAAATACCGACTATAACCTTTGTAATAATGAAAATTGCAACACTATTGGCATAATATATCATGATCCAGGTTACTATTATTGGTATAGTTAACACTGTAATAGTCTTTCTGCGTCCGTACTTGTTACTGACGAGAGCTGCCAAGCCCAACCCAAAGAGAGATGCTGCACCACTAATTGAAACTGCAAAGAAAGGAAATTTACATACATTTCAACAAAATAATACAATTGTGTTTATTAATTACATTAATTAATTAACGCTCTTAATTTTGTTATTATTAAAGACACAGTTGAGTAATGATTATGCTGACTAGGTTAATCCAAGCTTTAGTCTTTACAGCTTAAACCCCAGTCACGTTTTTCATTTTTATACACAATCAATATAAATTAATTTATATCGATCTGTTTGGTTAGTTGTGCATCTATTGATGGAATACCGTCTATC
The DNA here is from genome assembly GCA_036509395.1 of Antheraea yamamai. Classification (NCBI taxonomy): domain Eukaryota; kingdom Metazoa; phylum Arthropoda; class Insecta; order Lepidoptera; family Saturniidae; genus Antheraea; species Antheraea yamamai. The sequence continues at coordinate 16,863,049 of AP028435.1, read as the reverse complement.
AGAAATAGCATTGTTTCTTATAATTGTGTTTACCATCATATGCAATGCAATTATTTTACCCATATAAAGGATTCGATTCCTTGTGATTCAAAACCAATTTTATTACCGATCAATATCAGCTACATCAGCAAGTTCTTATGACAACAGCACTTGTTCCTAGATGCCTAACTACTCCTTTGAATCACCAAAATATATACCTACTTATGTAAAAAACTGTATAAAAATTGCGAGAATGCAATAACCTGAGTTTTAGATAATTTAACTTTTGTATCGCGTCTTCGCTGAAGTTGGTGTATACAGGTTTGAAGTGAAAACTTCTTTAGACAGATTAAATAGTGAACAAAAGTAAATCGTCACGCTCAGGTCCGTGACAAGGAGTGCATCATTCCAGTAATTACGTTTTACAATAACGAAAAACTGTTGTTAGATAATCACACTTCTCACCAGATTGATGTAGGTAAGCACAGGATACTTGGAAAGCAGTCAATGTTCAGTTTCTAAGTTTTATTGGAATTGTTGTAGGTGGCAACAGTCGTGTGGCTGCGCGTACGAAAGACGTTAAACGAAAAATGGCAAGGGGTTGGGGGTGTGAAGGTTTTCAAAATGGATGGCAATATACTATTATCCAATTAAATTAGTCCATTCGTGTCATTCATAAGCCCATCGTTTCTTTGTATGCATATCTTTATATAGTAAGTGTTATGTATACAAATAGTGTAGTATTTTAAATGCATATGGTGTATGTAATTAAACATTCTATTATTTAATTGCACAGACACATTTTTTTATTATATATCATAGAAGACAAGCGAACAGGTGGGTCACCTGATGTCAACTGATCACCACCGTCCATAGACACTAGCAACACCAGTGTAGTCGCAAGTGAGTTGCCAGCCTGTGTTTGGGGAGAAGGGGGTGAGTGGGAGGTGGGAGGGGAGGTGGGAGGGGAGGTGGGCGTCCGGCGCTCTCACTGACCGAACGAAATGCAACAATGCAAGCACTGTTACTTCACGTCGGTTTTCTATGAGAGGGTGGTACTACCCCGGGCTAGCCGACCCATTCATGCTGAAACCAGTAATAGCTTCAGCGGGGCTCTACCACCTTAAAACATCGATGAATATGAATGAACTTTAATTTTCATGTGGCCATAAACGCTTTCCATCGCGTTGACGTTAATATGACGTCATGGTTAAGTGTCACCCCGTGCTCTGTTTGAATTGTGTCATATGATAGGAAAGGAAGCGATGATGGCTTAATTGATAGCGTATTCGGACACTGCGATGCACGTAGGTTCGAATCCTAGCATTGGTGACGGAAATCATCGTACTATAGAAAAACAACTACAGCTTGGTGGTAGGGTTTCTTCTAAGTCCGTTTCGGTAGCTAACATCCTCAAGTTACCGCCAAGCACCTGTTGGTTTTTTTTTTCGAACTGATTACGCTATTAACCTAGCAAGGTCTTAACAGCTTCACCGGACTACTAAGGCGAGCGTTTAAGGCACTCAGCCGATTTTATTTGACAACTAGCTCAAGGGTGCGTGGCACACCTCGGCTCGGGCTGTTGCCTGACTCGACCTATTGGTGCATTCCGGCAGCTGCACTTGAAATCCTCTAGGTTAAGCGTGTTTAACCATCGTAGATCACGATTAAAAAACCTATAAAGTAGAAAGTAAAGTAGCAGCTACCATATGTGACGATAGGCCTACTTTGCTTATAAATTAATGCGAAAATGTTGTTCCAATAACTATATTTAAGGTCAAATATAGGTCACCTTCCTAGAACACATCCAGCGCATTTGTGTCAACATGTTACCATAAGCTTTATTATTTATTTTTGATATCAAGTTGTGGTATTGTGTAATATATTCCTATAGTGTTTTGTCTTTTGTAGATATTTTATTATCGTGTTTGTGAATACTTCAGTTCCAGACAATAAATTGTACTTCATTATTCTCATTGGAAATTTATTGATAAATGTAATCGTGTCTAAACAGCTTAATTTACCTACCGTACATAAGTAATTAATTATGCTAACTTTTTCTTTTATATTTAACCAGTGGTAGAGATACTAACCTATCCAAGAGATGATTTCCTGACTGACAAAGACGTCGCTACCATTTGACTGCAACCCTGCAATCATGCCTGATATTTGACCGGCAATCATTCCTTCACCTATACTGCTCACTACTAAACCAACGTATACCAGTACCTGAAATTACAAAAATAATAATCTTACATACACACGTAGGAATATGAAAACAAAGATAATGCAATTTTATTCATAAGAAAACTTTAGAAAAAATGCTGAAACGTTAATTGCGTAATATAATCCAGTTTCGTAAGTAATTAAAATTTAAAAATAAATAATAACAACTTTAAGCGTTGAAAAATTGTCAGCGATTCCGAAAATATTACTGAAAAAAAAAATAGTAACTGTTCGCGGTTCCTTATGCATTTTATATGCAGAAATACTTTTAATATATTTGATATATATATATATATATATTGCCAACGCGGCTTGGAACGTAGTATGCTGAATATCAAAAGAAGACATAAATAAGATACAAAAAATACAGGGTATCTCTAAAACCATTGACGCTCTAATCCACGCCCAAAGGCTAAAATGAAAATAGGCGGGCCATGTGGCGAGACTACAAGACGACAGATGGACCAAACGAATTACTACGTGGAATGGTCCAAAAGGGAAAAGGTAAGGTAAAAAGAGGAAGACTCCACACAAGATGGCAAGATGACATCATGAGAACAGCAGGTCCAAACTGGCTAAAAGTAGCTCAAGACAGAGATCAATGGACTTCTTTAGAGAAGGGCTTCACCCGGTAGGGGTTCATGTCTATATCTATACATACAATAATAATGTAAATTAAAGCGTCTGTACTTTTTCGATATTTGAGAAAAGAATTGTTGCAGGTGTCTAGGAATTAGTAATAAATCATTTCAATCATTTTAGAAATGTCTGTCTGTATGTTTGTATGAAAACGCATCACTGCTAAAGTACTGGGTTCACAATAAACTCTCATAAAATCGTAAAGCATATCCTCAGGAGTAACTTAGTTTTTGTTTCATTAAAATCGGTCGACTCTATCAAAAGTTATTGTAGTTTTAATGAGGACTCGGTGTTAGTACGAGAGAAAAGTAGACAAGTAAATGGACTTAATACATTCAGATGACTTTATTAATCACTGTTTTTGACATAAGCTTCTACGCAGACGAAGTCGTGGGCACAACTAGTAAATAAACTAAAGCATAAATATATTTTTTTTTATGTATTACTTTGAAGGTAAAACTTTTTTGTTTATTTATCAATTTTGGAACCACATACGGATACTTCTCGTGTACAAAATTTAATTAGATTACATTTTGTTTGTAAAACCTTCCTTTTCGATTACTGTTAGTAATATTAACAATTCAAGAGTTTAAAATTTCATTCAAATCTACTTATTTCAGCGGTACACATTTTTCTTAAAATATAACTACCTATTTTATCTTTCAACTAGCTTGTGCCCGCGACTTCGTCCGCGTGGAATAGTTACTTTGGGCTATCGTAAACATGCAGCGGAAACTCTCATAAGAAAAAAAACCCGATTTTGAAACATTCTTCTCACTTTTTGTGCCACTGGAAAAATCCAGAACAGAAATTGATTCTTATGAGATATTCAAGATTCTTTCAATAATTAATAAAATGTTTGTAAATAAATAATGCTATCATCGAGTGCAAACCTCTGTTGATAATAAAGTCATAATCCCGTTATATTTGATCACACGTGTCACGTGATTTGGTAATACAGTGAGTAGGTAAGAGCAAAATAGTATCTCGCTATCAAGCTCTGTTTGGAGGTAGATTTTTAAATTGGGGCGGTATAAATAACCATCATACCGCTGTTTCTTTATTCAGTAGAAGTTCAGGCTCATGTAGAATCTATGGCAACGCTGCGCTCTTCCTTTGTTTTTGGGTAATTTGCAGCAATAAAGTATTTTATCGTTCAGTATTTAACTGATCCACATAATTAGGAACGCAGACATTATTGCGAACTCTTTAACAAGCTTTTGAAGAGCCCCATAGTGTATTGCGCTAGAAAAACCTCAGTAGGCAGCTCATTATACGTATCCATCATTCACGAGAGAAAACTTCTGTCAACGGCATATTAGATTTTAAGGCATGCAAAAAGTAAGTACGGTAAGGTGCAATGGTTGCACAAACTACTGATAATACTGGTCATTATAAAATTTTACTCACCTGCCGTATTATGTGAGGCGGCATTTTAATAAAACAGACTAACGCAAATCTTCAAAAAAATTATAACTGTGAAATATCATATAACTCTAACAATAAACACTTGTCCACACAATTAAGCAAACTGAGTCGAATGCAATACAGAAATACTGATAATTATATATAGCAAAAATTAAACAGTTTAGTTACGACCTGAAATAATATGAGAATTTAAAATAATGGTGCAGACGGTAACGATGTTTGCGCACAATATCATAGGTGTAATGCAAGTTGTCTCTTTTATTTACAGTTAACACCAATCCTTTATTTACTTACCTATATTTTTAATGAAAATGAAATAATAATAATAACAACAATAACATTTATGTTATACTAGCTGTACGCTAGAGAAGAAGAGAAGAAATGTTAGTTCCAGACATCAAAATCGTTCACATATTGATTCACCCTTTTTTTTTACATGGGGAAATCCCTACGTATTCCCACCCCCTAGACGGGCAGCTGAGGGTGGGGTATGTCCGACTTGCACGGACTAAAACCCCATGGCGCCTTCAATCACCTATAGGCCGGGGAGCTGATGCTGCCGAACTGGCACTGCGTCTACTCCCCGGCAGGTGTCGGCCCCTCATCAGGGGCCTCGTCGCTGTAGTTATAAGAAGGCCTACGTTAACCCGAGCAAATGCTAGTAAAATATATTCTTAAAATAATGAGCAACGCAGACGAAGTTGCGGATATCAGCTAACTATTAATTATACTTGTGACGAAACTAAAACTGAACTTTGAATATAAATTACTCGTTATAATTTGTCCTGCACTTTCGACGCATTAGGACCATTTCAGCTTGCAAACGGGTGGCGGGTGTCGTCATAGTTCATAATATGTACATAGAGTCATAGACCCCGCGCCGCTAGTATTCACAGTAATATCCTATATACAGTTGAATTACATGAACCCATATAAGCACCCACACCCGCCTGTATTCTGAAACAGGCCTTAATATAAATTTGATCTACCCCTCGGGGACAGTACTTTATGCCTAGTTGAACAGTAAAACAAATAAACGAACATTTGCATTTACCATATTAGTTGGGATTAAATATAATTGTAATTTAAAATGATAATGTTGATTTGTTCGAATATTTATTGTTTTATTATTATTTAACTTAAATTATACTCGCTTTACCTCTTAAATTTAACATAAATTTATTTTAAGGCCACTGAATATATGGTGTGTAAGGTAACCAAGTTATCATTTTCGAAGTGATGCGAAATCGTACAGTGATATTGAATTCAACGTATATTTAAAGTCCTCAGTGTATGATAACCAATCAGTGTGTATGGGATAAAACAACCAACTTGCCTGTAATATTTTCATCATAGATTAAATTAATGACTTAGACTTTAGATAATACAATATCTATGTTAAGCTAAGACTATGTATACACTTAAAAAGTAAATTTATTAATCTCTGATAAATAAAATGCTATCAAAAACGATTTAAAAAATTTACTACCGCAATTAAGTTCAGGTGTATGTATAAATCCGTATAATTAGCGTAGGCAAAGGGTATTTTTGACTTAATCATTGTCTATGGAGGTATCAGGCAACAGCCCAAGCCGAGGTGTGCCGTGCACCCTTTAGCTAGTTGTCAAATAAAATTGGCTGAGTGTCTTAAGCGCTCGCCTTAATAGTCCGGTGAAGCTGTTAAGACCTTGCTAGGTTAATAACGTAGTCAGTTCGAAAAAAAAAATTGTCTACGGAAATGTTTTATCACGTGTATAATTTTAATGTAATGAATATATTTAAACCTACATTACCTAATTACCGATATTTTTTTACAAATTTCCTAGTTACAATACCAAAGTTCAGATATAATCTACTTAAATTTGTGCTGAACATTCTGTCTTTAGCACACTCGAACGTGTGAAAGGTCTTTAGCTAAATGAAATAAAAAAGAGAAATTGAGTGATAACAAAACCTATTAAAGGAAATGTAGTGACGGAACCCTGTACTAAAAATAATGGACATAATTGTATGGACTTTAGTCTATAAATACAGATACTTTACCAGATAAGTGGTGCAATTTATATAAAAAAAAATATAAATTATGGCCCTTTCTTCTTTTATCTTGTGCATTCTTCAAGAGTTAAGTGAAAACTATATAGATTTTCTTTTCTCAAACTAACTACGTTATTGACCTGGCAATGTCTTTACAGCTTCACCGGACTGAACTATGTAGAAATCGTATCAACTGTATAATAAGCTTTGGGAAGTTTTGGAGATAACACAAAATATATGGTAATTTCATCGATAAAAATGAGAAAAAACATAAATTTTGATAAATAATAGAGAGTGTAGCCATAAGATTTTTATATATTTCCATCGCAACTGTCTTTCTTATAATAATGGTCGTATTGACAATATTTTTTATATATGTACATCCAACTCCAAACATGATAATTTTAAGCTACGTACATGGCAGTTATCGATTTTTTTTTATCTTTATTTTTGGCAACCAATCTTTTAGATTATTACTGCCATTGTCAAGTATTTAATAGTATTACAAGTTCTTCTTCTATTCCATTTTCGGCAAACAGTCTTCTAGTAGACTATTGCTGCATTGTCAAGTGAGTATAGATATTACAAGTTTCTTGATATAATTTCAATGACCTAACAAGATGGTGGCCCTCTTGTTAGAACTTTCCATGGAATTTTTGTGGCATCTCAGAATTCATGGTCCATGGTATTATTTTCCATTCACTTCACTTATGCACAATAAACAAACTATATTATCTAAAACACCACCAATTGTACACAATATAGAGTCAAGTAACACAAGATTATGAATAAAAAATAAAATCCACTACATGACAGACTAAGATCCCGCCAAAAACTCCATAGTTATCGAATTTCATTTGGGTGTACTGGGTCTGACCACAGATTACATAGAACCAGATCTTGCAACACTAGTTGTCAAATTTGTCAAACATTAAAATTTTGTCTATCGTTTCATATCGGTTATTATAAACACTACATATTTGTATATAATTCATTTTCTTTGTTTTTATTTTATTGCCATGTGACATGAGAAACTTACTTGGATTTTTCATATTTTAATATACATATTTAAGCAATCATGTTATAAAACCGAACATAAAACTTCGAAATGTCTAGCACATCTTCAAACAGTAAAAATCACACGAAAAAGACTAATAGTACTCGAGAACGTGATAAAAACAAGTCGGTGGCTTCGGAATCTGGTGGTTCTAGTCAGTGTGATACCCCGCCATTGTCAGAAAAGGTAACTTAGTCATTGCTTATGTTAGTCAGGCAGACTTTCTATTATTGTAAGAATTTACAGAATCGGATAAGTAACTCCAGAGATTGATTATTATTATTAGATTTTAATCTCGGTATTGAACACAGGATGGAAATTCATCGCAAGGCAGATATGCTGGGATTGGTCCTGATTCAGTTCTGTGCATGGCTGAACAAGTTGGCGCCGAGTTGAACGTTGAGGCGGCGTCGAATCTAGCTGAAGATGTCAGCTATAAATTAAGGCAAACTATTAGTGTTAGTCCTACTTTAAATTCTATATTGTATCTCCAATGAGAAGCTATTAATTTCAGCTTGGCAAATGGTACTGTATTTTTTTTATCTTATACATGTCTGGGGGCTGCATTAGAAATTCGCATTCTGAAATAAAGTATGAGGGGGGTGAGAGGGGTGGGGAGGGGTCTGACTACCCTTCTAAACCACTCCCCGCGGAAAGTTATAGTTATTGAGATATTCATGATCAAAGTTTTGAAATTATGTCGCCTCTGAACAATCATTTGTAATGTTGTTAACATGGTGATTTTTAAGTTTAAATTTAACATTTTGTACAATACTATGTCTATATATAAGTAGAGCAAAAAATTATTGCAGGAAAAGTGTAAACTTTGTAGAAAAAAATGAAGTTGAAGTATTTAAAACTCTTGTAACAGTACTAAAAAATATAGTAATTTTGCATAAAAAAAGGTTGGGTTTTTAACTAAAAAAATAATAACTTGTATGAAACTATGTATTTCTACGTATTTAGGAATATATTATTGATGGAAAAGCATAAATATTGAACAACAAAAAAAAATATTTACAATAAACTTCTGTCCTCTTTATTCACTCAAATATTTCACAGTTAATTAAAAAAAAAATATTTTATATAAAACAACAAGGAATTTGATATGTTTTCGCAATAATAATAGTGAACAATTATAAAATAACAATAAATATGTAAAAACAACAAAATTATGATATTATAAACCTTAAAAATGCACATCTGAAGGAAAAATCATGTTCCGTTACACATAACTTCAAACATATATAAAAAAAACTATGCGTCTCCGCGGGGTGAGGGGTGTGTCTTTTGAAAGGGGTAACCAACCCCTATAAAAAACAACCCTTAGCAACCCCAAATTCGTGATGCGAATTTCTAATGCCAAGCCCATGTCTGTTTTATTCTGTTAGTAAAATGGCTGTACTTCATCTAAAAGCAAATTACAAAAATATCAATCTTTATAGATTAAATGATAATAGCCTGCAGATATAGTAGTAATCCGGTGAAGCTGTTAAGACCTTGCTAGGTCAATAGCATAGTCAGTTCGAAAAAAAAAAACAAGCCTGCAGATACCCATGAGACACACAAGAACTACTGAACAGATTTCAATCAAATTTCTTTAGCTTCACTTTCTAGATGATTGGTTATTATATAAAAGAAATATATCACAATAACTACATTTACTACACAGATATTTAAGATCTAACAAATTAAGGTACCTGTATATTAACATCATATGCTTGCCAACTGTTGCCATGGCCAGCTCGCTTTTTCCTTTTTGTCAAGTCTAATCTAACTTAATTAAACCAAGACGAAACTGTTTTGTTTCAACTTAAAAATCATCAAGTTGCTAATATACAAATCACAGTGCGCTCACCAATCACTACTGCGACCGGCTCACGCTGTCCTTGTTTTGCAAGACTGACCTAACCTAACTGATTTATTTTTCTTAATTTTCCCGTCCTGGTTTGGTTAGGTTAGACTTGTGAAATAAAGACAGCGCAAGCCAGCAGTGGTTGGCGAGCGTGTGGTGAATTAATACGTATGTAACCAAATTAATTTCATAAGTAGTATGCATTTAGCAAAGAGCATTATTTGTGATGGGAAAGTGGGGCAATTTCTATATTGTGTATGCCCGTGACAAAGGAGATCAATCACATATTAACAAATATATGTCGACCTGCGCTATTAAGGCCTGCCCAGGCAATGCAAGATGTCAATTCACGTTAGCCATCTTTCTGTTACTCTTAAGATGCAAATTAATTATCTGTCAACTTTCATCTCATTAAAAATATTCTACATATATATTTATTTATTATTACAACAGACTTTTTATATATTTTACAATAATATCCAATTACAACTATATTAAATAAAAACTAACATATTACAGTCCCCGACAATCTCCTTGACCCTCTGAATACAGCCGCAAGTTTGGGGTAACCATAAAATATTCAGCAGTTTAATATTAAGCAAAGTTTAAATATTCTTGCAGGAATCTAATATTGGCAATTAATTATCCTTAAGTGGTCTCTATTTATACATACATAGATACATCCATAGATGCAGGGTGGTCAAAATGTTAATTTAAAAAAAAAATTCAAATATGCCATTTAATACAACTCTAATGGTAATTTTTCATATATTACAGCTTATATATCATGTTTGTGGTCATTGATTTCAAATGTAATAATTATAATACATATGTGTTGTTACATTACAAAACGCACCAAGTACAGTTTTACCCATTCATAAGTGTTTTGTGCGTGTAAAATTTAAAGGTCATAAAAATACCTAAAAATGTTCTTAACGGCAAAATTTAAACATCATTCACTGTGTATAAATACTGGAACTCCTAAAATATTGATACATCTCATAAGAACTATAAAAATTGGATTAGGTTAATTTTGACACGTTACAACTCAAGTATTGCAGTTTGTATATGTCATGTATAATAATTTTTTTATACCTTTACTGACACTTCCAGACACTAGCCCTACACAGTGAGATGCTAAAAAAGTCACGTATAGACACATGGGATGTGAACACTGTGCTCACCTTGGCAGATACTAGTCCAGTGGTAGGTGCTTGCGGTCCGCAATACACATCATTTGGTGATGAGAAACTGTGCTGTCAAGTTGTAAGTTACTTTAATGTTTAAACATTGTTCAGTTGACATTTCTTAAACACTTCGCTGTCTATATGTATTCCATTTGCAGTTAGCCAACTTATTAAGTTTCGTATTTTCTGATAGTAAATTTCCTACAAAACAACTGCTATAGTTTATTGTTGTCCATGGCATAATTGTTGTATTCTGAGAATAATTAAATGCATAAGCTATCATTGCCAAATACATAATTTATCATATTCCTATTATTTGAAATAGAAGTTTTTTTTTACAATTAAAAAAATGTAATTCATTACAATTTCTTGTTTAATTTTTTTTTTTGTATTCAGTATGTTAAATTAATTTTGTATTCAATACAGAATTAACTTTAAATAAATTGACTTTTGAAGTAATATTTTTAAAAACTGGATTCTAAAGCGTGAATGTAAATTACACAATTAGTATTGATAATGAAATTGTTAATAGGTATACAATGCCACAGTCATGTAACTAAAGTGTCATTAAGAAAATAAAATAATGGAAAATGTGAAATGCATATTCCTTTTAAATACAAATCCTTGGTAATAAAATATTTGTCAAAATATAATATATAGGCTATATCTAATTTGATATCACTAAGTTTTTACTCTTGCCACATTTTAAGGGCATATACTGCATTATAAATTTAATTATATTAACTTATTAAACCTACAATGATGTGTTTATTTAAGAAGTATGTTTACTAAAACTATAGTGATTTAGGGACACTAAATATAAAAAAATTTGTCCACAGGAAACTTTGTTAAATGTCACAGAATATGCCTTAACTACACAGTCCTACTCATACACGACTATACCAAATCTGTCTGTAGAATGGATTACGAATGACACAAATTTAAATAATACCAGTAATATAAGTGCCAATTTGCAGAATTATTATACAAAAGTTGCAAGAGGTGAGTTTTTATTATGTTAACAATATCAGAAAATTTATTTTATGCAACGAATTTTTATAGGCACTAAACAGGTGTACATTAATTACATAAGGTATATTTTTGAACTCTCATTGCCTCTAATAAGATGTCCTAAGATCTGCTTCGTACATCACTGAGAGACTGTTAAAATTACGTATTTACAGTGTAAATACATTAATCTATAGTTGATTATGAAAAGGTGCATTTAAGAAAAGATTACTAATTAATGGATATATCGTGAAATAGAATTAAAAAATTAATTAATATTCTTAGTTGTAGTCAGCGGTATTGTTTAATGTTTTAAAATATCAATATATAATTTTTATTCTTAATGCGTGACTGAGGAAGAAAATTCGCTACCCGAATACAATAGATGGGGCTACACATGACGAAATATCGTCCTTAAAAAACATCAGAGGGTGTTCTGAGGGCTTCGACATAGATGTTAAAACATCGACATAGATGTTTATGAAGATAGATTAATGTTTTAAAACAACTAAGTATCATTCGCACACTTACGCATGACTGAGGGGGTAGCGAATACAATAAATGGCGTTATAAATAACGAAACAGCGTTAAAAAAATTGTGCTTACAGAGCGATAGTTTTAAAACATTGATGTATCGTTTGCGCCCCTTCTCTAAGATTTTATAAGTCCTGTCATTGGACTATATACATAAGCTATGGACGTTAGTCTTTCCACTTTGATAATATGGGTTTGATAGTCTTATTTACTATATTAAATATTTTATTTTCTAGCGATTCTAAACTTGAGAAAGAAGCCCAAGGACATAGCTGTAGAAGATCTCATGACAAACACAAGAATAGGTCCTATATTTCCGAATCTATTCAACTTAGCTGTATTGGTTCTTAATGATGAAAATTTGAATGCACTCAATGTTCCTGCGAAGAAGCCGTTGCAGTCAAATGTATTGGATATGGTCGACGCTCTCTGTTCTAACCCTTGCAGTTTGGATACTAATATACAGCAGCAGGTAATTATAAATTTAAAATGCTGCTTAAAATGGTGTTCAATGATTGTAATTTGTAGCAGAATTTTGTCAGATTTCAGCATATTTTAGTCTAGAAACGTATTTTACTTTAAATTAATCTGTTTGTGTCACACTTTTAACAGAATTTTTTGCCCGAAAAAAGTTACGTAATATTTGCCGAAACGCCCTCTCTCCTCCAAGTGAGATTCGGCTTCAGACGTTCACGTAATTACAGGCCCCATTAAGTCGCATCCTCAATACGTAATTGTCCTATTACAGTTCCAGAGGCTCTTTCCAGTGATGGTATCGAATATATTGGGGAATGGATCGTTGGCGGATAAAATGGTTGCGATATTGACTAAAATTATACGAACATGGCCATCGTTTATCACAATTGGTGAGTTGCATCTCTCTTCGTTTCATTTATATTATACTGTTAAGTTCGTAGGTAATTAAATGCTGTTTTCAGTAAAATATATACCTATATTTCTACAAACATGCAGAGAAATTAAATAAATTCACTATATATACTTATATACACTGTACTACATACATGCATACATTATACATAAGCGGTAGAGTGTCCGTTATTTACCAAGTTATCTTTTTTTACTTGATTATCGTTCTAATCGTTAGTTCTAGCCTAAAAACATTTAAGAATATGATACTTTTCCATTTATTTAACATTTCACTTTTTGCAAATTAATATTTATCTTTCTTGTCTTATTGAATAACTTACCAAATATTATTAATTCTCCATCTACTATGGGATGGGATCTATTTGGGATGGAGAAATTTTGATATGGCCGTCAAAAATTTAATTGGTATATTGTAATTTATATTATATGCATATTAGGGTTTAGGTGTCACATGGGAGAGAGAGGAGGTATCGGCAAATATCAGGTAATTTTCTTTCAAACAAACTGAGAGAAATCAAATTAGAATACAACATGGTTCTAGACTAAAATATGATCAAATCTGCCAAAATGCTTCTATACATGAAAGCCCATAGTAACATGTAAAGTTATTTAGTATTGATATTTCGAAATGTAATGTAATAATAATTGTAACTACGTAATAATAGTAAAAAGGTTAAAGTAAAAATAGCAATAATAAACTATATCTAGACACGCGGTAGCAGATATATTCTAAGTATGAAAATATATGTAGTCTAGACACGCGTTAGCGTGTCAAGCCAAGTTCAAGTTAACAAAACGGTGAACGCGCGGTACCATGTGTAATATTACACGAACCATTTGGAGCCACTTTTCAACTTGTCATATCTCAAAAACTATTTCACGTAAACATGTCATATTTGGCCCATGTTTTGAGACTTACGAGATATATATGTGCTTCAAATTTTATACCACATATCAAACAGTTATGTAAATATGAACGTCCAAAAATCGTTATTTATATCACTGACTGACCTATAGACCAAAATTTTAATCCAGTTCCAGATGACGTCGAACGTTGAAATTTGGCATCCAGATAGGTAGTTGAGTGAATGCAATGGAAAAAATAAAGAACTAGTAATTTTTTATCATCTTATTATTACTTTTCAATTAATTGATCCTATTAGGAATATTTACTTATAACGCCTGTAATGTAAGAATAGCAATCAAAATTGATGACAGTCGGTCTTTATGTGGATTTTAAAGTCTTGACGTGAATATATAACGAGTAGAATACCACACTTAATTTTTTTTAATCCAAATATCTTATATAATCATAGCTTATATAAGTATTATAGGTCGTCTTTCGTATTTATTTCGCTATTAATACATTTTTCGACCCTTTTCCAAAATCACTCCCATAATAAATACCAAACAACCCAGGGGAAATGTGTTACATCATATCAAAATTTTTATGTATTTTGTAGGTAAGGGTATATTGTTCGATTACCTATCGCAAGGTCCAAAGGAACGTTTAACAGCGCCGATGATTAAATGTGTCACGGCTTTGGGCCGGAGGGCTCTGGTCGAGTGCCTCGGGGAACATTTAGACCATTTGGACGAGTGCATACACAAACCACGGGTCAGTTCTACCCACACACATTCGCAGCTAAGGGAAGCGATACTCGTGAGTATACAATTCCCTATATATATAGTAGTGGTACTTCAGTAAGTCGATAAATCGAAAACCTCTATAACTCGAAACAAATTGTGGAATAACAGTCGAAAGTTCGTAATTCGTATTTCGCGATAGCAAAACGATATCTAACGTTAAACATTATCTCTACACGGAATAAAGGATATTTATATTATATTAATATTGCTGACGTAACCGTCATAAAAAAATCAAGTTTATTCAATTTAGACCCTGAGAAGGCACTTACGAACGTTAAAACTAACATACTGGCACTTCCCCTATGTTATCAAAAGTAAGCAAAACTAATTCCCCTTTGGCATTTCTTGCATAAGGTGTCTGCACTTTTTAGAGTTTTGTAAAAAAAATTGTTGCAGATGTCTTGAAATAAGTAATAAAATACATTTCAACCATTTTTTAAAATCTCTGTCTGTGTGTTTGTATGAACACGAATCACTGCTAAATTATTGCGTTAATCATAGAACGTCACACAGAAAATCATAAAATATACCTTAGAGTAACATTTAGTATTTATTTCATTAAAGTCGTTTCACTCTATTAAATTTATGGTAATTTTATCTTTATTAGTCACTGTTTTGTACATCAGGTTCCACGCGGACGAAGTCGCGGGCACGACTATGCGTAATAAATGAATGACAACTCTGGGAAAAAGGGGCTTTAACATACTTAATTTAGAGTTTAATTTAGTTTGTTTACACCAGGATGCGTCGACGTGTCTACTGAGATCTGAACCTACGACATATCTGGAGGATTATGTTATTACTGATTATACTCTATATGAAATGCTCGGTGATTCCATTGCTCCACGACGTACTCTCTTCCCATTCACAGGTATATAATTTTTTTTTTAATTTTTACTTTTAATAAAACAGTAAATTTGTTGTACGTTACCGAATACTGAACATTTTAAAGTGATATATCGAAATAGATATCAAAGAAGTGACAAGACTGTGGTAAAGATTACAATAAAGTATGATTTTTTGATATGAAACATCTATAGCAGCGTGTCAGATCGACTATATCTATCTGCTATCGACGATTTGATATGATTTTTAATCGTTGCATTTAGTTAATGTAAATATTTGCTGAATAAAAAGATTTTTTCTATTACAATAATCTTAATATTGTATTTTTAATTATGCCATATTTATTTCATGTCGTAAACTATCTCTTTATGCATATTACCTGTATCAAATAATAATAAAAAATGGAAATAATAATAAAAGTAAAAGTATTGATGAAAGCGCCATCTATTTGACAAATTTTAAGAAACCTCATCTAATAGAGAAAAAGCTAAGTAGTATACTATTGTATTCATAGGTGACACTTTTTGACATTTGTAAATTAGTTTTAAATTGAAAATTGTAAATTAACCATAGATTAATTAATAATAAATATAGATAATATATATATATATATATATATATATATATATATATATATATATATATATATATATATAATATAATAATAATAAATTAAGTGAATTGTAAATTACAAACATCAAAAAGTGACATCTATGAATACACTAATATACACTACTTAGTTTTTCTCTATTAGATGAGGTTTCTTAAAATTTGTCGAATAGATGTCACTTTATTCAACAATTTGTTCTTGCTTAAAATCGATACGTTATAATTGAATCCGTTACATTTCAAACTGAACTCAATGGGGAGGCACAGGCAAAGCTAATTTCAGATGGCGCTAACATAATTGCTTCTTGTCCACTAGTTGTCAACGTCAAACTTTTTTATCGTACTTGTCCTTCGGCTTCCGAATTAAGACGAAAAGTTCAAAATGGTGGACGCTAAAGTAAAAAAAAAAAAATTAAAACTGCGCCATCGGCAGTGACACTTATGTACCTATACGCTGTACATATATAGTCTTCAATTTTTCTCTATGATCGCAATAATACATTTATCTACATGACAATTTGATACGTTATATAGTTTTGTTTAAAAATTGTTTATGTTTTTTATACATAATTATAGTTAATTTATAAATTGTGTCATTTTTTTTTATAATCGATTAGTATACCTATTATATACATATGACAAATGTAACTTCAACTTATTATATGCTTGTTAGTCCAATTAATTATATGTTATATAGTATAAGATTGTTTTAAAAAAATACTTTTTATTTTTAATTTATTTTACTCTTATGTGCTAGTGGTATATAATTGTGGTCTAGGTCATATTTTAGTATTTTATAGGACTTTGTTAGACATGTAGGACGTTCAGTTTGCACTCTTTTACTTGTGAGATCCCCCCATCAGTATTTGACTTGAGCTTGACAATACACCAGAACCAACGACTATGCGCCACCTAGCGGGATAAATAAGCAGTGTACCTCCCCATTCTTTTTTTTTTTTTTTATATCATAGGAGGCAAACGAACAGGTGGGTCACCCGATGTAAGTGATCACCACCGTCCATAGACACTTGCAACACCAGGGGAGTCGCAAGTGCGTTGCCAGCCTGTGTAGGGAGGGGGGGAGGAAGGGAAGAGGAAAGTGGAAGGGGAGGGGAGGTGGGTCTCCGGCGCTCTCACTGACCAAACGAAACGCAACAATGCAAGCACTGTTACTTCACGTCGGTTTTCTGTGAGAGGGTGGTACTACCCCGGGCGAGCCGACCCATTTATGCTGAAACCAGTAATAGTTTCAGCGTGGCTCTACCACCTACCAATTGTACCTATTGTAGCCGTTCAATTTTGTACATGTAGAATGTGAAGATCATAAAAACTAAACTAAAAACCGTATGGACGGAAAGTTTGAACTTCGTTATCGGTGTATAAAAACTGGAAATCTTTAATAATATGAAACATGTTATGTTATGTTCGATGAGTCTGAAATAAATTATATTATTATTATTATTATATGAACGATTAAATTTAGCTAATTTCGAAACGTAACGACACAATTATTAGTGAAATTCGCGTTATTGAAAGGTGTTGTTAGAACATAAGTGATTATTTAAAAACATTTATGACTCCAGATGCAGTGAAAAGCGATAATTCGACCGCTGAAAAGTGCTCAGATGAGGAATACCTTCCTCTGAGGCCGGTGATGAGGAGCCCGAAGCTCAGAATAGTGCCACAAACGGACAAACAGACTCCCATACCGAGAGACTTGGTGTTCAAACCGACGAAATTTAAAAGTGACTCGTGTGTGCAAATAAAAATAAGGAATTGTAGAACTCTAGTAACGAACCGTAGGGTGTTCGAACGGACTCAAACTAGCTTAGTGTCTGACCATCGGAATTGCGGTGTCGTCGTTGCGAGTGGACTGTTGAATAGATTTAGGTATAGGTTGAATAAGTCTAGTGATGTATTTCCAATATTTGGAGCTTTAATTTTGTAATAAATTATTGTAGTTTTATTTTTGTGTTTTATTCTAAAGTCTTAATGTGTCGTAACGTAACATGACTCTAATTTTGATGACTATTGATCTATGATGTCAAATTAAGGTCATGTGTTTATTACATTTGTATGAAGGAATACGCATACAGTATTCAGTCACACCATTGATATACAATAACCCAAGATACACACTCTCACAGTCAGCACACAAAAATGAGTGCAAAATTACGCACTCATTTCAAATAGTCCCGTGTCGCTTACGTCCTTGTAAAAACAACTTTAAAAAATTCAGGTAAGGTCGAATTTGCAAAATAGTAAATCGCATAACTATAACCACGTATGTATATTGGGAAGTTTTTGAGCGCTACTTTTATTCGAGACTGTGTCTTTGGTTTTATATGTCATTGGTGAAAATATCTAAAATATATTTATAATAACGCGCCATGTAATTGAAAATACATACAACAATAATACATTTTGTTTTTATCGTAAATTATGCTTAAGATCTTTAGTAAAATAATTTGGATTAAAGAATCTCCAATTTAAAAAAGTTAGTGGACGGTAGTAAGATTTTAAAATTATTAACATAATCGACAGACTTCAGTTTCAGTTCAGTCATATTTTATTTCAATACATGTTGGTATTGTTAAGGAGAGATTTGCTCTCATATCCTTCGTTAGTACGCCCGTGCAAAACCAAGAACATATAAAGAGGATTGATTTCCAAACTAGAGAAAAGAAGAAGACCAGATCTTTAATTACGTATTTCGCTGGAGCAACGCGTTTGCTAAATACTGACTTTAAAATGTAAGCTTCCATACTTAGCCATAAAGTAAACTATGACGAACAACACTTTTCTCTATAAAGTATTTAGTTAATATTTATAAAGAGACAACATTATAGTTGTTTTCCTAAGGTTTCGGTAAGGTTCATACATCGTAAGTTAATATTTAATCATTAACCGACTTGAAAAAAAGGAGGAGGTTATCAATTCGTCTGTATTTTTTTTTTTTTGTTACCTCATAACTTTGGACTGGGTGAACCGATTTTGATGATTCTTTTTTTTTTTGAAAGCTGGTGCTTCCCGTGTGGTCCCATTTTAATTTGGTCTAGTTCCGACAACGGCATCCAGTGCAAAACCGTATAAGTTTAAATTTGCATTAATTATGTAAACGACAAATAGACGAATAACTCAATATCACGCTAACCGATTTCGATGATTCATTTTTTATTGGAAAGGATGTACTTCAAGGATAGTTTGATGAGAATTTGGTTAGGTTCTGATCATGGGATCCGTGACAAACGTGGCACCGACTTCCAATACATCTCTAGGTAGCACACATATTCATATGTTTTATTTAATTTGGTTAATTTGATAAACTATTTATTTTCCGCTTTTTAGTGCCTTATGGGTTTTTGATTGATATTGAAGTCGGTTAATACTTTTTTTTGAAAATTTACTTTATTTCTTCTATCGCTTTACTCTTATTAAATACGTATTTAGAGTATACAAATCGGTTCTAGAACTAGTGAACTCTACTAATGTGGTATTTTTACCACGAAAATGTTTCTAAGATTAGCATACATAACATTTTTTCCAAGCCTCATATCTACACTATGGAAAATTAAATAATATTGATATGAATAATTGAAACCAATTATGATGACCTTTATAGTTTCGGCCATATTAAAATCGGTAGTCCGGTGAAGTTGTTAAGACCTTGCTAGGTCAATAGCGTTGTCAGTTCGAGAAAAAAATAAAAATAATGTCGACTTGAAAATGGTGAATTTAGAAGCTCACAATCGAGCCCAAGTAAAGCAAGGGCGCTGTTGCTTTTACGTACATATCATAATCTCAATGTAAATGAGGTCTATAGAAGAGTGTACATTAGGTTAGGTGCTTAATTTAAAATTGTGAAGCCAATATTTTTCTGTTTCTGCTATCGGTTTGCTTTTGTGAAATACGTAATTGGAGAGCTGATAAGAAATTCAGATATTGTCACGTAATTAAAATTCGTCGCACTGCATTATAAAAGAATTTGAAGCACGTAATAACTCGTAGTACAAAATTTAGCTAACATAGCCGTTTGTGAGTAGCCGCCTTGTCGACAAGGAACGCGACGTCGCGACACAGCCGCGGCGTCCGTCGGCGCCGACTCTTTTAGGGCTATCACCATTGTTATCGAAAGATACTAAAGATTAAACTGTTATAGCTTTAACATTTTTTATTTTATTGGTGTTTGTGTTAATTTTCATTATTGTAGTGGTAAATTAACTTGGTACGATTGCATGGTATTTTTTATCAATGCACGTAACATTTTGAATAAATTATATAATTATAGTTTAGGACAGGTGACAACCATAACCACACCTGAGTCGTCGCGACGCGTCTAGACGCCGCTTAAACTGTCACGTCGGCCGCGGCATACCGATGTATCCGGGAAACAAACTAAGACTTGTCACTATAATATGATAAATGATATTTTTGGTTGTTGCTGTTTCTATTATAGGCCCTTGATAACAAATATCTTGTAGTATTTATTATTACTTCTGAAATTGCAGTTGTATTGATTTTTGGATACACTATTTCAGACACCACAAAAATATTTGGTACTTTCGTATTAAATGCACCGTGCTTGCGACCGCTATCGCGGCCGTCTCGCGTTATCCTTTTTCGCAAGTCTAACCTTTTTTTTTTTAACGTGGACAGAAAATCCATCATGGACTGTCAGGCCCCCGGGAAGGGCCTTTTTTTTTACTTGGAGGGCCTGAGCTGAGTCGACCGTCAACTGCGTGCTGGGACGCAGCTCAAGTCGCAAGTCGCAAGTCTAACCTAACCTAACCTAACCAAACCAAGACCAAACTGTTTTGTTTTAACTTAAAAATCATCAAGTTGCTAATAGACAAAATGCAGCGCGCTTGCCGAATGCTACCGCGGCCGGATCGCGCTGTATTTGTTTCGTTCGAAGTCTAACCTTTTTTTTTTTTTTTTTTACGTGGAGAGAAAAATCCATCATGGACTATCTGTCAGGCCCCCGGGGGAGAGCCCGACCTGAACCGACCACCAGCCTTTGTGCTGCCACGCAGGGGTGGTGGCATACGGCGACTTTAACCGGCTAAAAACTACACGACAACCTACGCCGCACTATAGGAGTGCCTCGGGGTAGCGTGAGCAAGCTCCGAGACGCCCCCGGCGGCAGGCGTTTTCCACGCCGCGCCCGCTGAGGCAGCCCGGTTGTAGGACTGCCTCCCAGTCCGCCGAGCCCGTGCAATGGGGAGTCGGGGCCCCCGCCCCTTCCCCCTGGGTTCGGCCGGCAGCGAAGAGGCAAAACCGCTCCGCCGCCGTCCCACCGTTGATTTTTTAACGAGGTTTACTCCTCCTCCGCCTCAGCCACCCTGGGATCCCCTCCGGCCTACGCTATCCTACACATCCCCCCCCCCATCCCTCGTTCCAAACCCTACTCTACCTCACTCAAGTCTAACCTAACGGAACCGATTTATCTTTCTCGTCTTGGCTCGTTGAGGTTAGGTTAGACTTGCGAAAAAAGATAACCTGAGTAAGCCGCGGCAGCGGTCGGCGATCGCGGTGCATTTAATACGAAAGTACCAATTTTTTTTCTTTCTCATAGTACAGGTTTCTTTATCGAATATGTAAAAAATAAATCTTCAACCCAGAAAAAAATATCGTTCTAGATGTTTAGTTATTCTTTGTGGACTGTGTTTTAGCTTGGTTTATAATATATGCTTGCTGATACATTTAATAATTAACTTAGACAAATTATGAGTTACAGAAACGTACACCGGTGAAATCGTAGACATGGAGACTTAACTACATAAAACATATAGGTATAAATAATACAGAGTATTATAAACGTATACTGTAAAGTATTATTAATGGTTCCTTCGGGGCTCAATAATGTCAAAACTATACTGAACGTATCCAAAATGGCCAGACCACGGTTTCGGCTGCTATTATCGCATCTATAACGCTTTTAAAGTGAAAGCATGCCTAAGTAAGTCGTATTTATGTATATACTTAAAAGAATCAAACGTTCACAAATTTCACAGTTATCGTATGGTGAAAAATCGAGCGTAAAACAAAAATACTTTCATCGCTTGAACATTGTAATGTCGTAGTCGAGATATCCGAAACTCGAACAGGGGCGTAATCAGCGTTGTATGAGTGTGAATCAATGACCCGCAAAATACAAGGGCCTCGACATGCAAACAAGTGTTCGTAAAATGTTACCTAATTGTAAATCGTAATTGCTCCAGATTATTACTGACATTGTTGAATAGATAATAATATTACAAATGCCCTGCGATGATTTCAATGTTCTAACAAGATGGTGGCCCCCTTGTTAGAACATTCCAGGGAGTTTTTGCGGCATCTCAGAATTCATACTCCGTGGTATTATATAAAATATAGAATACAGTAACAAGATTATGAATAAAATATCAAAGCCACTACATGACAGACTAAGATCGCACCAAAAACTCATCCAAATTCTTATTAATATATAGGCACAGATAAAACGGTTCAGTAAAATGTTGCTCTCTATTTGTCTTTTCCTTAGTTTTTTTTTGTTTACTGGCTATTAACTAGTCGTATTCTTGTGAGTTGTAGTGGTTGAGTGGTATGACCAGTGGCAAATCAAAGAGATATCCGCAGGCTCGAACCCTGGCGTATATAAAATAATTTTTAGGAATTTACGTACATTCACCAATGTAAACTGGTAACTATCGGTTGACGGTGAAGGAAAACTTCACGAGGAAACCTAAACCTGAGAAATGTTCTTATAGTAACCACTGTATGATTGGGGATTTCTCGGAGCTTCAAATCGCCGATACGTCGGGGGCTGTCATGGCGATTAAGCCCATACCATCCTCCGGGAAAAGGCCTATGGCTGGACAGTGGGTCTCTTACACACAGGGTGGTGATAATATTATCAAAGTTTAGTGTTAGCAATAAAATAATTAAAAACAGTTCGTTCTTCTTTCCATACCATCAACAAATCAAAGTCAAGTTAATAAAGTCGCTATGCGTCATACTTCACATACTTTAAAATGTAAAATTTTTGGGTACTGTTTACCAAAAACAAAAAAATTTGGTCGAATCCGACTACCGGACGAGAACTAATGTTAATTAATAAAAGGCTCGTTACTAGTTAGTAATTAAAGTACCGTTAACAACGTGTTTTTAGGTTCTAATGGGTCAAGTCACATGTGGAAGCTAATTCAATAGTAACAGGGGGAAGAACCCCCCAAACAAATTTTGATTTCGGGCTCCGTATAGACTAACAAAGCCACTTCTGCTCATTGTTAAGATATTATCACTTCTGTGATAATGTATAAAGTGCTTTGATTTCATTCAAACACTATTATAACAGCCGTCTGTATTGTTTAAGTTAATTATTTACGTAGTTTCTGTGTATTTAGGACGGTACTTAGATTTTTTATTGGCAACTAACTGGTAGCCCGCGACTTTGATTTCCTTTTAAACTGAATTAAAAAAATATACTTTTAGGCCCTTTTTTTATCCATTATGGATACCCACCCTCCCGGAGAGAGAGTGGGATATGTCTGACTCGCACGCACTAAAACCCCACAGTGTACCAACATACCGTATTATTGGGGCGGCAAGGGATCGTTCTATGCTAATCACTTTGCATAGCCGTCCCAACGGTCCGCCCAGCGGAAGGTGGCCGCTGGGCTCCTACCTAATAGGAAGACAGACTGTGTACACACCAGCTGCCTTCCCTCGGCAGCCGGACCTGTGCAATGAGGAGATGCCCCCCCGGCCCATCTCCTCAGGTGCGGCTACGGTGGCAGGAGGAGTTGGGCAAGCAAATCGTTAATATGTTTTGAAACTTTGTTATAAAACCTAACTTTATTAGCTAAATCGTGAAAGCATAACAAATAAGCAAACTAACGTTCGCATTTATAATATTGACTAGTATATATAATTTACGGCGTCAGTTTGGTCATATCGTGTAAGTAATAAATAAATACTAACTGTAAAATAGATGTGGACTAAGTGAAGTAGAACTTTCCAAATATCGATCAAAAATTTCTCTAGTACTTTTTGCGTGATGCGTACAAATAAAAAAATCAAAAATACTTTATTCAGTTTAGGCCCTAACAAGACACTTATGAACGTCAAAACTATCACCAGTTTGGAAAACAACCCGGTCATCGAGAATAACGGGCAAGAAACGCGATCAGGTACATCTTTTTAACATATATATTTCCAATACATCATACAATTTTTTATCATCAAGTTTTTAGTGGATGTACAGAGAGGAGTCAATTTCAGACATCACCATCATTCACATATTGATCCACTCTATAATAGTTTTTCACACCAAAACCCGTTTGACGTGGCGCTAAAACTTACAGTCCGGCAAATCGGTAAAATACTTTGGGACCTTATTGTAAAACCTAACATTATTCCTAAAAACTCTTGCTGGTTTTGCTAAGCCTGAAACATGGGGCGACCAGTATGCTACAGTTTCTAGTATTTAGTATACGCCGGTGTTTTACTAAATGCAGTATGTTTCACTGTTTCTATCTATTCTATTCATTCTGTATTCACTGTTTATACGGACATACCTACATTAAATTATTAAGAATGTATTCATATCAAAATGTAATATCAAGATTTTACACTACAACTAACGTCTCAAATCATTTTATTTAAATACTAGCTGTGCCCGCGACTCCGTCCGCGTGGAACTTAATGTAAAAAAACAGTAACTAATAAAATCACCTGTATGTATTAAGTCCATTTACATATCTACTATTCTCGCGTACTTAAGTCGCGTCGTCATTAAAATTACGATAACTTTTGATAGATTGAACCGATTTTAATGAAACAAAGATTAAATGTTACTCGAAGATATGCTTTATGATTTTCTTGAAGAGGTTTTACCATGAACGCTGTATTTAAGCAGTGATGCGTGTCTACACAAACAGACAGACAGACAGAAATTTCTAAAAATGATTGAAATATAATTTATTACTTATTCCAAGACATGTTTTTTTCATAAAAATCTAAAAAGTACAGACACGTTACATTTACATTCTTTTTTATGTATTAAGAAGATAATACGGCTGACGACTTGTATAAAATATATTTTCAATGTTTCGTTCGTACCTTCTTTAACGAAAACAGAGGTTCGTCATGGAATTCGAACCCACGTTCTTCTAAGCGGTTTTCGGATGTGAATTGTTGAAACTTGAGCAATATCATTTGTCATACTCAGGTACTTCACGCCCTACTTATGTCAAGAGAAACTCTTGTACTTAAGTGGCATAGATTCATGTTTACTCTGTTACTCAGCTTTTTACAGTGTATTAAAGTCAATATTACCAACGAGCAAATTTGGAGCGATTTGATGTCATCGCCGCTATGTGCTTGACGTCAGAACCACTCCGCCGCGATTAGCGCTAATACGATGGCTTCCATATTCATGATTAAGTTTATTGTATTTAAATAATTAACATTGAAGTTTAAAGTCAATAAAAATGAGTGCCGAGATAATGGCTGTTGTTGGGTTGTCATTCCTCCGTAAGATGTCGATAGTGATGTGCTGTTTAAAACGATTTAAACCAGTATATTTATCTATACTAATATTATAAAGGTTTGTTTGTTTGGTTGAAGTCGCTAATCTCAGGAACTACTGGTCCGATTTGAAAAATTCCTTCAGTGTTAGATAGCTCATTTACCGCGGAAGGCTACAGGTTATGTCTATTATTTACTGCACGCTAAGATCAACAGGAGCGAAGTACCAATGAAGAAAGTTTCAAAATCGGGGATTTTTTTTGAGAACATTCGCTGCGTGATAGCGTTAGCCCAAAATAACTATTCCACGGGGACAAAGACGCGGGAATAGCTAGACTTATATTACCTAAAGTAAAACGGAGGTCTGTCATTGTATAGCTCGGTCAGTACTTTTTTTTTTTTCTGCAGACTCTCGGTCCGCACCATTTTTTTGCTATCGCTTTTTAAGTGTAAGTTAAAAATCGTATCTGTGAGCATCTATTGGTGTTTTTTTTTTTAATATATTTATTTTTATTATTATTGTTTTTTTTTATTTATATAAAGACGTTATTGCCTTTATGGCGGTTTCATTCCGGTCCTCTATCGCCATTTTTAAATTATAATCCACAATATGCCGCGCCGGAGCGTCTATGGCCCGACGGATAAACCTACTAACCGCGTCATCAGTCACGTCGGTATAGTAGACACAGGTGTGGGTGTGTCTGGATACTGCCACTATAGCATGTGAAACACTATCGTGGATTTGCATCCTTCTGCTCTTTGTTTGCAGGATCACCACCGATTTGAAGGTCAATCCCTGGGATTCGTGGACTGTCAGAACGCGCGATCCTTCCCCTACCCCGTAGCCCTTGTTTATCAGGGCTTTTTTCTCTTCTTGTGTGTGTACCAGGAAGGCAGTGTCGGGGGTATGGGAGGACATTTGTTCGCCCTGATAGCCCCTGATGCTCAGAGATCTCACTATCGGTTTCGGTGAGTATATACCGTCGTATACTTGACTCAGTGCATAGGCTACATCCATCGGGTTCCTGTATGTACAAGTGAGTTGTTGGTCAATACCAGCTACGGCCGTTGGTCTGCTGTAAACCATCCGAAATAAATTTTCCCGATCAATGTAGGGTAGTTGGTTAAAATCTCCGATGAGGAGAATTTCGCTTGCTTCCGCCAGCCGGCTGGCAGTCAGGATGGTCCCGAAATGGTTCATGAGAGCTTCATCCACGATTGACCTTGGACGCTTATCGTGCTCTCTGAAACCATTTACTAGTATGGACGCCATAGTGCGCACCCGCTTTTCGGCTTTTTTGCCGTGTGCCTGCACCAGTTTCTCCTGTAAGTCTTTTGCCGCCTCGGTTGTGGTGGTCGCCACAGCGTCCCTCTCCACATCGAAGTTTTTAATTAACCACGTAGTCTTTCCACAGCCTGGGACCCCGTTCGTCCATTTGATCTCGGGTGTCATCTTGGTGCTTTCCGCCACTGCTGGATTTAGAACCCTCGAGGTGGTTTTTACCCTCTCGAGAATCTTTTCTTCAAGCATGATTCTTGTGCACCGAGCGACTACTACGATTGGATCCTCCGGGGGCGCTTCGAACTTCTGAGGTTGAGTTGTTTCTCGTGTCTCATTTTCTTTCCCTAGTACGAAACCGCTGGTGGAATTGTAAGCGGTCATGTAGCTGCCCGTCATTACTCCTGCTATGACTTGGGCAGTGTCGTTGTTATAGATGGCCGCTTCCGCTTCCTCTAGTCTAGCATCTCTCAAGTTCACGATTCCCAGATGGTGGGCCTCTAGGATTTGTGTACACGTCAGTGTGTTGACTTTAATCGTGGCTTCGAGTATGGCTTTGAACTCGAGTATAGCATTTTTCATATGATCCAGCGGTCCCGTGACAGG
The DNA here is from genome assembly GCA_036509395.1 of Antheraea yamamai. NCBI lineage: Eukaryota > Metazoa > Arthropoda > Insecta > Lepidoptera > Saturniidae > Antheraea > Antheraea yamamai. The sequence continues at coordinate 16,835,714 of AP028435.1, read as the reverse complement.
AATTTGGACAGGTGGGATGACTTGCCCCATGTCCGCTCTGGTTTTCTGTGACTGCGGTTTAAATTTGGCCTTTGGGACTCTCTTCCGAAGACGGTTTATCGCTTCCTGTTGTATATTTCTGGTATGTCTATGGGTTTGGGACATCATTATTTGTGTTATTGCTGAGGATGAACCTCTGTCGGGTTTTCCTTCTCCGGATGTATTTGCGGCCTCTGCTCGTTCGGCTGTTATTTTTGCTTGTAAGCGTTCGGCTCCGCTTTGCTCAGCGTTCCCGAGGTCGAAATAGGTTTCTCTGTGTTGTAAGTAGGGTTTTTCCCGGGAGTCTTTTTGTGCAGTAAGAAGTCCAGACTTGTCCATACGGTCAGTACTTGTATGGGTGACTGAATGGGAACACTGCTTGATGTTTCCCTGTAATACAATAATTACAGGTTTATCGTGTATCGTTTACGACAAACCCCGTTTTTTTTACTTCTTAGACATTTGGTTCTTATCGAAAAAAAATATATAGCTTAATTTAATATACACTTATTAAGATTTTTAAAAACTACGAATTTTAAAAGCACTACACGTTTACTAATCCTTTTCTTGCCGTGGAGAAGTGGGGTAAATGTTGTGGCGCCTATGTTTTTTCCTCTGTACATCTATACATATAATAAAAATTAAGTGTCTGTATGTAATATCAAAATAACATTTTTGACTGATTGGGTGTAAAAGTATACATGCAACGGATAACAAAAATGCAATTTTTATAATTTTTGTCGGTTTGTCTGTCTGTTTGTTCCGGGTAATCTCCGAAACGGCTGGACCGATTTGGACAGGAATTTCACTGGCAGATAGCAGAAATTATAGCGGGTTACTTAGTCTACTTTAAATTAGACTAGATGTTAACCGCGGGCAAAGCCGCACTGCTATCTCCAAAACGGTTGGACCGATTTTCACGTGACTTTAATTGTAATCTATTTTAATTTAGACTACCTGTTAACCATGGCTTCGCCCGCTGTGCTATCTCCAAAACGGTTGGACCGATTTTCACAAGACTTTCATTGGCAGATAACTGACCTTACCGGAAGTAGTTTAGGTTATTCTATTTTATACTAGTTGTTACCCGCGACTATGTCCCCATGAAATTTAGCAAAAACATGTTACTCACTGTAAACATGTGAGTAAGATGTGCGTTGTACTGGATTCCAAGAATAACGAACAGGTGGAGCACCTGATGTTAAGTGATCACCACCGTCCATAGACACTAACAACACCAGGGTAGTCGAAAGTGCGTTGCCAGCCTGTGTTTGGGGAAAAGGGAGGGAGGGGGGAGAGGAGAGGGGTGGTGGATTTCTTGAACACTATGATTTTTAATCAATGCAAAAGTAATCGAGTAATACAAGCAGTAGACAAGTCTCGTCACTAGATTTCGCAGTGTATGAGCTCATTGTTGATATACTGATGAGTATAGTACAAGGCGAGTAAACGGCTCCATAATTTTGCGAGTTGCAATTGCACCGTCGTCTCTCCATTAGGCCATATGTACACTGTCATTATAGATTATTTACAGTTTATGTTATAACTATCTATTGTCTGAGTTTTAGCTCGCGTAATGTATGTGTTCTATTGTCGATGAAAATGATGTTATTAGGATATAAACATCACATATTTAATCTGTGAATCCGATCTGTCAAATATAAACAAAATGACGTCGTATTTATTTACTACTAGCTGTACCCGCAGCTCCGCACGCGTTTTTTTTATTCATATTATAGAATTATAAAATTGTGAGACTATGTACAATTATAGAAATGCACTTTAAAAGAAATTGTAAGTACGACACGCACGCTACTTACAGTAACATGTAACGCGTACATTAGATATATAAATACTTACAGCGTGCCAAATGAGGTTTGTCATCAGCAACATATTTGGAACCTTAACCCACACACCATATAACTACCTCAGTGCTCACTTACACTGTATAAGGACCTAATAAAATAGTAACTTAAAATATTATTATAAAGATTTACATTTAATATACATTGCCATTATTATAATTAAGACTTTGTGATTATACAAAAAATAAACGCTTGTCTGCTCCGCAAGAAATTGTATTATGGAACTCTTTACGTAATACGTTTATAATCTAAGATCTTATTAGGAAGACCTTTATATCACTAAAGTTATTAATAATTATAATGTCGAATTGTAAGCAATAAACTGATAATTATTTCTAATATTAAAAATAAATAATGAGTTGAAATCTTGCTAAATTTCATGCAGACAAAGTCGCGGGTAACAGCTAGTCTAAAATAGAATAACCTCAATTACTTTTTATAATGTTCGCTATCTACCAGTGAAAGCCGCGTGAAAATCGGTCTAACCGATTTGGTGATAGTACAGCGGTTGAAGCCACGATTAACAGCTAGTCTAAATTAAAATTGCTTAAATTAGTTTTTGTAAAGTCAGCTATCTGTCTGTGAAAGTCTCGTGAAAACCGGTCTAACCGTTTTAGAGATAGCGCTGCAGGCGAAGCCACGGTTAACAGCTTGTATACACTAAAATTGCTTGAATCACTTTTTATAAGGTCAGCTATCTGCCAGAGAAAGTTTCGTGAAGATCGGTCGAACCGTTTTGGAGATAGCACTGCAGGCGAAGCCACGGTTAACAGCTAGTAGAACCTAAAATTGCTTGAATTACTTTTTATATAGTCAGCTATCTGCCAGTGAAAGTTTCGTAAAGATCGGTCAAACCGTTTTGGAGATAGTACTGCGCGTGAAGCAACAGTTAACAGCTAGTCTAAATTAAAATAGACTAAATTACTTGTTATAATGGCTTTAATTATGCTTAATATTAGCTGGTGAAAGTTCAATAAAAATTGGTCCAACCGTTTTGGAGATAGCATTGCAGATGAAGCCGCGGTTAATAGCTAGTCTAATTTAGAGTAGCCTAAGTAACCCGCTATAATTTCAGCTATCTGCCAGTGAAATTCCTGTCAAAATCAGTTCCGCCGTTTCGGAGATTAGGCGGAACAAACAGACAGACAGACAGATCGACAAAAATTTAAAAAATTGCATTTTTGTTATCATTTACGTGTATACTTTCACAAACAATCAGTAAAAAAATGTTATTTTGATATTACATACAGACACTTCATTTTTATTATATGTATAGATTACTCATTGCTATTATATGCTATACTAGCGGGCCCGGCAGACGTTGTCCCGCCCTGATTAAAAATAAATACTTGACAAATTATATACCAAAACGTTCCTCATGAATCACTTTATCCACTGGTGCAAACCGCATGAAAATCTATTCAGTAGTTTTTGAGTTTATTGCGAACAGACAGACAGTTAGACGCGGTAGGGGACTTTATTTTATACTATGTAATGATTTGTTAAAAATAAATCGATAGTAAGTAATACGTATTTTTGAAAATTAGCTATTTCAAACTCCGAGAAATCCGCAGTACTATATTTTCCCACATACGTCGGTATTACAAGTTGTTTTCCTTTACCGTCAGACGATAGTGTTACCAATGTAAATAATTAAATGTACGTGAATTTCGAAAAATTCGCTGTTACATGCCAGGATTCAAAACAGCGGACATCGAATTCATATTCCACCGGTCAAACCCGACGACTTCTAATGATTATATTTTTTGTAAATTGTCCATCCGTGTTTCCGTAGGACGCAGTATATACAATACATTCAGTAAACAAAATTCATCGAAGTCATCGCTCTCGTGTAGGCTGTATCATTGAGTTTTTTTTTTCGCATTATACGCGTATATAAAATAAAATCACATTTAGAAGTAACGTAGTTTTTAAAGTATTTTTTTTAGTATTATACTATACCCCTATTAATATTTTAAAGCTCGGTAATTTGTTTTCTTTCTTATTATTTGTATGAACGTGCTGACCTATGGAACTGCTAATCGGATTTGAATAGTTATTTTAGCATTTTAAAGTTTATTCTATCTATCATCACGTTACGATTTTTAGGAGCGGAACAATTATCATATAAAATGTTAGACGGAAAAAATGCAAAGCAAAATTGAAGTACTTATGCATTCGGATCTGACGGCGCGGTGTAAGTTATGGGGGACCGTGAATGACTTGGTTGCCCGATGTCAGCCGAGCTTTATCGAGAAGGACCGAATTGTGAAAGCCTATATCAGCGAGGTATTATGTCGTATAACTCACTCGTATGGTCTGCTCTACGTGTTATAGCCATGTTTAGATACGACATAAGCAAAGTTTTAGTAATTATTTACCATTTCGTGGTGAATAGACACACACCTTCCTTTGGAACTTATGTAATACTTAATCTGCGCGTAACTACGTTGACAATAGTTTAATTTATTTATATTATCTGCAATGTACACTTAAAGTAAAAATAAGTATGATATAATCTGACCGCTACCTTTGTACCGCGCCTTAGGTATGCGCGGGGGGTGGGGATTGGGAAGTAAAGCGTATGAACTCACATGAGATTCGTAATGTCAGACAGATCTTACGATCTGCATATTTACGAGTATAATTATATTCAATGCCTGTTTTTGTACAATATGATTTTTAGATAAGTACAAATAAAGAGCCGGCATAAATGAAATGAATCTCTAATTCTTAGAAATATTAAATCTTTGTATCCATACTTGTACTTTCTAGCCATTTATACCAAACTACTATGTAACAAGATAAATTTCATATTCAAAATCAGCCTTATATTTTTGTTTAACATAATAAATATAAATAACCTATGGTGCGTAGGTGACGGATTGCAAATTAGCAGACACATACGTTACTGAGCGACCCCTTAATTATTCCTCTTACCGCCTCTTGGAATATTTTTGCCATCTCACTGTCTTCAAAATTTTACTACATCCATTATAAATGCAAAAACCATTTAAATATGTATGTAAACTTATGGATAATTTAGTCGCTACATTTGAAAATGAGCTAAATCCAACTTTAATTTTTCGTGTAACATGTTTTATATTTTTTACATTTCCAGTTTCTATACACCGAGAACGAAGTTCACATTTTGTCGTTCATTAGATTTTTAGTTTCTTGTTAGGATCATGATATTTTACATCCAAAAAATTTGAAGATATTAAAAAATAACGTAAAATACTCTATTTTTTCTTTCATACTTATACAGAATATTGTCCGCCTGCATGTATTATATAATTTTTATGTATTTGTTATGGTTAGTCCAGCGTTGTTTTTTCTGTACTAACAGTCGTCTTGTGGTCAATATTTGGATATAATAAGGGATACAATTTTTTCTACGATGTGTATATTATTATCTTTATTGTACCAACACTAGAGATCGTGAAGTAGGAAAGATAGGGAAACAATGTAAAATATATAAACGGTAAATCTAAAAAAATAAAGAAAATCTGTTCAGAAACGGAGGAAGAAGATCTTGAAGAACCCGCCGCGTTCCCCCTTGAGTCTCGACAGTGGTTCAAGCCTAGGTTTGATCCCCCGGAGTGGTGCCCTCGAGCGCGATGCTATGACGATACGATGACACTAAAAATTTGCAATTAGGCTAGTTAAACAACACAACACAGATCACCGCCACATAGACACAGGTACACATATGGTGGGTTTTTATTTTTTGCCTTATTTTCCAACTGGGTTAGTTTAGATTAGCCTAGTTGTTAGACACGAAATACATGTTTAAATTCGTGAGGCACACACGCTGGTAGACATGTGTGTCGCAGGAATTCTTATATGTATGAATAGCTAGCTTAGTTTAGCTTAGACATATTCGCGGTGTTGCATACAAGGCAACAGCCCAAGCCGAGGTTCGGTCACTCTGGCACCATTGAGCTCGTTGCCATACAGCTAATTTTGCCATAAGCGCTCGACTTAGTAGTCCGGTGAAGCTGTGAAGGCCCGTCAGGCCTATAGTGTAGCCAGTTTGAAAATAAATCTTAAAAAACGAATGCTTGCTGCTGTCATACATATTCTTTCTGGAGTTTTAAAAGTTACATTCGGTACCGATCTCCTTCAGCTATTGGAATCTAAAGAACCTACTCTTTTTGTACCATCACCTAAATAATCGTATAGGTCACCTGCCAATAATAATATGTTGAGAAATAATTCTTGATAATATATATAAATATAATTTATAACTTAGTCGATCTATAGATTTGTCGCGTGGTAGGTAGATCGCGATCACAGCACACCAGGTCAATTATTTGCTATAGTGGTACGTTTAGGCTTGTCGGATTCTGAGATCAGCTAATGCAGTACTGAAGCAGGAAAAATTCGTTGTCGTGACTGTCTCTCAATGTCTAGCTTTTGGAATCAACCAGTGTACATCCGATTACCGAGAGTCCTGCAGGTTGGCTTGATGGAGGCGAGTGCCGATGGATTAAGTATTAAATGCGGCTGTATAATCAATCTTGAGACTTTGGAGCGCTAACAAGGACGCCATGTCGTCCAATGTAGTGTCCGCTTTTCCAGAGGAATCATTGTTCCTTACTGCTTTTAGAGTTATGTAATGGAAACGTAATTTATAATTTAGTTATGGTAACCTCCTTGTTTACCTCCCAAGTAGACGGTCTGTGTGTAGGTGTTGTCAGTGATGTCAAGCGAGTAGTATCACTCGAGTAATATTACTAAACTTATATTACATTCGCTTACAATAGCGGTGTTTAACTTTATGACATATCCTATAAAAAACTTTCGCACCTTCCCATATTGTAATAAATCGATATATATCTAAACAAAATTGACGTGTCTGTATTTGGTTGTCGGTAATCTTTAAAAGGGATGAACTGGATTAAATGAGATTGTTACTAGTGAATAAAGCACTAGGTTACAAATTTTTATACTTACCCATACGCGTTAGGCAGTAATGAAAAAAAAAATTGAAAAAATATAGGGAGAACCCAAAATTAATCCAAATAAAATATGTAGTTTATATGGTATAGCAAAACCTATTTTCAGGGGAACGAAGTCAGGTACACCAGTTGGTATGGTATATGAACACATTTTAAATAATATTAGAAAAACTTATTATGTAAAAAAACTGAAGAATAAATATACGTTGTCTAATTTCCTAATATGCACGTTTATACATACATACGTATATATACGCGCCTAGTAGAGTAAAAACCACGGTCGTAGAAGCCAAATTCATTACGCACTACGCATCATAATAAATACCGCAACAGTTGTGGAGCGATTATGGCTCAGTTAATAGCGTGTTCGGAGACAGCGTTGTTGAACGTAGGTTCGAATCCTGGCAACTGAATCTGAGCTTCCGGTGAAAGGAAACATCGTGATGTAACCGTAGTGTGGTGGTAAGGTTTTTTCTAAGTCCGCCTGACTAGCTACCACCCTCGTTTTGAACATCTGTCAGGCACCTGTTGGTGTGTTCTGTCAGCTACACTTGAGAGCCAGTCGTCTCTAGGTTTAGCGTTCTCTTAGACCACATCTGCTTTTTAACATCGGATGAAATTGTAGTCAAACGATATAAAGTATTTAAAAATGGTTTGTTTCGTGTAATGCTCCATTCTAAGCGTAATTTGTACTACAACACAACGGGTGGTAACATGAAAGGCTTACGATGCCTCTCAACACTAAGGAGTAGTAATCTAGTTTATTATTATTGACTGGGTAACTGCGGTTTCTTTTAAGGTTAGTCCTGTATAGTTAGTGTATGCTTTTTGATGTGTATACCTTTTTTAAACGTTATGCCATAAAATAAAATTACTTGCTATTCTGTAATTATAATTTTGAACTAACTGTGCCCGCGACTCCGCCGCGTGGAACCTAATGTAAAAAATGGTGACTAATAAAATCTTCTGTATGTATTATTTCTATTTACTTATCCACTTTTCTCTCGTACTTAAGGTCATTAAAATTTCAATATCTTTTGATAGAGTGGACCGATTTTATTGAAAGAAAGACTAAGTTATTTTCGAGGATATGCTTTATGATTTTCTTGGTGTGGTTTTATCGTGGACCCAGTACTTTAGCAGTGATACGTGTTCATACAAACAGACAGACAGACATTTCTAAAAGTACAGACACGTTAGATTTCCATTCTTATTATATGTATAGAAGATATTCGTCAACGCAAATTTATGTATGTATATATTTTTTTATTAAAAAAAAAAAAAAAAAAAATTAATTTAATTTTGTAATTTTTTTGGTTTGAAAGAAAGAATAAAAAGAAAAGAATAAAAAATTTGAAAATTGGGTAATTAAAATAAATGAATTGGTAAAAAAAAATTGAAAAAAAAAAAAAAAAAAAAAAAGGGGAGAGAAAAAAAAATATAAAAAAAATAAAAAAAAAAAAAAAAAAAAAAAGAAAAAAAAAAAAAAAAAAAAAAAAAAAAAAAAAAAAATAAAAAAAAATAAAAAAAAATATAGGTTGATACATGTTGAAATAAAAGAAAAACTATTAATAACGCATTTGTTTGACATTAAATATATCTATTATGTTATTTATTTATTATTCTGAATATACGAAGTAAAAGTTATAGCATAGATTATAAACTTACATTTTCTTTTACTTCATAACGAGTGTATTACATTTACTTTATGAATAGCATAGATAGTTTATAGGACGACTCGTAGAACGTCACCATTGCGTAATTAGTAATAGAAAAGTATGATATTTGTTTTGTGTAAATTTATTGATAAGAAATACGAAACTTAATATACGTGCAAATGTAAAATAGGAGATACAAAACTTAGAAAAGTATAATAGATAGCATGAAGTTTGTCGTGAAATGGAATGTAATAGTACGTGATATTGCAGGGTAAAGTTACATTTCCTGCGATATGATGTAATATGTCATTATTGTTTAGTGCATTATTTTGCTCATGTTTACAGCCAGGCTACGTGTAGGCAGTGAAATGTGCTTATTGTGTTGTACATATGCGGGAATGTACGTCACTTTGCGTACCACAATACATTTTATGCGGTTCCCCCAGACGTATTCAATACGCATGGTGTTATGCCACAGGGCACCATTGAGAAATTAAGAACGAGTATATACTACATATATATGAATATATTAGGAAAGTTGACTGCAGTTTGTGTATCACTACATAGTATAAAACAAAGTCGCTTTCTCTGTCCCTATATCCCTATGTATGCTTAAATCTTTAAAGCTACGCAACGGATTTTGATGCGGTTTTTTTAATAGATAGAGTGATTGAAGAGGAAGGTTTATATCTATAATAACATCCATTAAATAGTGGAGAAATACTGTTATTTTTGAGGTTTCTAATGTGATGTTGTAAATAATTACATTTTTTCCGCTTACATTGCAACAAACGCAGGCGGGCCACGGGCAGTAATGAATAAATCAAAACTACTGGATCGATTTTAATCATTTTTTCAGTGAATGACATAGGCTATATATTTTATATCCGTGCGAAGCCGGAGCGGGCCGCTAGTTTATTGTATACATATTAATAAATATTACAGCTTTTTCATTGTTGGTATGTTGTATCAACGTTTCCAGATTAAAGTGATAAGTGATATTACCTTAAGTTTAGAAATAGAAGTGCTCTAAATGCAGTCACTGTAACATACCACTAATGATGTTGTCCACGCCAAACTTTTTAACCGTTCTGAATATTGCACAGAACACAGTGTTAAGTATAGGTATGTATTATATATAATACTAGCGGGTACGGCGTTCGTTGTCCCGCCCTAATAATAAAAAAATCTTGACAAATTATATACCTATGTCTTCCTCATGAATCACTTTTTCTACTTATGAAACCTGCATGAACATCCGTTCAGTAATTTTTGAGTTTATCGTGAACAGACAGACAGACTTGGCAGAGGATTTTGTTTTATAAAATGTAGCGATGTAACGAAGAATAAACAAATGACAATTTTAGATTCCTATAATAATATTTTTACTTTGTTTTGTATTCACTTCTTGACTATATAATACGCAAGACTCACGGGTATATTCAGAGCGACTAAAAAGTTGATGAGGATTATAGCTAGTGGTGCTTGTTGACTGATTTTCCATTTAAGGTTAGGAACTAATTCACCTGATTAGCACTTACCAATCTACAGATTTACTCTTTTGACACATACTAATTTAACGTTAAGTGTCGATGTGACTCAAGTTGCTAGTACGCTAAGGCTAGAGAGAGAGGACTGGTACTCGAGTGCGGTTGATGGAATACAGGAAGGCGAAAAAGTAGCGGTAATGTTAGTTCGATTCACGTTGTTGTATTGAAGGCAATAGCCGAAGCCGGAGTTTGGCTACTTTAGCACCTTTGACATTGTTGTGTTGAGTTGAGTGCCCTAAGCGCTCGCCTTAAAAGCCCAGTGAAACTATTAAGCCCTATTTGATTAACAATGGTTAGTTTAAAAAAAAGCTCATTATAGGTGATAGAGCCACGCTGAAGCTATTACTGATTTCTGTACGAATGGGTCGGCTCGCTCGGGTTATTACCACCCTCTCACAGTGACTCGACGTGAAGTAACAGTGTGCTATTGTGCGATTGTTGCGTTTCGTTCGATCAGTGAGAGCGCCGGAAGCCCACCTCTCTTCCCTCCCTCTATCCCTCCCCTCCCCAAACACAGGATGGCAACGCACTTGCGACTCCCCTGGTGTTGTTAGTAACTATGGACGGCGGTGATCACTTACCACCAAGTGACCCCTCAACGTTGCTCCGACATATATGTAATTTTATTTTTGATAAATTTCTTGGTTCCGTACTACATAGGGTCGGCGCGACGCGAACCGAAGATGATGTTTTGCGGTCAGGGCAGAAATAGAGAGAGAGTATCGTGCGAACGACCGCTCTACTCGGCACATCGACGCGTTCCTGATTAACTAACCGATAAAGTATTCGGCTAAAATTACCTTTTCATGGCATTACAAACTTTGCATGTACAGAATCTTGTCCGTTCTTATATAGTTCCTTTGAAGCTCAATCAAGTCAAAACTACTGAACGTATCGGCATAGGATCATGACCATTCGGTTGGGAATTTTTCGTAGATGGTTCTAGGATACTTATTTCTTGAACCTTTGTCATCTTTCTAATGTTCAATGAAGCGGACAAGGAATAACTAGTTGCTGTATTAGACAAGTAGATGAAAGTGTATATATAAGGTCTAAGTGTATGTAAAACGCTACGTAGAATTGATGAAAATAAAAATACTATCGAAATTAAAATAATAATAACGAAAAAAAAATGCTTAGTAAAATCTTAAAACTGGCAGATAATGCATAGATTATATCGGTGGATTTAGAAACATAGAATTTAGAAACAAGAGATAGATTGCAGAATTGAAAATAGATTTTTGATAATTCGTCCGCTAAGCTGGTTAATAAATAGTAGGTTACATTTTTTAGATATTTGTGATGAGATTCCCATTGGGCACGCGCTTAATCGTTGATATAACAATATTGCTTTTTTATAGTAATAACTTTAACCGTCATTAAAAACCGTATTTAGAAAAAAACTGCATGTAAATTATTTCTTCATATGGGACATATCAGTTAATTGTCCATGTCAATATTTCTCACATTAAATAGTACTATAAAATAATAAAGATAATCGAACGAATTAATAACATCGGTTAACACGAACAATGGGCCTGATTTTGAAATTTTCATTTTTTATACATATGTAACTAAAAAGTAATAAGAAAAAATAGTTAGTTTTATTTAAAGTTTCCTTTTGTAGATAGTAGGACGATGTTTGGAGTTTGAAAGATATTACCTGTTTCTGTAACATATAATATAACTAGCGGACCGGGCGGACGTTGTCCTGCCTTGAAAACAAAAAAAATCCTAAAAGTCGACCGCAGCGCCACCTACCGGGTCCAATTGTGAATCTAAACATTCTCGGATCCACTGAACCGCCACAAATTTCATCAAAATCGGTCCAGTCGTTTAGGAGGAGTTCAGTCACATACACACGCACACAAGAAATATATATATTAAGATATTAATTAAATAAACTTCAGTTTCGCATTTAAAATACTTTAATTAGGAAACTATAAAATAAAAAAAAACTACAGATGTAAAGAATTTCATAAATCATGTTTCAACTTGGATAGTTTCTTTCAATGGGCACTCCCGTATAAAATTACAAACATAACATCTTATTATGTTTTAATTATACTGCCCAATGGCATTATCTATATAACATCGTTCAAAATCCATCACATATTGGTGGGAACGTTCTTCTTGCTCTTTTGAGTAGGCACCCTTATCATCCTTGAATTTATCTTAATGACTTTACGGCACATTTTGCAGTCCATACGCTTTAAGCCTCAAAATATTGATTCAATCAATTCTTAATAATTCGCTGGCCCTTTATTTCTGTGATATATATGTAGAATTGTTTTAAAGTTCTTCCAGGCTTTATTTTTCGCGAGTATTGAATAAGTATGTAAATTCGTGATTTTTTTATTTGTAGTCGGATTGTAATATATGCTATTACTTTTGCTAATTCCCTGAAAAACTTCATAAAGACATTTTAAAAATTATTTCATAAAGCTCTGCAGAATATATATAATTAGGGAATTAACACATTTTTAAGGTCCACAAATGTACATTTGGTACTATGTGCCAACTTACTGCTAACACTATCGACCAAAAACTTAAAGGCTTCTTTATCGACGTAAACTTGATAAAGGGACATTCCGTACGCTTTAAATTGACTACTAAAGTTTCTTTGTGTACAACGTACACAACGTAGTACAATTCAAGAGATGGACAATGAGTTGTTTGTTACACGAACATAAGAAGAGCCCTGTAAACCTGGCCGTGCGCAAAGCAAATGACACTAATGCCCATGACTGGAACGTTAATTAAGAAAAAATTAAGGAAAGGAAGCGTTATCTTTTCATTTTTCCACACATTGCATTAAGCTACGTAGACCCTTAAGACTTTAAATTAAGATGTCAATAATTTTATAGAAATTCGCTCAGTAAATTTGGGAGATTCCAAACACGATTTCGAGATTTCAAAGAGTCTAAACAGAAAAGAGAGTTTTTAAATCCTTATTGTACTCTCTTACATTCGGTACCTAAATAGCCTGTAATCAGTTTTTTGTAAATGTTTCAATGTATAGACGCACTTCATATACAGTTTTATTATAATGTAGATAATAAATATTTTTGTTATTTCTAGCTGATACCTGTGATTTCACCTGCGTTGTTTATAATATATTTTTTAATATTATTGGTGGTTAACGAACATGCGGGTCATCTGATGGTAAGTGATCACCGGCGCCTATGGACACCTATGACATGAGGGGAATCACAGTTGCGTTGCTGGCTATTGAGAAAGGAGTAGGCTCGTTTCTTGAAATATAGCAAATTGTAATGGTCGGGAAATGCTGCCGATGGGAGTTAATTTCAGAGAACTGACGTACGCGTAAAGCGCACGTGAGAACCGCACAGTAGAAGACTTCCAACCATCTAGATCACACTGATGGGATTTCAGTTCGTGACGAATTGTTCGGTAACGGAACTAAGCAGCAGGTATCAGTCCGAACAGCTCTTCGGAGCAATTTCCGTGGTAGATCTTGTAATGGACGTAAAGCGATAAAATGTCCCTACGAAGCGACGAAGTGTCGAGTCTTAAGAAAAGCACTAGTTACCAACGATTCGAACCGTTTGACGTTGGATTTGGTCAGGAGGAAGTAGGTGACTGTGAGGTTTTCCGGCCCAGAGCTGAGAACAATATTCCATGTGTAGACGGACTTGCGCCTTATATAGCTGAACACGGTGATGCGATTGTGTAGTCCTGTGAAGCTGTTAGGGCCTTGATAGGCCAATAGCGTAGTCAGTTCGAGAAAGAAAAAGGTGATCCGGTGAGAAATATCGTCCTGCTCTGTTAAGAACACCTAATTTTTTTGAGACCAGTTTTGCTCTGCCTTCCAAATGACTACCAAACTGAACGTCACTTGACATATCGACACTCAGGACACTGATATTAGGCTTGGCGACTAAAGGGACTCCCTGAAAGATAGGAATCGCGTCAAAGAGGGTCTTTTTGCGGTGAAGGTACAGACTTGCGTTTTAGTGGGGTGACACTGAACCACTGTTTATAATCTTAACAGTATGTACCGAAAAAAAATATAAAAAAATGAAAATCAAAATATACTTTGTTTACAAAATTTGTATAGAAACAATGTTATGCGTTTATCTCACCTCTTCTGTGTATGCGCAGCATACCGCTTGTTCCACTTCAGATATCGCACAATCTATCCAATAGTTTCTACGTGATGCGTGCACAGAGTTAGGCCTCTATCATTTTATCTGTGAATAAAATAAAATTCTCTGTAGAAAACCAAATGTTTTCTGGTTATATATGGTAATTTCAAAAATGATTATTTGTACATAATTATTACTAAAAAATACATAATTACTAAGCATGGTGTGTTGTATTATGAACGGCATACAATATTATAGAAGATATCCTCAAATCGATATGTCTGAAGCCTTGTCTATACAACCAATATGTCCTGGTCATCATGATATGTGGTCATGAAACATGGATGCTTGCGATTGAAGCTCTGCACAAAATACAACTGGCACAAAGAGCCATAGAGCGCGTCATACTCGGCATCAACCCGGAAGATTGAGTGATATATGTCAAGTCGCGACGTCACACGAAGGTTCGTGACATTGTGCAATCATGAAACCGAAGTTGGGCGGATCATGTTGCTAAGCCCAGTATGGCTACTGGACTATAATATTGACAGAGCGGTGGCCGAGTACAGTAAAACAAAGCGCAGATCACGTACTGGCTCGTTGGGTGGATGATAGTTCTAAAATTATGGGTAAGAACGGGATGAGTATAGCTCAAAATCAGGAAGAGTGGTGTAAAATTTTGATTTTTTTAATTTTAATTTCCTTCTTTTTATATATATTTTCTTATAGCTAGCTAACTCGGAAACTTATGGCCTTCGATCATATTTAAATATGTAATGTATTTTTTTGTTTAGCTGCAAAGTTTCCTAAGAGTTTAAAATAAAATAAAGAAGAGAGATCTATCATGTGCTCAACGGTGACCAATTATATTACTTACGGACTAACACTAAAAATCATGTTGGTCATAGCGATGGTTGCCGTTGTTTTTGGACTATACTATACAAACAAGAGACATGTTAAATCAATAAACAGTGGCTTATAATTTTTTAACTGTGACAAGTGTCATATTTACGCCATTTTGCCCGGTTTCTGAGATACTTTAATTGCAGTTTATCTGTTCAATAGCGGTATCGGTTCGATAACTTGTCAAATTGCGTTTCCTGAATACACAATCGTACGATAAATGTCAGTAAAACCCAACGGGTCAATTGACAGTTTATCTTAAGGATAACTTTGTTGAGTCAATAACTACCGATAGTTTAACCGAGTATCTCAGAAACCAGGCAATAATAATCGAAACAAGAAACATGTATCGGAGTTTTTGACGAAATCTTGGAATGTCATGTAGTGGATTTTATATTTTACTAGCGGGCCCGGCTGACGTTGTCTCGCCCTGATTACCCCCCCGCAACCCCCCTTGTGGGTGGAATTTCGTAAAATCCGTTCTTAGCTGACCTCTACTCGGCGAAAGGAATATTCTTACCATATTTCAAGTCGCTACGCCTTATGGTTCCAGAGATATCGTGATGAGTCAATATATAGGTGGGAATCTCTAATATATATATAGATTCATATCTTGTGTTACTAGGCTCTATATTTTGCAATATTGGTGGTGTTTTACGTAATAGAGTTGGTTATTGTGTACAAATAAATTGAATGGGAAATAATACCACGCAATATGGATTCTGACTTACTACAAAAACTTCCTAGAAAGATTTAACAAGACGGCTACCATCTTGTTAGTTCATTAAAATGATCACAAGAAACTTGTAATATCACTACCTATTCGATAATGGCAGTAATAATGTACTAGAAGATTAGTTACCAATAAAAAAATAAAACACATAATACGTAAATGCTCTAAATATACGTGCCTCATTATACGAGATTCGCAGAAAACGAGCGGCACATTATTACACTATTAAATCAACATTAAATCACAATAGCAGTTAAAATGTTAAAAGTTAAAAAAAACGTATGCGCATTGAATTAATTGGTTAAATAATGCGTAGTGTAGGCGCCGGTTGGCATGCTCCGATGGCGCCTCGACAGTCGGCCCGTATGACGCGACGCCTCGTAGTCGTTCGTACAGACTAGACAGCTAATATCATCACTTACACGATAAAGCCGAGTTTACTACGTCGTAAGCCGCCACGTGACCGATTTAAAATAGCCGTTTAATAGTATTTAGGGTTACCACTTACTGTTACGAAAATAATAGCTCTTATGATGATGAAAGTGGGGAAGGAAGACATGGAATGTTTGGTGAATTCTGTTACATCGCCTCATGTTTTACATTATACAATTTAGTTATATATAAACCCTACTCAGTGAGTAATATATTATCTGTATCTTTAAGAAAATACACTAATACGACATGGAATTGTAATGTTAATTTTTTTAATTTCACACGTAAATTCTTTCCGGGCATTGCGACATCTTCGTGTTTCCTATCTCCACCAATTGGTTCTCAATATGTATTTACATCTATATTTATATAAACTTGTTGCGATTACTGTATTTTCATTAATATTGAAATATGGATTCGAACCTAGGCGATCGAGGAGGTGTAAGAACACGCTATCAAGTTAACCATACAGGCTCTATAAAGTTCTGTTTAAAGCAACGATAGCTAAGTGGTAGGGTGTTTATCAAGACCCGACGCTAGATAACAAAGTAGAAAATCTGTTGCCAAGAACATATACGTTTATTCCGACAACTAAGCTTGAAACATAGTCGCTCTAAGTTAAGAATGTAACCTTCAGGCTACGTTATTATTTAATACTAGTTATATAATCTATATAAAAAATTGGTAGACTAGTAT
The DNA here is from genome assembly GCA_036509395.1 of Antheraea yamamai. Taxonomy (NCBI): domain Eukaryota; kingdom Metazoa; phylum Arthropoda; class Insecta; order Lepidoptera; family Saturniidae; genus Antheraea; species Antheraea yamamai. The sequence goes on along the minus strand of AP028435.1, from coordinate 16,818,786 downwards.
GGAATAGAGTTTTAAGCTTGTCTTTCAGTAAGTCTACCAGAAATTCAAACAAACTGAACGATACAAAAAATTTCGAACCAAAAGATTTATGTTCGAATTCGTATTTTATTTCAGAAAAAACTATACTCAGAAATAACAAATCATATTTTCATTAGTATCTTTACCTCGCGGATTTACTTGCATTTAATATTTCCCATCCTTGGCTCCCGATACTCCGGGTCGCACCAAACAAACCGTAAGCATTATGACTTCGATCATGTTTGGCCTGTTTTCTGATGGTAATTGTTCCACCCGTAAGGGTCGTAACGCGATATTATATTTAAATTTTGACTACTAGTACCCGAGATTAGCGTATTCATAGAAATAATATCTTACAAATAATATCTTGGGATCTATTATATGCTAGCTGAGCCCGTGACTCCGCCCGCGTGGAACATAATCTAAAAAAAAACAGTGATTAATATAATCATTTGGATATATTAAGTCAATTTACATATCTACTTTTCTCTCGTACTTATGTCGCGTAGTCATTAAAATTACAATAACTTTTAATAGAGTGAACCGACTTTAATAAAACCAAGACTAAATGTTACTCGAGGATATGCTTCATGATTTTCTTGGTGAGGTTTTATCGTGAACGCAGTACTTTAGCAGTAATATGTGTTCTAACAAACAGACAGATATTTCTAAAAAACATTGAAATGTATTTATTTATTACTTATTTCAAGACACCTGTAAGAATTTTTTTCACAAAGATCTAAAAAGTACAGACACGTTAGATCTACATTCTTATTGTATGTATATATACTTTTTTCTAGTACCTAGAAATTTCAAACAAATTTCATTTATGCTCAGATCGTTATTGGAAATAAATCTATTCACGTTACTACGAAATAATATAACCGAGGAATTATTGTAAACTGTACGTTAGGGTAAAATAGGTTTTAAGAATTATCATTATAAGGGACATGACGAAAACATAATTGTCGATCGCTCTAAAAGATTGTTGTTATTTATTAGCCACGGTTATGGTAATGTAACAAGTGCTATGTAATTATAATGTTAATATTACTATTAACCTATTAGTTAAGCATTCGACTTTGTATTGGTGTTTGTTTGGTTAAAAAACCTAGAACTTAACACATTTCAGTTACTTTATATTATACTAGCTAATTCACGCCCGCTTCGTTAAGTATTAAATTTTTTTGTTAGCAGATAGATTTTTTTTTCAAATTAAATCTATCTCTTATAATACACTTTTCCATAGAGACTAAGCAATAATGATAAAAATTAATAGAGGTAACTAAAGGTTTTTGAAGTAAAACTTCTTTTGGCGCGACTAGAAGGTAATTGGACGACAATGCAACGGAAGTCCTTACGGCAATATGGTGGCACGTTTCTGTACCATCCGGTTAGATAATAATTAAACATAACCAAAACTTCTATTAAATCATAATTAATTTAATTCGTTACTTATCATAATAATCTGTTAGTACTTTTCTATATTTTATTTACTTTATAACAAAGAGTTGCTAATAATATTTCCTGTGTTATTTAAGTTCCAAATTAGCTGATAAATGGCACTACAGATAATGAAGGTTTGATTTAATTTGTTACTTACTTACATTGAAAGTAGATGGTAGCACCATCGCGCGCTCATATATACATAATTCATTCTATTGTATGATATTTATTATTATTCAATTTCATATATTTTATTAATATTCTTTGCTTGATTTGTTTATAAACTATTTATTGTCAAAAATATTTAAAAAGTTTTACTTCAATCGCGTGTGATGGCTACACGCGCTCATTTTGTTTTCCTGCAGACGTTTTGTCCGCACCTTTTTTCCGATTTCGTTTATTTTATTAAATAAATCAAAACGAAAACCTTTTTAAATTTAGTGCCGATTATACAGAGAGCAAGACACGATATTATTATCATTATTATAATAAACTATGATTATTATTTTACTTAACTATTATTATTTACATTTTGAGTAAGCATCGGATTTTTAAAGACTAGCCTTTGTGGCTGGCGGCTAACTAAAGAATGCAATAGAAATAAACAAAGAAACATAATAAATCCTAAAATACGTAGTTCAAATAGTATATAATTAAACAATTGTGTGACGTGTGAAACGATTCAAGACTTGCAACACTTGTTGGTGGAATGCCACTGCAATAAAGCACAACGAAAAACTGTCATCGATCAGTAAAAAATTAATAGATTAGATCAGAGTAGCTTCCATAGAATCTTGTGTGCACCTGCAAGTGAGGAAGCCAAGATTCTATAGAAGTTTGTTTTTAATTCTCTTTTGTGAATATACTAAGATTAGGGTACGATGGGACTGACATGTTCGTTGTGGACCTACCTAAGTCACTAAATTAAATAAAGATAAAAAAAAAATAATTACAGAATTTTCGGGCAAAACATAAGGCAAAAAAAAACTTTGAAATTAATTTTACTAATTGTTTAAATCTATATATATATTAGAGATTCCCACCTATATATTGACTCATCACGATATCTCTGGAAGCATAAGGCGTAGCGACTTGAATTATGGTAGGAATATTCCTTTCGCCGAGTAGAGGTCAGCTACGAACGGATTTTATGAAATTCCACCCACAAGGGGGGTTGCGGGGGGTAATCAGGGCGGGACAACTTCAGCCGGGCCCGCTAGTTTCATATAAAGCTCTTTAACTCTGTTTAAAGACGACTGCCCTTCATAAAAAATTCAAAACTTCGTGAGAAAGTGTTTGGTTCTAACTATAGTTAACAAAAAATCGTAAACTGCACACCATTTACTATTTACTCTAAATATTGTAAAATTATCGAAGACAATATACGCATTTTGGAATTTAACATAAATTCCATAAATTATTCTCGGCGGCCGTTATTTCTTCACTAGTCTTCCATTTCGCTATCGGATTTGTTGTTGCCCACGTAAATAATATAATCTTAGTGAAAATATGCGAGTAGATACATTCCCAGTTATGGATTCTTGAAATTCGGGAAGGCATTTGCCAAAGACGCCGGCAGAGTCGCGGGAAGCGCGCGCGTCCCGTTCGAAACGCAACGCAGACATGAAAGTTATTATGTTATATTTAATATATAATATAATATATATGAATCAATGACCTATGCGCATAGTGATAATGAGTGCTTTTATAAATACAAATATCAAGGTGAGTGCAATGTTCATATTTGTACATTTTCATACATAGTATTTTTTACAGTTTTCAATGTAAAATATAAGAACTTTTTATTCGCGTGTGTTAGTTTCACGAACTGTGACAGATAGATTTACTAATATAAAAGTTTATATTTACATCATATTTGTATGTACTATTTACAACGTAAATTAATTTTAAATGTTCATAGATTCAACCATAAATGATTAATTTTCATACACTAGTTATAAACACCCGTAATGTCTACATACAATTAAATTATGATTGTTGATGGAATCTTATTTATATTTCGGTATTGTTAAATACGGCTGAATTATAAACGACTAGCAGAGCCCGTGGCTCCACTCTCCTGTATTGCAACATGCAGTCCCATTGATTTTTGTATGAGAGATGCATTTATGGAATTCTTTTTTTTTAAACAATTGTCTACTACTTCTATATATTGGTTACAATTTTTACTGACAGACAACAGAACATACTGTTAATCAATTCATGCAGATTTAATTTACTTAAAACCACATAACTTATTCCATGCATTACTTAATGTAATAAAACATACACTAAAAAGTGGCCTGAGAATACATTTATGATTAAGTCCAAAAACAGTTTTTTAGGTAATAGTGTTAGGTTTTATAACCAAATCCCAAAACACATTACCGATTTGCCGGATAGTGAGTTCAAGAACCACGTCAAGCGGGTGTTAATATCTAAAGGCTATTATAGGGTGGATCAGTATGTGAACGGTTGTGACGTCTGGAAATGACGCCCCTCTCTGTGCATCCACTAACAATGAATGGAACAATTTGTAAAAATATATAGCATGAAGACTATGAAGAGATAAACCAGATAGAGTTTCTTGCCGGTTCTTTTCGCTGACTGGGTTGTTTTCCGAACCGGTGGTAGCTTTGACGTACATAAGCGCCTTCTCAGGGCCTAAATTGAATAAAGCATATTTTGATTACAAAAAAGAAGGGACAAAACGACAGCGATGTCACCTTTTATAATATACCAGGACGTGTTGAAATATATCTGCAATTTGTAGTAAATATGCTACTCTTGCATGCAAAAAACTACTGAACGATAGTTTCAGAAAATATTACAGTAATTTAAATAAGGAATAAAATTAAATAAGGAAAATCAGTTGAAAAAAGAAACTGAACTCTTCGTTTATCTATATATCATTACATAGTATAAAACAAAGCCCCCCACCGCGTCTGTTTGTCTGTCTGTTCGCGATAAACTCAAAAACTACTGAATGGATTTTCATGCGCTTTTCACCAGTGGATACAGTGATTCATGGGGAAGGTTTTAGTATATAATTTGTCAAGATTTTTTTTTATAGTCAGGGCGGTACAGCGTCTGCCGGGCCCGCTAGTAGATAGATAAACACGCAAAAAGTAGCGTCCAAGTATGTTATATTTAGACTACAACAACGCATTGGATTTTGCTTAAAGTATGCAAAAGTATGTATCGTAAAGCATATTTTCGTTAATAATCCTTTCATTCTGACCATAATACTCATATATTGCGTATCTGTATGTTTATTCAGTAGATATTTATCGAGTCGGTGCATACGAAGTTACCTACAAGTACATTACAGGAACGAAACACTAATAACTGTGCAAATGTGCTTAGAAAAATATGTATAATAATTTTATACACTTATAGATATAATGAGAATGTAAATCGAAAGTGTCTGTACTTTATAGATTTTTGTAAAAAAAATTGTTGCAAGTGCCTTGGAATAAGTAATAAAATACATTTCAAAATCCAATAAAATACATACATACAGAAATGTCTGTTTGTTTTAACACGCATCACTGCTAAAGTACAACGTTCACGATATAACCTACGCGACATGATACCTCGCTGATATTGGCTTTCATAATTTCGTTCTTCTCGATAAAGCTAGGCTGACATCGGGCAGCCAAACAGCCTCGGCCCCCATAACCTTTACCGCGCTGTAGGGTCCTAATGCATTATTACTTCGATTTTGCTTTGCATGTTTTCTGTTCGACATTCTATTACTATATAGTTCCGCTCCTAAGGATCGCAGCGTCATGATAGATAGAATAAACTGTAAAATGCAAAGAATAATTTTTCAAGCTCAATTAGCAGTTTCAGATGTCGGCGCGTTCATTCAAATAATAATAAAGAAAATTATAATATTAGTAGGTATATCTTTACATATAACAAGAATGTAAATCTAAGGGGCTCTGTAAGGGGGTCTGTTAGTTTGAGCACACATAACTGTTAAAGTACTGCGTTTACGATAAAACTTCACGAAGGAAATCATAAAGCATATCCTCGCGTAACATTTGATTTCATTAAAATCGGTTCACTGTATCAAAAGTTATTGTAATTTTAATGACGAAGCTATTTAAGAACGAGCGAAAAGTAGATAAGTAAATGGATTATTTTATTTTATTAATAATAGGTCTTTACCTATGAAATTGCCGTTCTGCAGTACTGGCCATTTCAAATCAAAATAATTATTGTTTGGCTAAGAATTCTAATTTCAAATTAATTTTATTTTTAAAACATGGAATTCTTTTTCTAAATGTAGTCATTTGGTTATTGATTGTGTTATTTTCCGCATTCAATCTTTTTTGTATATGGATACGTTAAAAATTCGAGTAATTATGGAATATGAGTACCGTCGTGGCAGCAACGCGGCACAAGCGGCACGCAACATCAACGACGTTTACGGAGTTAACACTACAAACCAACGCACCACCTGTTATTGATTTGCTCGCTTCCGTTCTGGGAATTTCGACCTGAAAAATGAACTTCGCGGTCGTCCGATAGTCTTTGGTCGACAATGACGAATTAAAGGCGATTGTGGAAGCTGATGATGCACAATCTACGGCTGAATTAGCAGCAGCTTTCGACGTTAGCGTCAAAACAATAGTTGGTCGATTTGCGTCAAATTGGCAAGGTAAAAAAGCTTGACAAATAGGTGCCCCATTGTGTTTGTAACTCAATGATCGCCAGCGCGAAGTACGCGTCGAGTATTTACGTGCCTTGCACTGCTCAACAGACACACAAATGACGGACTTTTGAACCGCATTGTTACCTGCAATGAGAAATGGATTCTGCTTGATAACCGCAAGCGTTCAGCAAGTTGGTTGGATCCTGGTTCATGTGACCGAAACAATGCCCTAAACGAAAACTTACCCCTAGATAAGTGATGGTCACTGTTTGGTGGTCTAGCGCCGGTGTGATTCATCACAGCTTCTTACCAAACGGGGTGAGCATTCCTGCAGATGTGTACTTTGAAGAACTGAACACATGTGGAGAACTGGATATCGCCGACAAGGTATGTGCCATGGTCTCCGCTGCTCCTGCACGACAACCCGCGACCTCATACTGCACAGCAGACGGTCTCCAAGTTGCAAGAACTGGGGTTGGAAGTTCTCCGTCATTCCCCCTACTCACCAGCCCTTGCGCCTCGACTCTCTTTTTCCAGAATTTAGATACTCCTTGGCGGGAAAAAAATTAATACCGAGAGTCGTCAATTCCTTTGAGAATTTGTTCCGTCAGCGATTTCTTTAGAGAAGGGCATCAATAAACTGCCACTGCGTTGGCAAAGTTGCATTGATTGCATGGGTGATTACTTCGATTAATAAAATAAAAAATCTTTAAATTTTCATCAAAACGGCAATCATAGGTAAATACCTAATATTTCAGATGTTTTTATTAGTCCACCGTTTTGTACATAGATTCCACGCAGAGGAGGGGAACAGATACATAATATTATATTTTCTCAATCATAATCCCCGCATAAGAATTCGCGTTATCAAAGTTTACACATAATCTTGAATTATACACTAACATTCCTACAATTATTGTCACTAAAGCTGGTGTACGTCTTAATTTGAGTTCTAAATATAAATATAATTAATATAAATAAAAGGAGAGAAAGAGTAACGTTTTCAAACGCGGTGTCTGGAGTTACGAGAGGTATTTTTTTAAAAAAACGTTCGTTCTTTTTCCTTAATATTGGAAATTGGAAAATTAATTATGGTCGAATTTCAATTCACAATCACTAGTTTAAAGAAATAGATACAGACAAAACGGTTAAGAATCTTTTTCTCCTCTGTTTCTGAACCGATTTTCATTATTACTTTTTTGTTTTGTGGCCATTGATAAGATTTAGTGTTATCGATAATTTTGAAATAATTTTAGATATAGATATTATTGAAAAATGTTCGTTTTTTACCTGATAATTGAGCGATCTTAATAGGTGGTGGAGCCACGCCGAAACTATTACTGATTTCAGCATTAATGGGTCGGCTCGCCCGGGGTGCTACCACCCTCTCGCAGAAAACCGACGTGAAGTAATAGTGCTTCCATAGTTGCGTTTCGTTCGGTCAGTGACAGCACCGAAGGCACCTCTCCCATTCCCTTCCCCTCCCTTCACCACCTCTCCCCAAACATGGGCTGGCAATACACTTGTGAGTCCCCTGGTATTTGCCACATATGATATAAAAAAGATCATAATTAGTTTTTCCGACAATTGGGGGGGGAAAGAAAAAAAGAGGAAAATATTTTATTGGTAGTAGGAAGGGGGAGGGGGAAAAAAGAGGAAAATAAATAAAAATAAAAAAAAAAATTTAAAAAAGACAGGGGGGCTTGCTTCTACCTACCCCTGCCTTTTGTACGACACGCTCTTACCCGCGTGAAAGCGTTTTCAAAAGAGTGGCGTGTAACGACATACAATAATAATTCACTCATGAATTCACCTACGCGCTTTCCCGTGTTAAATCTTGCACACTCCAATCACGCGTGAAAGTGCGTATCGTGTAAAAGCAGATAATAAGTTGATGTGCGTAGAAATCGCCCGTTCAGTTATCGTATTATATCTCTCGTATGCACATACACATACATGCACATACATGCAGCTCTATAGTTCATAATGCAGGACGATAATATATTCCCACACCGGCAGTCATTGAGACAATAAACAAAATTTCGTACAGCACATGCACGTCTGGGAGTAGCCTTGAAGGTGGTAGTACCACCCTCTCACAGAACACCGACGTGAAGTAACAGAGCTTCCATTGTTGCATTTCGTTCGATCAGTGAGAGCGCCGGAGACCCACCTCCTTTCCCCCTTTCCTTCCCCTTTCTCTTTTCTTTACCATCCCCCATACACAGGCTGGCAACGCACTTGCGACTCCCCTGGTGTTGTTAGTGTCTATGGACGGTGGTGATCACTTAACATCAGGTGACCCAACTGTTCGTTTGCCTCCTTTTGACATAAAAAAAAGCATTAGTCTTTATAATACTATCTCTGGTGTCCATACAGAAACAATGAGTATTCATCAAGTGATTTAGATGTACTTTTTATTGAATAGCATCAGTTAATAAAGTTGTAACAAGACTTAACGTAGTTGGCGCCAGCACCAATGAACTTTTAACTAGTAACTCTCTCATTTCAATAAATAAAAGAATTACATGAACTCGCATCTATTCTTAGATTTCATGAATATTTTTATAAAGATCCTTATTGGGGCATGTTTATAGTTTACATTCTATATTTCTGGGCGCGTAATCGTGATGTAGTTCCTCCATCCACCTCTTTCCCTTTCTCAATTTTCTTCCGTTAATGATCGTGGATGTATCGTCATGCTATGTATATTGTCTATGGCACACTCTATTTCGCCTACGTCACTTACGTTGAATATAATGAACTTTTGACCCGGTTACTGATTTGCCGGACTATAATTTCCAAACACTATGTTGTACAAGTTTGAATGCCTATAGCTTGTTCTTGGGTAGATGATTGTGTGAACGATAGTGCTTTCTGTGTAAAATGTATATCTCATAAAGATATTTTTTTTAATTAAAGTATATATAAAAAAAATTGACCCGATAGAATTTTATTTTCGGAGATTCGGAGATGTTTTCCGAAATGATGATACTAATTTAGACACTCAGTCAAACTTAATAAAGTCTTTATAATTTGGATTTTTTTTATTTATTCTATTAAGCATATAAAATCTCGTATTTGGGTAGAAATTAGAATAGGAATAAGTACATAACGTTAAATATTATAGTGGATGCTATTTTGCACTTCCGCTTGGAATTGATTGAACACTACTACGTCTAAACGTTTTTCGCTCTTTCACAGAGCATTTTCAGATTGAGCGTCGCCCACTCGCATCGGAAGAGTCAACATCGATCTGAAAATGCTCCGTGAAAGAGCGAAACACGTTTAGACGTAGTAGTGTCCAATCAATTCCAGGCGGAAGTGCAAAGTAGCGTCCACTATAATATTTAATGATAGATTTCCGCAAAATAACACCTTTTTCAATCAAATACATAACGTTAGTATTCGTTTTTTGATATAATAAATCACATTTATAATAGAGTATAAGGGTCGTGAGTCAGAACAAAGTGATTTTATTTTACGACCTTATGCTTTTGAGATGACAAATTATCTTTTCCTTCCTTATGTATGAAATTATTTCAAATCATGGGGGAAAACTACGTATTTTACAACTGTAACATTAAGTCATAGATGTTGTAATAATGTTGTTTTGTTATTGAAATACAAGGATGTCCTTCCAATGACAGGCATTCTTGACGTCATAGCCAACAAGCCCATATTGTTATTTTAAATAAATCGGTATTATATAAATGAATTTATTTAAAAGAATTATTTTTATGTTTATATAAATATATAATTTGTTCCATAACACAGTGACTTTAGACCCAATTTTAGCATTAATCCGTTAACCTAAATAAACATCAATGGTTGACAGACAATAACTGAAATAAGCGTATTTTCAAAGTATCAATATCATTCACCTGTATGAATACCTGTGTGTAGTGTATGCTGCAGTTGTGCCGATGCGTCTCCCACGATCGTCGGGGAGGGCAACTATCGCCCTCCCCTGAGGGGTCTACGATTCTGACCCCTCGACCGCGACGAGGCCACTGACGAGAGACTGATACCTTGTGTGGAGTAGATGCAGTGCCAGTTCGGCAGCTCCTGCTCCCCGGTCTATAGGTGATTCAAGGCACCCTGGGGTTTTAGTCCGTGCAAGTCGGACATACCCCACCCTCAGCTACCCGTAGGTATTTCCCCATGTTAAAAAAAAAGATTATAAGTATGTTATATTTGGCGGCATCTGATTGGGACATTGAAATCCTCACAAGAAACTTGTATTATTATTATCTACTCGAGAATGCGACCAATAATCTAAAAGGTTGGTTGCCAAAAATAAATGTAAAAACATAACTATACATAAAATTCTAATATTATAGGGGGTAATCTCAGGAACTACTAAACCGATTTTAAAAATTATTTTACCAATATAAAGTCACGTCATTTGTGAGTGGTATAGGCTATATATCATCACGCGAAGACCAATAGAAACGGAGCAACAATGAAAAATGTTTTAAAATCGGGACTTTTTTCCTTTTGAGAGCTTCCACTCCGTTGTAGCCCAAAATAACTATTCCACGCGTATGATGTCGCGGGCAGAAGCTATTAACTAATTATATTATCTATACTAATATTATAAAGAGGTAAAGTTTGTGACGTTGTGATGTTGTAGGGGGTAATCTCAGGAACTACTAAAAACGATTTTGAAAATTCTTTTACCAATATAAAGCCACGTTATTTGTGAGTGTCATAGGCTACATATCGTCACGCTAAGACCAATAGAAGCGGAGCAACAATGAAAAATATTTTAAAATCGGGGTATTTTTTGCTTTTGAGAGCTTCCGCTGCGTTTTAGCCCAAAATAACTATTCCACGCGTACGAAGTCGCGGGCAGAAGCTATTAACTAATTATATTATCTATAATAATATTATAAAGAGGTAAAGTTTGTGAGGTTGTAGGGGGTAATATCTGGGGAGTCGGAGAAAAAATGGTCGAACGAAAACGTTTCTTACGAATGCTGCCTTAACTATGAGAGATATATGATTGAGTTCTAGAGAAAAGTTGTAGCTTGATAATGCCTATTACCGCCCAACGAAGTGGGCACGGGTCGGCTAGCCTTTAATAAAAATGTATTGTTACCGAGGGATAGGTCAAATTTACATTTATGCAAGTGACGCAGTTGGCAAAGGCTGATCTTTACATATATAAGTATTTTTACATTTTAAAGTCCTAAACAGCTTGATAGATGATATGTTGTGTACTTAGATGGTTCTTAATTATACTTGGATCCGGTAGATGACGTTGTTGTCGACATCTTTTTTTTTATTTCTCACATAACAATATATGCAATCTAAAATTTTCAAGTTCTCAACATCTAGCAAATTTTAATGTCGCTGGCTAAATAGCTCTTGTATGTCATATATTCTTTATAATATAATATGTTTGTTAGTACAATGTCTTGAAACCTACACATCTCTTCAAAAGTAACCTGTTACCAACTGAGATTTTTTTGCATCAACAAAACGTTGTTACACCAAACTAACTGTTGAATCATTGATTGATAAGTGTCTAATTTTTTCATCATTGTTTTTGTTATCAAAACGCGATGAGGTCGTCATAGAGACTATAGTAACAAGATCTCTATAGTGGGTATTGCATGACGTAATACGATGTTATCAGATTTATTACAGTCGGACCGGTGTTGCCACGTAAAAGAATTTTACAGAAGTGTAATGCTTTTTCCAACAGTCTATTACAAAGGATATTTTTTATTCATAATACATTTATAGGAACCCAGATTGGTTCGGAGAGCGTAGTATTAAAACTCAGAGTTCGTAATAAATACTAAACTATATTTCAATTAATACATGGTTTTTATAGTGACAAGCAAGTATTAAACAGTGTGCAATATACATACACACCGACATTTGCTCTCTCGCTCTGGCTCACTAATTACAGGCGACTATGCTTAGAAGACGGCAGTGGAGATGCTACGAAGCATAGCACAGAGAGGAGAGACCGATAATATAAAATAGTATGTATATTTCTGTCTCATTCTTTGCCGGCTTCATCCTACACATTTTTGTATTTGTGTCTCTTACCTGTCGCTTTACACTTCAATAAAATAATAAACTTACGATGAAATTTCTTTACGTTTTAATCTAGTTACTCTACATCGTAAATAAAAAATCCGTTCGAAAATAATAACCGCCATAATTTTGTAACCGACGAACGAAAGCACCGCGAAAAGTTGTTACGTCACTTACCTGTCGTTTTTTCGTTGCATCCGGTTTGAAATCACAACGATTCTAAAGAAGTTTCACTTCAAAATATATATCTTTTTAGTTAACAGATATTGATAGGAAACGCAACTGAATCCGTAAATTTAGATGCGCATAATATTGCACATTTACTGTGCTCAGAACGAAATATCTACGATTTTTATAGCCTCTAATATTTGCTCAGAATCTAGTCTGATGTTAAATGAGGACGAGATGTAAAATAGTAATCGTGTTGAATCTAAAGAGTGAGCTAGAGTAAAGTAAGAAGCTTGGTAACATTGAATTCTACAAATGAAAAATAAAAATGGTCAGAATACTTTGTTTCACTTCTACCGTGTATAGTTCACACACAACTTTTTTAACAAACTGTAACATAAAAGACTAACTTACGTAGCGTCAACTGTTGTTGTCTATTGGAAGAACTCCGTTACGTGTTTGTGGTCACAGCTCGCAGCGATCACTCGAAAGCGCTAGATAGTTAACAGCCGATTACTCTAAGTTCTGCAAGCATATGTTATCTAAGTTACTATCCGTTTGGTTTAATTTCTATGATATTCGCATATTTGATAAGTGTGCTCCTAACTCTAATGGTTGTGTGTTATGTCATAAGCAAAATTTTCGTTATAAAAATTTATACAACAGACTTATTATCGACTAGTTTTTGCCCGTGGCTTTGCTGTTGTTAATTTGACCCGTTTGACTCAACCTTCGGGAACAGTACTTTTTTCTGGATAAAAGTACCCTGTGTTCTTTTCTGTACACTTGACTATTAGGGTAATATTAGTTTAGTATTGTATCGTGCATTTTTATCATATCATGTATGATAACCATTAACAGTCTGAATAATGACGTTCAGAGTTCTGACGTTAGACAAGCGACTGGATAAAAAATATGAATTCTCGTGGTTCACAATAAGTGTTTTGTCAGAATATTTTCCATAAAAAATGCCTAAATTATAGAGTTGAGTAACTGGTCATTATCAAGTGATTTTAGCTAAATTTTTAATCGACACACAGAGGAGATAATAATTTGAATATAAAATATAACAAAAATTAAGTGATTATTCTGGCAATACTTGCCAAAGCGATCAAAAGCGCCCGCTCACTGTCCCGTGACATAATTATTATGACTAACGCGACCAAATAAAAATAGTACACGATCATTAAGTAATGCTCATTATGATTTATAACACTTATAATAAAATTATCATGCTAATGGGCTGAACCGACGCGTCGCACACTAGTCGAGCGCGCTTGCTTTGCTTCATACAATCATTATTTCAATGGCAATTTATTACTCGACTCTCATGTCTTTTCAAATAGCTCTTTAATACGCGAGAGTATCTGTTCCCAATTCAAATTTTTCTCAGACGTATATGAACACAATAATTTATTTATTTATTTCAAAGAAATCTACAGCGAACTATACATTCTTAAATTATTTTTATTTTTTTATATCATAGAAGGCTAACGAACATGTTCACATGATGTTAGTGACCACCACCGTCCGTAAATACCAGCAACACCAGAGGAGTCGCAAGTGCGTTGCCAGCTTGTGTTGGTAGGGGAGGGGGAAGGCGGAAGGGAGAGGGACAGGTGTACCTTCAGCGCTCTCACTGACCGAACGAAACGCAGCAATGCAAGCACTATTACTTCACGTCGGTGTTTCTGTGGGTCGGGTGGTAGTACCCCGGGCGAACCGACCCATTCATGCTGAAACCAGTAATAGCTTCAGCGTGGCTCTACGCTTGAAAAGTAAAAGAACAATGTTAGTTTTGGCCAACAATGATTTCAGTGTACATACACATTACTATATTTTTTGGGACGAAGTTCTTTATTTTATTATAGTAGTTCCCGTGTCCACTTCGTTGGGCGGTAATAGGCATTATCAAGCTACAACTTTTCTCTAGAAGTCAATAATATATATCTCATAATAAAGGCAGCGTTCGTAAGAAACGTTTTCGTTTGACCATTTTTCTTCGACTCCCCAGATATAATCCCCTACAACCTCGCAAACTTTACCTCTTTATAATATTAGTATAGATTATAGATAATATAATTAGTTAATAGTTTCTGTCCGCGACTTCGCATGCGTGGAATAGTTATTTTGGGCTAAGACGCAGCGGAAGCTCTCAAAAGGAAAAAAGCCCCGATTTTAAAACATTTTTCATTTTAGCTCCGCTCATATTGCCTTTTTTTTTCGATATTGACCTGGCAAGGTCTTTACAACTTCACCGGACTACTAAGGCGAGCGCTTAAGGCACTCAGCCGATTTGGTTTTTAGGTAACATACACAAGTGTGCACGGCACACCTCGGCTTGGGCTGTTACCTGAGAGGTCGCGTCTGACCTAGCTAACTATTCTAAGCTATTCATACATATATTCATTTGTCAATCATACAATCGAAATTGCATGATTCACAAATGCATACGTGTATATCGAAATCGCATATTGCCCTTAGCGTGATGATATATAGCCTATGACACTCACAAATAACGTGGCTTTATATTGGTAAAAGAAATTGGTTTAGTAGTTCCTGAGATTACTCCCTACAACGTCACAAACTCACAAACTTTACCTCTTTATAATATTAGTATATAGATTATAGCCCCTGCCCGCGACTTCGTCCGCGTAGTAATAGTTCTCTGGGCTAATGCTGACACACAGCAGAAGCTCTCAAAAAAAAACATCTCGATTTTGAAACATTTTTCATCTGTGCTCCGCTCCCACTGGCCTTAGCGTGATGATATATAGCCTATAACTATTCTCGATGAATAAGCTATATAATACTGAAAGAATTATTCAAATCGGACCAGTAGTTCCTGAGATTACCCCTTACAACGCCACAACGTCACAAACTCACAAATCCACAAACTCACAACGTCACAAACTTTACCTCTTTATAATATTAGTATAGATATAGACAAACTACGATAACAATACTACGTAAGTCATGAACTACCCAATTAGTAACTAAATTACATAATATGCAAGTGAAAAAATTTGAATAAAAAATTAAAATATAAACAACTACCAATAATAACATACAGTTACATAAAATGTATTCTATTCTATATCTTCTATACATATAATAAAAATGTATGTAATATCAAAATAAATTTTTTTACTACTTGGGTACGAAAGTATACAAGCTACTGATAATAAAAATGCAATTTTTAAATTTTTTGTAGGTCTGTCTGTCTGTCTGTTTGTTCCGGGAAATCTCCGAAACGGCTAGATCGATTTTGACAGGAATTTCACTGACAGATAGCTGAAATTACAGCGGGTTACTTAGGCTACTCTAAATTAGACTAGATATTAACCGCGGCTTCGTCTGCAATGCTATCTCCAAAACGATTGGACCAATTTTCACTAAACTTTCATCAGTAGATAGCGGACATCATTTCAAGTAATTTAGTCTATTTTAATTTAGACTAGCTATTAACCGTGGCTTCGTCCACAGTACTATCTTCAAAACAGTTCAACCGATATTCAAGAAACTTTCACTGGCAGATAGCTGACCTTATAAAAAGTAATTGAAGCAATTTTAGTTTATACTAGCTGTTAACCGTGACTTCGCCCGCAATGCTATCTCCAAAACGGTTCGATCGATCTTCACATAACTTTCACTGGCAGATAGCTGATCTTATAAAAAGTAATTTAAGGAATTTTAGTTTATACTAGCTGTTAACCGTGGCTTCGCCCGCAGTGCTATTTTCAAAACGGTTCGATCGATCTTAAGATAACTTTCACTGGCAGATAGCTGATCTTATAAAAAGTAATTCAAGCAATTTTAGTTTATACTAGCTGTTAACCGTGGTTACGCCTGCAATGCTATCTCCAAAACGGTTAGACCAGTTTTCACGAAACTTTCACTGGCAGATAGCTGTCTTTACAAAAAGTAATTTAGGTAATTTTAGTTTATACTAGCTGTTAACCGTGGCTTCGCCCGCAGTGCTTTCTCCAAAACAGTTAGACCAATTTTCATGGGACAATGGTAATTGTACATAGTCTCACAATTCTATAATTCTTTAATACGATTTAAAAAAACGCGTGCGGAGCTGTGGGTACAGCTAGTACAATGTATATATAACAAATAATTAAATAGATCAATAACATGTACTATACAAATTAATAACACAGATAATGTAAAATAAAGAAATTAAAACAAATTAAAACTTTACATCAACATAATTTGTCATTTTTAGTTAATTTTGTACGCTTGTTAAAAAATTAAACATCTTTTACAACAAAGGGTCAATTACGAAAGTCGACCGTAAACTTTAATACGTTTCATTTAGTTTTATTTCCTACTAGCTATCCGCCCGGCTTTGCGCGAGTCTACTAACGAATAAAATAAGGTCGAATCTACCATTTTCGGTACAACTAAGTAGTAAAATAAAATGGTAGCTCATCATCAATTCTGTCAATATTATCACGCTTTTATTAGCTTCACCTGTATGTATGTATGTAACCGACCCCTTTGAGCTCGATTTTGTCCTACTTTGAACGATCAGATTTAATTCAAACTTTGCACACCTGTCAAAGGTCGATGACAATGCAATAATCCGAAAAAAAAAGTTAAAAAACTTAAAAAAACAGTGACGCATCGCATGCTAATATCAGCACCTCCAGATATCAGTATTTTTATCATTTTTTTGTCACTTTTTACAAAAATATACATTTATTTCTAATTTACACTATTCTTAATCCAAATTTATTACATTTTATTTTCTGTTTTTTAGTTGGATTTTTTATGAAAGCGTGTTTTTAGTTTTTTTAAACTATTATTTATTTATTTTTTATTTTCCTCCTGGTTTGTCTCACTTCTCATTAATCCATTCATTCACTCATTCATTCGCTTTTTTATATGGAGATTTTTTAACCTATATTTATAATTTTTAACTCCGATTGTTCAAATATTTTCTTTCATAAAAACCTTGTCTTGACAATGACGTACACAATAGAAAAATAATTAGTTCTGAAGTGACGTGCTTACATACATTCGACAATTAATTTTTGTTCATCATTACATAGTATAAAACAAAGTTTGCTACCGCGTCTGTCTGTCTGTTCTCTATAAATTCAAAAACTACTAAACGGATTTTCATCCGGCTTTCACCAGTAGATAGGGTGATTCATGAGGAACGTTTATGTATATAATTTGCTTAGGTTTTTATTATCAGAACGGGACAGCGTCCTCCGGGCCGGCTAGTATAGATATAATTTCCTTTGTCTAGGTTTTTATTATCAGAGCGGGACAGCATCCGCCGGGCCGGCTAGTATAGATATAAATAATTTGTCTAGGTTTTTATTATCAGAGCGGGACAGCGTCCGCCGGGCCGGCTAGTATAGATATAATTTCCTTTGTGGTTTACGTAATTCTTTAAACTTCATTAGAGTCTCCACGAAAATACAATGTTCTGATATTCATTTCCAGTATTAAAATACATTATTAAAATACTGTACGGATAAGACTAACACAGTTTTTTGCCACTTCTTGATGAATGGTTTTATTTTAATTTGGTCGCTGATTTGACATTGATAAGTACACACTTTGAAATTTAATTAAGTTAAGCTTATGTATTGGTGAGCATAGTGAGTGCTATTTCGAACTCCGATTACTAATGTTATAAATGCTAAGCATTGATATACAAAAACCCAAGATGCACACTTAACGTCTCACAGCCGGCACACAGAAACGAGTGCATAATTTTGGATTATGCAGTCATTTCAAATAGTCCCGCGTCGCTTGCGTCCTCCTAAAAACAGGTTTAAATCATTCAGATAAGGTTGAATTTGCAATATCATAAGTTTATGGCATTACTATAACCACGTGTAATTGGGGCGTTTGTTTGTTTGTTTGTTACGCTTTCGCATTGTTTGAAGCTTTGAAGCCATGATGACAGTTGATAGCGTGTTCGGACACAGCGTCAATGGACTTAAGTTCGAATCCTTGCAACTGAGAGCTTCCGGCGAAAGGAAACATCGTGGTGACGTCATAGCGTGGTGGTAGGGTTTTATCTAAGTCCGCCTGGTTAGCTACCACCGTCAAGTTGAAGTTCTGTCGCCAAGCACCTGTTGGTGTGTTCTAGCAGCGGCACTAGAGAGCCAGTGTCTAGGTTTGGCGTGTTTAACATCTTATAAGTTTATACCACGTTGTGGTCCACGGTAAAACCATCATGAAATTTATTATACACAAATTTTCATCCAAAAATGGTACTGTACACGACAGGTCAAATTATATTATACCGAGCAAAGCTGCGGGTAAAAGCTAATTAATATATAACTCTGAGACAAGCGTCCGTATTATATTACCATAATTGCAAACATAAAATAAATATTCCGTATCTATAATTAATTGTTTATTTTAACGTTTTTATTATGGTATTTTCCATGTTAATTGTTAAGCGAATATTAAAATAGTTATGTACCTTATGTTTTAATAGCGTTTAGCTGTAAACGATTACAATTACTGCATCGATAATGATGGACTTTAGGTATGATATTTGACGTAATTCAGTTTTTATATAACTCCAGAGAACTACATTTTATCATTATCATTACATAGTATAACACAAAGCCCTCTGCCACGTCTGTCTGTCTGTCTGTCTGCGATAAATTCAGAAACTACTGAACGGATTTTCATGCGGTTTTCACCGGTAGATAAAGTGTTTCCCGAGGAAGGTTTATGTATATAATTTCTCAAAGTTTTTTATTATTATCAGGGCGGGACAACGTCCGCCGGGCCCGCTAGTGATAAATAATTTAATTATGTTACCTGAAGTTCACGAACGAATTCCACGAAATTAAGTAAGTTTTATTTCATATCTTTTATTATAAACTAGCTAATATCAGCGACTTTTTCTGTGTTCTACACTATATTTTAAACACAGAGAGAAAAAAAAGATAAAACGCGCAGTTCTTACACAAATCATAGTTTCCTAAAACTGTAATATCTTTATATTGAAAACAGCTAACGTGATAATTTTTATAGATAAGTGTCTAAGAAAAAAAAAACGATCAAAATCTACCTAGTCATTTTCGAATGATGCACCCGCAAGGGCAGCCTTCAACCAATTTATTTCTATAAATAACTACCTAGTAATCCGTCCCGACTTCACTCGAATGTAATCTGCTGATGTGGTCGTCAGAAATAATTTAAATCATTTTTTTTATATTTTCATATTTACAGATCATTAAAGTGATGGAAGTTTTATTCCTTGACACAACCAACTTTCTTTTGTTGCTCGTATGGTGTCTTGTAGTGATTCATTGTAATTATGTATTGCTAAGGACAATTTCGACGTACATTGGGTAAATGCCCAACGAATCTAAATCTATAAAGATGGATTCTATTTATTTAGATATTTAAAAAATATTATTTCTTTATAATTCTTGCTTAACTTATACTGTTATTACAGTTATGTAGGATTGCATTTATAAACGAATCCTTAGTTCCACAATTTCTCACGGATGGCAGGAGTGACGTATAGACTTCCTTTCCGGAGTAGACGACGCAGAGCTAAGACGTATAGTACTATCTATATGTTAAGGTGTTTTTGTAAAAAGTTTAGGAATACAGTTTGTTTTGTGTAAAAAACGTTGCATCATTGAAAACCCCTGCAGTTATATTACAAGTTATAACAAAACAATAGTTCAAAATAGGATCGCATATAATCAATTATATTTTTTATATCATAAAATATATTTGTGGTTTATACTTAGTAGATATATACACCCAGTCGGCTTTTCTGAAGCAATTTTAAAAATATATAATTTCATTATACATTATTTTGATGTATTTTATAAGGTTTAGCCAGTATTGGCAATGTAAGTGCCTGAAAAGTACACAATTGTAACACATTGGCTATGATGCTATAACATATATTATTAAACTGTAAAATATAATAAAAAATATATCATTAAACATAGATCTTTCAGATATACTCTCAATGATAGTGAAAACCACATCAAAATTCGTGAGTAGTTCAAAAAAGCTCTTAAGCGTGACACTCAGACAAAACGCAAAAATCATAAGTATATTTATAATGTTCTAATTAATTTAATTTCTCATATATACCCCATTAGTGTACACTAATGAGGTGATGTGGGCAGCTGACGTGTGTTTAGAAATGAGTATATTCTATATAATATAGTTCGTTGTTATTGGTATGTTAAAAAGAGGGTTTTTGAATTAGTACAATTATTCGCCAACAGATGGCGCGCGAATCGTTTCCAATTTTTAATTATGTTTTCACCAATTTGAAAACGCATTACTTAAAAACTATTGAACCTATTTTGTATTTAATACACATATTTTGTAGTACTTAACCCGAGAAAAAGGCATACACTATATGGAATTATGATTTAAAAACAGTCGAGGCAGTCATAAGGACTACCGATAGAAGTGAAAACTCAAAACAATGAAATACGTGTTCTCTTCTGAATTTTCTTACTAATTATACTGTGAATGACAATATTTAAATTTCAGATTTGTTTATTGAAATTATTAACCTAATTAATTTTCATATCTATTGGCATTTGAAGCAATAATTATATACATTTTTATAGTCTATTAATCAATCAAACGTATGAGGAGCTGAAAAATATCAATATTACATGTACACAGGCTCCTATACTACGCGTCGGTCATGCTTACGTAGAATGTCATGACGCGAAATTATAAATTTATTTCTTGCCAAAAATACCGTTCAAAGCGCCTATAGAAGTTTTCATTTCAAAAATAGAATTTAAAAATATTTCACTTTCAATGTACATAGAATTAGCTCTAGTGGAATACCATGAGAATTATCACATGAACGAATTTGCGGACAACGGTTAATTTATTTATATTAATTCTGAATACCTTATGATATAAGCGCATTATGATCGATTACCTCTGTACCCACTTCTAACAAGGCGCACTGATCATGTTTAATGTAAATGGTTAAAACATAATATTTATGTGTATTGTCAAAGGGATTTGATAAAATATTGTCAGCGTCGCGTATTTTGGTGTGCAGTAATTTGTTTTAAGGTGCTACACTGACGCGGACGGCGCGTGCGCACCTATCGGTAAACAGGCGCGGCGCGGTGTCCGTGCCACAGATGTCGTAGAAACTAGAACGCGTACGGACGATTAAGAATATTATAGATTAAAATAAAACAGACAGGATGTTATTAAAACGGTAAATGTATATTTTTTTCATATTTTTACAAAATTGTTTAACACTGACTTTTGAAAAATGATTTAAATATATTATATGTTTATTTTTTAATGGGTTTCGAAACTTGATTCAAACAGTCATTTTCTTAACTGATAATTGACGTCATCACCCTCTTTATACTGTTGAAATATTTGCAAACTATTCAGTATTTTTTCCGGTTGTATAGAAGAAAGTAATGTTTTTCGAGCGTCTACGTTTATTTCTTTGGTACGCTTCGCAGTCTATATAGCTAGATGGATTATAAAATACCTGCTGGATAGAAGGGATAAAGTACATAGGCTACTCTGCCTTCCTCCTCCTCCCCGGTCAATAGGTGTGGGGTTTTTAGTCAGTAAGAATCACACATACCCATCTCCGCTGCCCGGCGTTGAGCAGGCAATCTCATGTAAGATTTTCCCCTACCCTTATTGCGTAGAGCGTATAGCGGTAGACCACGCTGTAGCTATTACTGGTTTCAGCATGAATCAGTTTCAGCAGAATCATTGTTTCAGCAAGGGCTCGCCCGGGGTAATACCACCCGACCCACAGAAACACCGACGTGAAGTATGCATTTGTTTTTTGTTGCAAATTGTTGCATTTTGTTCGGTCAGTGAGAGCGCCGGAGGCCCATCTCCCTTTCTCCCTCCGTCCTCCCCTCTCCCCACAACACAGACCGGCAACGCACTTGCGACTCTCCTGATGTTACTAGTGTCGTTTGACTCGCCTGTTTGTTTGTCCGCTATAATATTTTAAAAAAAGTGGATTATAACACATAAGTTATAGGTTACTGTTAATGCTATGAATTATATATCGTATTTAAGAATGTTGTCACTGATTTAAAAAGAGAGGGGTCTTAGTCTTATACATTGTGTTTATCCGAACTAATATCATTAATGCGAATATGAGTTTTAACTACTTAACCGATCGTCATGAAATTATGATTAAACTGTTTTAATCCAGAAAACAGCATAATTTAATTATACTTTGTCGCGAGTAAAGCTGCGTGATAAAATTAGTTTATTACTAATTCCAATTGTTAATATGAACCCCATTTATATTCAATACTTTGGATTAAATTAGTAATGCTGTTGAAATACTACATTCTTTGATTGAATGCCCAGAGTGAAATAAAATGTTGCGAGAAAACTTAAAGACTTGTAAAACGGAAGCACAATAGTAGAGAGAAAACTGCATGAGTTATGGAAAAAAAGTATTAATATTCTTTGAAATACTCCATTTACGTGTCGTTCCAGTTACGTTACGTCCATGTTTAACGTATATATTTTTTACTTATCTATATCAAAATCAATACGTCGATTTTAATAAATAGTAAACAAAAAACATTTTAGGCTCTTTATATCTGTGATTCGATGATTATGACGTCGCCAATTCGACGGACGCACTGACGCTGAACCGGGGCAGGATGACGGATTGTGATTGGTTTTTAATGATTATCTGGTAACGTCTGGCCGCGAGTCACCTAGTCATTGTCATGAATAGATAACCGGCCGAGATAAAGCCAATGAGATCATACGTAGATTTATCCAACTCCGCGGTATGTTCGATGCTTGTTGATAAGTTAATATTTGGCAATTATTTTTAATATAAGCTAAAGGTGGAATATACATCTGATTATATAAAAATTCAGTATCGTGATGTTTGTCCACGATGAACTCCAAAACTACTCCTACTTGATCCAATTTGAGAGATGGGATAGTGTATATTTCGATTAATGGCCTCGATATTTCTTAATTACAAATTAAATAATTGTCAATGTTGATTATGGTTATTAATTGTAAGTTTCATCAGGCTCGAACAGATGGCGCTTTAAGCTGATTTGCTGACGGAAAACTGTAAGACCGACTGTTAGAGATATCTCATAGATGGTGTCACATTTTAAATAAGAATTTCGTTTTCACCTCTAGTTTATTTTGTGATGCACGTGTTTTATTCAATGCTACATATAATAACTGCGCCACAGCAACGCGTGGCCGGGTCAGATAGTATTATAATATAAATAATACATTAATATTATACATTTCATATTTACTTAATTTCGTAAAAGACCGGCATGATATAAATAGCAGAAACTGTTGAAAACTAATCTTACCATTTTTCAGAGTCAATAAAACCAGCAACAGTTTCTAGGTAATAGTGTTAGGTTTTGCAACAAAGTCCCAAAGCATATTAGCGATTTGCTGGACTGTAAGTTTAAGCGCCATGTCAAGCGAGTTTTTGTGTCCAAAGGTTATTATAGAATGGATAAATATGTGAACGATGGTGATGTTTGGTATTGACTCCTCTTTGTGCATCCACTAAAAACGAAAAAGAAAACCCCGATCGAGTTTCTTGCCGGTTCTTCGCAATGAGTTGGTTGTTTTTCGAACTGCTAATAGTTTTGACCTTCATAAGCGCCTTCTTCGGGCCTAATTGAATAAAGCATTTTTGATTTTAAATCGACATATTTCCTTAGGATTACTTTGAATGAGCATTGTTAGTGCTGTTTTAAAAGCGCTACATCGATGACGCAGTGGTTATAGCGGTCAGTAATCTTACCGTAGCAGCTGTGCTGAGGGTTTTTGGTTCGAATCTTACACTGGATAATTGTGTGTTGTCTTCAAATTTTGGTCTACCTTGGGATGTACTCTGTACCCGTTTGTATACTACATAACAGTTAGTATTAAAAATGGAACTGGTATACGATGAGATTGTTCAATACTAGCTTTGATGGATCGCTCAGTTAGAGTACATTTGTCTGGATGATATGTAACCTATGTCCTCTGTACCTCTGACAAAGAATATGCAAAATTTGATGATAATTAGTTGAGTTATTGAATAGTTAAGGCATGAAAGCGTAACAAAAAAACAACCTCACATTGATATTTACCAGGTGATTGTTTAGACACTCGCAATATTCTAAGATATGACACTTCATGGTCACATTTAATATATAAAATAATAATATTAAAACAAGTACTAATAAACAACCAAGAAAACATAAGTTAAAGTTTGTTCTAAGACTTTCAAAAGTATAGCTACAAACGTGTAAATATAATAATAAACCTAAGTGCAATGATCGGTGCCAAAAGCTACAATGGGCGACCCGGAGTCAATAACTTTCGATAGTAAAACGGGCAACAAACCCTTTTATTTTGTTCCTGACATTCACACGTTCCCTTTCAAATGAAAGTGAAATCACCCGACGATCATTGACACTGTGCTTTACCATAGACTCGTAGAGGATTGTGTATAATTTTTGTATTTTTTAGATAATTAGGTCAAATATTAAGCATCTATTTTTTAATTGACTTAGAACGAGAATCGAGTGCATTGTGTCCTCCAGAAATATTGCTGCTGTCTAAACAGTCACCTGGTATAATATTAGTAAGGATTTATTGAGTCCCTGCATAGTTTTAAAATGATGGCTAAACTTATCTCTTTACGGATATAATCGGGATAATTTAGAGAATTATGGTATTAAATAATAAAAATACTGAAAAAACTTTGTAGTAACGTGAATTTCAAAAAAAATTACCTCCTGCGTTTCTTGTATATTCTACGATCGATTTACTAAAACAGTATATTAATTTTAAGTTTATTCCTATCTGATTTATTATTCATATAAACGAATTTTACATCTTTCAAATGAGCGCGTGACTTCAATTTAAATGGTTTGAAATGCGTCGACGGTTAATATTTATGCTGAACAAGCCAACGAGGCTTGAAAGTTTCGCTTATGACGTGGACTAATTCATATCCTGGAGCTTTAAAATATATTCTGCGACTTTCAATGTACTAACCGAGGTTTGTCTCTCTGTGCTGATAATTTTAGTAACCTGTCGTTTCCGCTAGAGGCGCTTTAAGTAAATATACGATAGAAGAATAATTAAGTAGCTGTCATATTCGAAAATTACCGACACACATACAACCCTTTACGTAATAAAGTTTATGACATAATATCTATATATAAACAAATTTGGTATATACGTTCTTGGTTCAAAATAATTACTAGCGCTAAGCCGATTTTGTCAAGACTATCACAGAGAATTAGAGGATTTTCCAGAGTTTTACACAGGCTTCATGTTGTTGTGCATTTTCATAGATGCAGAATCTGAAGCGTGCACAAAGGTAGACCTCTAATATTTTATTTATAAGTTTTCGTCCAGTAGTCAAACATCGACCATAGAGAAAAAGAACTTATCCAAAATTTTAATGACATATATATCCATACTTCGTCAGTGGCTACTAAATAGAAAAGGAATAATTAAAATCGGTGGAAAAACAGAGGAGGGAGATGTTCTTAATTGCATGCCCACTGCCGATTTCTATATAGGCTAGCTTTTGCCCGCGACTTCGTTCGCATGGAATATTTACTTTGCGCTATCGCTATCTTTACCTCGCGACCTCGTTTACGTAGAAGGTGAAAATATTTTGAAATAATACGTACTTTAACCCCGATTTTGAAACATTCTTCACTGGTGTGCCCCTCCTATTGGTCTTAGCGTGATGATATATAGCCTTCCTAGATAAATGAGCTAGCTAACACTGAGAGAATTTTTCAAATCAAATCAGTAGTTTTTGAAATTAGCGCGCAAACAAACTGTTTAGTTTTATAATATTAGTATAGATAGATAGATACAGACGACTTAAGTTGTATCGTAATTGCTTCAATACTTTATTTATATACCAATGATGATCAATAAATTTATATCATATAACGATTAATCATTTTCAATTGATGCACTAAGTTCTAATAATCATTATTGAAGCTCAGCCTACATTATGACATATTTATGCATTTAAGCAGATGAGATACGTGCTTGAACCGACCGCCTACCTATCTGCTATACTTGGTAGCACGCAACAATAATCATTCTTAATAAAATGTAGGTCATGTTTACAATGTTTCAGTTAATAAAATGGTAATCTAATATTAGGCAATGTTATATTAATAACAAGCGGACCTTCCGCCCTCATAATAAAAAATCTTGACAAAACATATACCTAAACCTTCCTCATGAATCACTTGATCTACTGGTGAAATGCGCAATACCGTAAGAAAATCCGTTCAGTAGTTTTTGAGTAATCGCGAACAGACAGACAGATATAGCAGAGGGCTTTTTTTGTAATATATAGTTACCACTCATAATAAAGGAACAAAAATAAAGTGCATACTGTTATTTGAAAAACGCGATAAAGAAACTTCTAGAATTAACGTTCCGTCTTATGTTGTTCACTTAACTTGTAAGTACTTGTAGGAGGAAAAATTAGCATGGATTGAAGGGTATAACAAAAAAAACTTTTAATTAAGGCTTTAAAATGTATATATATAAATAGACTGCAGACAGCTACCCATCATTCAGTTCTAATCAAAGTGCGACAACTGAAAAATCAGTTGCAAGAGTACTACAACCGCGGCATTATGTGATTTCTAACCATTTTTTATAATATTTACAAGAGTGTGTAATGTGTTTAAAAATTAGCGGAGTGTAAATAATGCGTATAATAATATTGTGTTCATATTCAAAGAATAGTTCCATACCAGGCAATACGTGATTTTTTATTAACCACTAATAACTCAATATGAAATATATAGTTGAAGTGTTGATGGCTCATTGGTAGCGTGTTTGAACGCTTCGACATTGGTTCCAATCTCACAGTGAGCCGGTTTTAGTGAAGGATACCATTGCGATGAAGCTATAGGAAGGTCGTGGGATTTTATTATATGCGTTTGATTACCTACAACCCTCGAGTTGAAAATTTATCCCCAAGTACACTATACTATAGGTGTGTTTCGACAAGTGTACTTGAGCGCTACTACCTCCAGGCATAACGTGGTATCATTTATGGGAACATCGTCACTAAATATTAGAAGTGTTATTGACTACGTCCGCTAGCGTCGGTAGCGTCATGACACTTCTTAGAAGCGAGACTACAACGCGACCGGAACACTAACACTAGCGCCACTATATATCAGATGCATCAATTCTTTACATAAATAAGAACGATTATATAGAATTGATGTATCACTTAAAAAAAACAATAATTTGATCGCTGTTATTATTTTTGTGTTATTAAATTATTTTGGGGAAGTTTGAGTAAATAGTAATTGCTTTGACTTGCTTGGCGAACGATTTTCAACTTCATGCCATTAGCTGGGAATGTAACCAGTTAGAATAAACCAGTACATGCCTTAATCTATACATATAAAAAGAATGTAAATCTAACGTGTCTGTACTTTTTTTGATTTTCGTGAAAAAACTTGTTACAGGTGTCTAGGAATAAGTAATAGAATACATTTCAATCATTTTTGAAAATGTCTGTCTGTCTGTTTGTATGAACATGCATCACTGCTAAAGTATAGGGTTCACAAGAAAACCATAAAGCATATCCTCGGGAGTAACTTAGTCTTTGTTTCATTAAAATCGGTCCACTCTATAAAAAGTTATTGTAATTTTAATGGCTTCGCGACTTAAGTATGAGAGAAAAGTAGATAAGCAAATGGACTAAATACGTTCTGATGACTTTATTAGTCATTGTTTTGTATATCACATTTCACGTGGACGAAGTCGCGGGCACAGCTAGTGTTATATAAAATTCTCTGTAAGTTTTTTTATTAATGCTAAAACTGTTCTCTCTCTTGAGAACCTTTGTCCCCAAACTGGAGGGGTAGAGAGCATACACGATGATTTTCCTTCTCGTTCTGTCGACGGCTTCACACTTCACCTCACTCCAAGTAAGCCCAATCTTAGCAGACTCTGCGAGCACAGATCTTCGCCAGGTCTGTCTAGGTCGCCCACGTCATCGCATCATTTAATATCCCTAATCTATCAATATATATAATGAAAATACAGTTCCGGTAAGGCTCATTTCGTGAAAACTTCTGAAAGTATCGGCATTGAACTATGACCGTCAGATGCGGATATTTTTGTAGATGGTTCCAGACTACTAATTTTTTTGATTCGATTGACATTTTGCCAATTTTTTTTAAAGCCCAATGAAGCGACCAGGAATCGGCCAGTAAAGTGTATAATTTATACAGTTTTGTAGTCAATTTGTATGCTGCACCCATGCTCGGAGTGAAAATCAGCAACGCGCCGACCGTCACGTTGGCTGGTGCAATGACGTACAGTGTAGGCTTCATTTAAATAGTACGCCATGAAACTGCTCATATGTTGATAACATATTGAAGTTTTTTTATCCAAGCACAGCAACGTTACTGCATTACACTTGATAATAAAGTAAATATTTTCCTTGAAAGACAGATAATAATAAATAAAAATAATCATCATAATTTCATAATAGTAACATTTTAAGAGTGCCATTACTGGGATAAATGTCCTTTTCCTGGGGTAAATCGTATGCATAGTCGCCACAGCAGCCCTTATTTATCTATTTCAAACTCCGAGAATTTCAATAATTTTAACAAAAAATATTTTCTCGATTCCCAAAATAAAGTTTACCCTCACTATGCTTTCCTTCGCTCTCAGCCGATAAGGTGACCAATTTAAATTTGTAAGTGTACGTAGATTCCGCAAAAATTGTTGGTGTACGTTGGGGTTCGAAGTTCGGGATGTGAAATTGATATTTCACAAGATAACACTACACCACGACGATTTTAAAAATTATACATGTCTTTAGTATTTCTATAATATCTGATAACGTTCAAGGAGTAATATTTGTATATTTATTTCTCGTATCTTCGAAATAGATCCAACGATTTGAGTCAACATTATTATTTATATAATTATTTGCTTTTTTATTTTATTTAATACTAGCTGTTCCCGCGACTACATCCACGTAGAACCTG